>CAMRHE010000057.1:0-385000 GCA_947044405.1 Leptodactylus fallax
AAGGCAGGTGGTTTGGACTCCGCAACCAGAAATGAACGCACACGCGGTAGTTCAAGAAAAAAAATATATATTTACTATAAGTTAATAAAGGCTAGTTAAAGGTAAAATGACAGGGCTAAAGACAAGCAAAATATACAATATAGCATGAACAATTTCAAGGCAAATTCTGCAATGGTTTCTACTTTTACTCTGTCCACTTCTGCAGTATGGACACTGAATGAACAATATACTCAAAACTATCCCTAACTGACCCTGACTTCACATTTGGGTGCACCCCCTTTTCCCCAGTGGTCCAGGTGGACCGCTTACAGTCCGTAGAAGCGCGCGGTGGGGCCCAAAGTCGGTCCTTTCTTTTATAGTGAAGCGTCCTCTCCTCACGGTTATCAGGATCTTGGGAGAAATGAAGTCCTCTTTAACAGACAGGGAAACCAACTGAATGCAATGTAATCCAACAGCAGATTCCACTCAGCACACTGACAGTCCTGCCGAATCCATACACTGAGCTGGGATGTAAGCCGGGATTTAGCAGGTGCCCCCCAAAAAAATCAACAGCCCTGCGAGTCTCTATCTGTGGTATCCATATACACAGTCACAATGTCAGTCTCACTGATCAGCCACTGAGCACAGTTCCTTTCACGTGGACTCACTAGTCCTGTTGTCTCTTTACACTCTGTTTGTCTCTGGACCAAGATACAGCTTAGCTGTACAGAAAAATCTCCACACCAGTTCAATACAACACTTGCCAAGATGGCTGCTGCTCTCTGTCTCGTCACTTCCTGCTTCTCTGCTCACACTCTGTCTGCAGAACAGGCAGGCTGACATAAAAGGGGGGGGGTCTCACTCCAGCATCATGTCACAATTACAATGGCTGCTGTCTTAAAGGAACAGAATCACAGAAATACATTCAACATTAACAGTTTATACAGACAAATGAAGCTTAAGACAACATTGGCTGTCTCTTACATATTCCCCCCCCACTTTAAGATTGGCAGTCCCTGCCTATGACTGTATATCCAGAGGGTTGTACTTTTATGCACAGGGTGGTAGTATACCGATGTATGGCAGGCCAAACAAACTCATCCTGCGCATACCGAACAGGGGGAATACCAGCATTTGGCCTAGTGGTCCGTCTGAGGACCGGTGGTATATTATGGGGTGCTGCAGCTATGGGCTGAGAAGGACCAGCGGATTCCGCACCAGAGGGGGCACAGGCCGGAGATACAGTAGTCACAGGTGGAACATCCCCAGGAGCAGGGATCGGCCAACAATCATCCTCCTCGTCGGAGGCCCATTCCGCACCTCCATTCTCTGACTGTGGGAGCT
This sequence comes from Leptodactylus fallax, assembly GCA_947044405.1. Taxonomy (NCBI): domain Eukaryota; kingdom Metazoa; phylum Chordata; class Amphibia; order Anura; family Leptodactylidae; genus Leptodactylus; species Leptodactylus fallax. The sequence goes on from CAMRHE010000057.1 coordinate 1,324, forward strand.
CATTCACATTGGCAGGCCCATCGTGATTTGTCCCTTCAGAATGACACAGGCGCAACATATTTCGGTGAAGTACTCGAACACAATCAGTTCCTTCTTTCTGGACCTGGTACACTGGCCCATTCGCATACTTGCGGCCAACAACACGATACGGCAAAGCCTCCCATCTGCTTTCCAATTTCCCTTGGGGTTTCTTGACACGAACTAGCACCAGGTCGCCTGGTTGCAATGGTGCTTCTTGCACTGGGGTCTTATCAGGATGGGGATGTTCTTGCAGGCGCTGCCGCACCAATCGATGGATCGTCTCAAGTCTCTGCCGATGCGCCCGCACCCAAGAGGTTGGATCCCTCGGAGGGAACCCATCCACATCATTCAACTGTAATTCTCCTATACTTCGCCCAGACCGCCCAAAGAGAAGTGTATAAGGAGAGTACCCCGTTGTAGAATGGACCTGATTGTTATAGGCCCACACCATTTCAGACAAGAACTGAGGCCACTGTAACTTCTTGTCTTCCTCCAGAGTCCGCAGCATCTGTAGCAGAGTTCTGTTGAATCTTTCACAGGCCCCATTTCCCTGAGGGTGGTATGGAGTCGTGTGCGACTTCTTTATCCCGTAGATACGTTGAACTTCTTTCATTACGTGTCCCTCAAAGCAGGAGCCCTGGTCGGAGTGGATGCGTTGGGGGCACCCATATACTCGAATGAAATCTTGGCACAGAGCACGAGCTGCTGACTCAGCTGTCTGGTCCTTGGTGGCGGTTACCACCGCAAATTTGGTGAAGTGATCCACCATTACGAGGCAATACTGGTGTCCGCTATTGGATGGGCCCACCATTAGATAGTCTATCATGACGATTTCTAAAGGTTCCTGGGTCACGATGGTTTGCAGGGGAGCTCTCTGTTCTATTGCCTTATGGATCTCACAAGTTCGACAGCTGCGGCATACTTCTTCGACCATTTGACGAAGACCAGGGCAGTAAATCAGTCGCTGTAACCAACGAAAGGTCTTCTCATGACCAAAATGTCCATTCTTATTATGAGCCTCAACTGCCAAGGAGCGAGCCAGTTCACTAGGCACCACAATTTGGTATCGAATGTCGATCTCAGAAGATAAATAGACCTTTCGGCATAGCACTCCATTTTTCATCTCCAACTTTTCCCACTGACTCAAAACAGATAATATCTCACGTGTCAGTCGTTCTCTTTCCTCTCTACAGGGCTTCTGGCCTTTCTCAACACACTTGATCATCTGCGCCAGCCCCTCCTGGGTCTGTTGTATCTGTGCCCATTCCTGTCGTGAGGGACCAAAGAAAGGAGCCATTTCAGTCCCCTCCATCTCAAACTGATTAGTGGCGGTCAAGGCCTGTGAAAATCTGCTGAAATCGGGCACCTCCACATGCTCCAACTCATGATCCACGTCTTCTGTGGGGGTCTGGGCAGTTACCCTAGAAAGTCCGTCAGCATTCTGGTTCTCTGTCTTGGACCGATACTTAATGCGGTAATTGAATGTAGACATTCGGGCTATCCACCTCTGCTCTAACGCCCCAAGCTTGGCATTTTCCAGGTGAGCTAGTGGGTTGTTGTCAGTCAGTACTAAAACTTCAGCACCGGTCAAATATTCAGAGAATTTCTCGGTCATGGCCCATACCAGTGCCAACAGCTCCAATTTAAATGAACTATAATTCTCGGGGTTTCTTTCAGAATCTCTCAAAGACCGGCTGCCGTACGCTATGACCCTCTCCTGGCCATCCTGAAGCTGGGAAAGCACTGCTCCAAGACCATACAGGCTTGCATCTGTATATAGCTGGAACGGCAAGTGGTAATCAGCATATGCCAAGATTGGGGCTGTTGTCAGTGCATCCTTCAATGCCTGGAAGGCTTGTTCCTGTTCAGGTCCCCACTTCACGGACCGGTTCTTTGGACCACCGGATGTGCCTCGTAGGAGAGCATTAAGTGGTGCTGCTACCTTGGCGAAATCCTTAATAAACCGTCGATAGTAACCGGCTACTCCAAGGAACGCCCTCACTTCTCGCAGGGTAGTCGGTATCGGCCAATCTTGAACAGCCGCTATCTTGTCTCTTGATGGTCTCACCCCTTCTCCTGATACGCGGTGACCCAAGTAATCAATTTCAGATTGGAACAACCGACATTTACTGGGTTTCAATTTGAGCCCATGTTCCCGCAATCTTCGAAATACTTGCCCCAACTGGTGGAGATGGTCTTCAAAGGTCGCAGAATACACTATAATGTCATCCAAGTAGATGAGAGTGAACTCAAAGTTGAAGTCACCAAGACATTTCTCCATCAACCGCTGAAACGTTCCGGGTGCATTTGTCAACCCGAAGGGCATCCGGTTAAATTCGTATAGTCCCATGGGCAAGATGAATGCCGTCTTCTCCCTGTCTTTTGTGGCCATCGGCACCTGCCAATACCCACTAGCCAGATCTAGTGAGGAGAAGTACCGGGCTCTCCCTAGCGCTGAGAGGGACTCCTCAATCCGTGGCAAGGGGTAGGAATCTCGTACGGTGCAAGCGTTTAACTTCCGATAGTCTACGCAAAATCGGATGGACCCATCTTTTTTTCTTACTAACACCACAGGAGCCGCCCAGGGACTCTGGCTTTCTTGGATGATCCCACCCTGTAGCATCTTAGCTAACAGTTCTTTCACTTCCTGATACAACTGTGGAGGAATTTGTCGGTAGCGCTCTCTAATTGGAGGGGTGTCTCCTGTGGGAATCTCATGGTAGATCCCTGTGGTACATCCAAAATCTTCAGCATACCGTGCAAAGGTGGCTTGGTTCTCCCACAAAAGCTCATCTACCTTCTGCACCCATTCCAGAGAACATGAACTTACATCCATCTTCATCTGTTCTCGAATTGCACAGCCATTCCATTCAGAGGTGGGTTCCTCATCTTCTCCCATGGACACAGTTACGGTCCACTCATCCCTTTCAGTCGGCTTCAGCTGCATTGGAGTTACTTTCCTTACTTCCTCCGGAGTCACATAGATGTTAGCCAGCAGCCTCCCTGGGGTCAGGTCCACACTCTGGTCCTGAGTGTTTACACATCGAAGTGGTACTCTTCCATTGCGAACTATTGCCAAGGAACGGGCCACTAGCGGATCAACACCTCCTTCGGCTGCCTGCAGTGGTTCTACCAACACAGCTATGCCCTCTAGTTTCCGACAGGTGCCTACGGGCATGGACACTATTGTCTCCCGACTGGGTGGCAGTGTAACTTTTGTATGCAAAGGAACTGAAATTCGAGCCAGAGGACGCTGTGCATCTGAACTTTTCTGTAAGCCACATGTCCGGATCAGCCGCTGGAAAGCTGTTTGAGTAGGCCGATGGGTGGTGGTTTCTTTCCAATAACCGTGACCTTTCTTTTCAAAGAGGATCCGATCTAATTCTTTTAACACATTCATCCCCAAAATGACAGGGACCTTTACTTCATGTGACTCCTGTACCACCACAATGCCTTTCCTACCTAGATCTTGGCCACATACCCGGACATTCATCCAGGCCACTCCCACGACCGGAACTGGTAACTGGTTAGCTGCGACCACTCGTACGAATGTATGGGGATCATATTTCACATGTTGCCGGAAGTACCGTTCATAACAGTCTCTACTCAAGGTCGTTACTTGGGAACCCGTGTCAATCATCCCGGTAACCGGAATACCCTCCATTTCCACCTGTATGACAGGACTTGCAGCGATCAGGTCATCATCAGGGCATTCTCCCCACATAGTCTCCTTGTCAGTCTCCCCTACTACACGCCCTTCAGCAGCAGGGGACTTCAGTTTAACGGCGGTCTCTCATAAGTTTGTCGCTGCTCTGGACATCTAGCAGCAACGTGGCCCATCCGTCCACACTCCCAGCAGCGTATCCCCCGTCGTTCTGGCCATCTGTTTGGGCCCCTTCGGTAAGCCCCTTCGATTTCTCCTGAGCACTGCACTAAATGATTTGGACCCCTTCGGTAGGTCCTATCCTCACCCCTCCAGCGGGGTGGTGGGTGATTCTGACTTGCTGGGTGTGGATGGCTCACCCTTTCATCTCCAGTCTTCTGGAAGTCTGCAATTTTCATAGACTGCTCATCACAACGAGTGTGCAAGTGTTCCATTTGTTCTTGCAGTTTCTGCATTACTGTGAGAATTTCTTTAACCGTCCCTTTTTCTACTGTCTCTGAGCCAGAACTAGCCCCCTGTGACAAAGTAACTCCAACTGCGGTCTGCGGCCTCGGGACCATACTATTGGCACGGGAGATGGCTTCTACCTGTACATCATGGAATTTAGCATCAGTCTCTCGTCGTATAAAATCCTGCATAGTCACAGTTAAACTGCCGTCACGTATCCCCAGGACAAACTGGTCACGGAGAGTCCGATCAGGGTTACAGAAGGCTGGCGAGCCCCCTCTTTCCTTCCTTTGAATATCTCGGAGCAGTTCTTGTAGGGCATTTGCATATTGGGGAAGGCTTTCATTCTCCTGTTGTACCCTCTGGAAGAACCGAGCCTGCAGAGACCCCAGCAATGCAGTTTCTCCATAGATGGTTTCTAGAATCTGGACTACTTGCTCAAATGTCTGCCTTTGTTCAAATGGCCTCAGTATCACCGTGGTCTTAGCATCCCCTTGTAATGTCAATATTGCTAGCTCTACTAGTACTTCTGGTGCGGTCTGGTACATTCGCTGTATCATTCGTATCTGTTCCACCCACATACTCACTGACATATTATTGCCATCAAATTTAGCTAACTGACTCATTATAGCCCCTGCTGGCATTCTTCCTCCAGCACCATTCTCCCGAACGGGTGCGTCACCGTCCATTCTGGTAAGCGGATCCTGCCGACTACGCCAATTTGTGAACCGAGAGCAAGGCAGGTGGTTTGGACTCCGCAACCAGAAATGAACGCACACGCGGTAGTTCAAGAAAAAAATATATATTTACTATAAGTTAATAAAGGCTAGTTAAAGGTAAAATGACAGGGCTAAAGACAAGCAAAATATACAATATAGCATGAACAATTTCAAGGCAAATTCTGCAATGGTTTCTACTTTTACTCTGTCCACTTCTGCAGTATGGACACTGAATGAACAATATACTCAAAACTATCCCTAACTGACCCTGACTTCACATTTGGGTGCACCCCCTTTTCCCCAGTGGTCCAGGTGGACCGCTTACAGTCCGTAGAAGCGCGCGGTGGGGCCCAAAGTCGGTCCTTTCTTTTATAGTGAAGCGTCCTCTCCTCACGGTTATCAGGATCTTGGGAGAAATGAAGTCCTCTTTAACAGACAGGGAAACCAACTGAATGCAATGTAATCCAACAGCAGATTCCACTCAGCACACTGACAGTCCTGCCGAATCCATACACTGAGCTGGGATGTAAGCCGGGGTTTAGCAGGTGCCGTCCAGTACATCAACAGCACTGCGAGTCTCTATCTGTGGTATCCATATACACAGTCACAATGTCAGTCTCACTGATCAGCCACTGAGCACAGTTCCTTTCACGTGGACTCACTAGTCCTGTTGTCTCTTTACACTCTGTTTGTCTCTGGACCAAGATACAGCTTAGCTGTACAGAAAAATCTCCACACCAGTTCAATACAACACTTGCCAAGATGGCTGCTGCTCTCTGTCTCGTCACTTCCTGCTTCTCTGCTCACACTCTGTCTGCAGAACAGGCAGGCTGACATAAAAGGGGGGGGTCTCACTCCAGCATCATGTCACAATTACAATGGCTGCTGTCTTAAAGGAACAGAATCACAGAAATACATTCAACATTAACAGTTTATACAGACAAATGAAGCTTAAGACAACATTGGCTGTCTCTTACACTACATATCTATATATATACCCGGGTATATAACCTAAGACGGTTGAGGACTTGCTGGTTGTTGTAGTACTGCTGTGTTCTGAGTATATTTTATGTATGTATTATTACCCTGTTGATTCTTATAAAGCTACTGTTATAACCTTATGTGGTATCTGTATGTATTCTTCAGACTGTGAGATTAGTACAGTGATCCTTGTTAAGGCTACTAACTGTATTTCATGGGTAAGTCCCAGGAAGAGACCTCCCTGTAATACAGAGGCTCTATCCTGGGTGGAGGCACTGATATATTTCATATATGTTCCCACTCTTCCCTTCAGCGAAGGCTTCAGGTCCCATTATACACACAGGTCAGCGCCAGAGTCTATTGTGGGAGGGATAATACTCATACCCCCCCCCCCCAAATAGGGCTACAACTGGATGATGAATGCAACATTGAATAGTTGAAGTTGTGTGCCCTACTGATCACTAGTACAGGAAGTTGCTTGTACCACTAGCTATCTGAGCTCATATGCTGAATTAATTTAGATCTAGCTAATGCTGAGGACACCATGACTGGCTGGAGGCACTGGTGCTAGTAGTGAAGTCACCATGAATGGTGAAACTGTGATTGCCATTGTTATAGGGCCTTTGTGGGAAATGAAGAAATTGTAGTGTCCCATGTGTCTTATTTCTGCATCTGATAAACCTGAGAAATATACAAAAATATCACAGTACGTCTGTACATCAAAACCTTTCTGTCAATGCTCGAGGCTTACACAGTAAAACAATGACAAGACACCATTAGTCATACAAGTTTGGACGTTTTAGTCTGTCATATTTTATTCTATATTTGAGCTCTTTCAGAAAGGAGAAGACTTTACAAGTATTAACCAGTCTATCCAGCAATACGCAAGGTTTACATAGTAAAACAATGACATGATACCATTACGCCTTTAAGCTCTGATATACTTTGTCTGTTGCATTCTATTTATATATGAGCTCTTTAGAAATGATTAAAAACATTGCAAGTATCACTAACCAGTCTGTCAGGGCTAGGGTGAAATCTGTTGTGATATGTGATGTGTAATTGACACTACCTGCTATTTGTGATTCAACTGTAGAATGACAATTAGAGATGGGAAAACCGATTCGATACAAGTCGGATTCAACCTGAATATTCCAAATTGTTCAGTTTTTAACAAAACCAAATATTTTGAGATTCGTCTCGCGCAGTGGTGTAACTACCGCCGCGGCTGCTACAGGGCCCCACGACATTTGGGGGCCCAGTGGGCCCCTGCTGCTTTTTTTTTTTTTTTTAAATAGGCCATTACCTGCTGGAGTAACCCTATTTATTTACCAATACCTGTTCCTGCTCACGGCCGCCTCTGTTTACCCTTCTGCCTGCAGGGGGCAACGTGCATCCCATATCACATCATTGATGTTGAACAGCATCAGGACGCACGGACCTTCAGACCCCCGAGTATAATGATCGGAGGCCCAGGGGAGGTGAGCGAACATAAGAACCAGTGTTACTTACCTCTCCTGGCCTTCGATCATTATACTTTGAGATCTTTTCAGACCCCAGAGTATAATAATAGTTCATGGGTGGTATACCCCAAAAATTTCGAGTTCTGCCATACCTGAAATTTTTGCAACAACATAGGGGCCACTATGGCACATAATACTGTGTGGAGGAGCCACTATCGGACATAATACTGTGCGGAGGGGTCACTGTGCGACATTATACTGTATGTAGGGGCCACTGTGGGACATTATATTGTATGGAGGGGCCACTATGTGACATTATACTGTGTGGAGAGGCCACTATAGCACATTATACTGTGCAGAGGGACCACTATGGGACATTATACTGTGTGGAGGGGCCACTATGGGATATTATACTATGCGGAGAGGCCACTATGGCACATAATATTGTGGGGAGGGGCCACTATGGGACTTAATACTGTGTGGAGGGGTCTCTATAGGATATAATACTGTGTGGGGCCACTCCATAAAGTATAATGTCCCTCCATAAAGTATAATGTCCTATAAAGAATAATGTCCCAGGCCACAGATATGTCCTGTGGCCTGCTCCATCACATTCCACTATACTACTTAACAAAAGATACAATACAAACTTTGTCAATAGAAGCACTGTAAGACACTCTGTGCACAGTCACAGAGCAATCTGACACTATATTAATAATAATAATAATAATAATAATAATAATAATAATAATACATTTTATTTATATAGTGCCAACATATTCCGCAGCACTGTACAATTTGTAGGGTTCAAGTACTGACAAAAAAGATACATTACAAAGAAATATTCAATTCACACACTGGGACTGAGGGCCCTGCTCGCAAGAGCTTACAATCTATGAGGTAGAGGGGGTGACACAAGAGGTAGCAGGGGGGGCAACAGACGTAGCATTGTTTGTACAATGGTCAGACAATTCTGTAGTAGGGGTTACTGTCATTACACATATTTAAAGCTGTATGAGCCGTCACCAGTTGTGTCCTTTAACGTGCAGATGGTGCCTGGACATATAAAGTTAGTCTGATATGGCATCATATCCTGTGAGGTAATGCGGGAGAGTGAACAGAGGAGGGTATGTTTTAGGGATTCTAACTACAGAAGGGTTTACATTAGGAGTTGTGATAGGCCTGTCTGAAAAGATGTGTCTTTAGTTAACGCTTGAAGCTGTGAAAATTGGGGGTTAATCTAATAGTCCGGGAAAGCGCATTCCAGAGAAGTGGTGCAACTCGGGAGAAGTCTTGTATACAAGCGTGGGAGGTTCTGATAATAGAGGATGTTAGTCTTAGGTCATTGAGTGAACGGAGAGTACGGGTTGGGTGATAGACAGAGATGAGGGAGTAAATGTAGGGAGGTGCAGCATTATGGAGAGCCTTGTGAATGAGGGTGATAAGTTTATATTGTATTCTGTATTGAATAGGCAGCCAATGTAGTGACCGGCACAGACCGGAGGCATCGCTGTAGCTTCTAGACTGATAGATGAGCCTGGCCGCCGCATTCAGAATAGATTGTAGAGGGGAGAGTTTAGTAAGGGGAAGACCGATTAGTAAGGAGTTACAGTAGTCAAGGCGAGAGTGAATCAGGGCAACAATAAGTGTCTTTAGTGTATCTGTGTTAAGGAAGGGGCAGATTCTGGAGATGTTTTTGAGGTGGAGATGACATGAACGTGCGAGTGATTGGATATGGGGGTGAAGGAAAGGTCTGAGTTAAACAAAACCCCGAAGGCACTGAGTATACTGCCTAGGAGTTATGGTAAGGCCAGAGACTGCAATGGAGATATCAGGGACAGATCTATTAGATGGTGAAACAGCAGTAGTTCAGTCTTTGAGAGATTCAGTTTTAGATAAAGTGAAGACATGATATTTGAGACAGCAGAGAGACAGTCACTGGTGTTCTGTATTAGTGCAGGGGTGATGTCACGGGATGACGTATATAATTGGGTGTCATCAGCATAAAGATGGTACCGGAAGCCAAATCTAGTGATGGTTTGTCCAATGGGGGCTGTGTAGAGGGAGAAGAGCAGGGGACCTAGGACCGAGCCCTGAGGAACCCCAACGGCAAGGGGAAGAGGGGAAGAAACAGAGCCCGCAAATGATACACAGAAAGTGTGGGCAGAGAGATAAGATATTACAAAAAAAAACTTCTCTATTGAAAAAAAAAAGATTATTGGCAATGAAATGGTTAACTGTCCAGTTACTGTGGAGTTCTGTGCAAACTCAGGCTCACAGCACAGTGCAGAAATTCTCCCTCCCCCAACTCCTATGATTTATCTGCCTATCTGCCAAAAATTGATTAAAGAGGACCTTTCATGTCCTCAGGCACATGCGGTTTTACATACCGCTAGAAAGCTGACAGCGTGCTGAATTCAGCACACTGTTGGCTTTCCCGTTATGTGCCCCGGGGCTGGAGATATCGGGGGTCTAAATTTCACCGTTCACTGTCAGAACCAGACCCACAACAGACAACTCACACCCACCAGCAGGTATAGTCATACCTAGAGTGCTCCTATATTCCAGCAGATAGCTCTTACTCCATGGAATTCTAGGCCAATAGGTTAGAGCAGTGGAAGGATCTGGCTCAGTTTGCCATGGGAGTTTTATGTTGTCCAGCCTCAAGCTTAATGGCTGAGAGGGTGTTCAGTGCTGCTGGCATGGCGCTGTAACATCAAGGACCAAAATGTTCACTGTTAGCATGGAAAAAATAACTATTGTCAAAATGAGTCAAGCATGAATCTGTTAGGATTTTCACACACCTCCAACTGATGCCTCTGAATAGAGCTGCCTTTGTGTCTCTGTATCATGTTCCATTTACTGTACTGCTGATGATACTGCCTGCTACATCTAAAGAGCTGGACATCTCTTGTGGACCAGTCCATCACATTACTCCAAGCCGTATTGTTACTCATGTTGCCGCAACTAACACCACTGCCACCACTCAGCCAGACATATCCTGCGGCCTGGTCCATCATATTATCCCACACTGTACTGCCACTCATGTTGTCACAGCTACCACCACTACCACCACTCAGCCAGACATATCCTGCGGCCTGGTCCATCATATTATCCCACACTGTACTGCCACTCATGTTGTCACAGCTACCACCACTACCACCACTCAGCCAGACATGTCCTGTGGCCTGGTCCATCACATTCAACTATACTACACTGAAGGTGCCACAGAGATGGCATAAAAAAAACAAAACAAAAACAAAGTTGTATTGAAAAAAGGTAACAAAAAACCTGTGCCATTGTATCTTTCAATGTCAATAACATTTTGATTTCACATCTGCTCCCATGAAGGGATAATTTTTGACTGCTTTTTGTTTTGAAACCCAATTCTTCATCACTTTTTAACTTGGCTCACAGCCACAAATGTGTCTCCCAAATAACAAGCCGGTAGCACTTACAAGTCCTCAAAACAGGCTAATTTTTATATAAAACCATTGTATTTTGCAATATAACTGCCAAATGTGTATATATAACCAGGGGCACCTTTCCATCCCAAAATGGAAACTTTTGGAGCATTTTAAATGTTAAAATGCGTAAAAGCGAGTGTCAGTGCATTGTAGAATTAATCTTAGAGTTTGTACCCACTGCAACATTTTGTTTTTCTATAGACATACATGTGTTCGCCGTAGAGAGCTAGAAATCGGATAGATAGGTTCCTAGTAGCCCTGACAGTGTCATACACTAGGTTTTAAGCCAGTTTATGTTCTGGTTATTTGAGCCAAAATGAATCTTCAGACGTTCACCCATCTCTAATGACACTATTTGACAATGAAACCAGAGAAAAGCTGTAAATAGTAAAGCTTCACTCTTATCTGTAATCCCATTGTATTGTATTAAGAACTATATGACTAGAATCAGTATACAGTCATGGCCAAAAGTTTTGAGAATGATACAAATATTAATTTTTACAAAGTCTACTGCTTCAGTTTTTCTAATGGCAATTTGCATATACTCCAGAATGTTATAAAGAGTGATCAGCTTAACAGCAATTACTTGCAAAGTCAATATTTGCCTAGAAAATGAACTTTATCCCCCAAAACACATTTCAACATCATTGCAGCCCTGCCTTAAAAGGACCACCTAACATCGTTTCAGTGATTGCTCCATTAACACAGGTGTGGGTGTTGATGAGGACAGGGCTGGAGATCAATCTGTCATGATTAAGTAAGAATGACACCACTGGACACTTTAAAAGGAGGCTGGTTCTTGCCATCATTGTTTCTCTTCTGTTAACCATGGTTATCTCTAAAGAAACACGTGCAGTCATCATTGCACTGCACAAAAATGGCCTAACTGGGAAGAGTATTGCAGCTAGAAAGATTGCACCTCAGTCAACAATCTATCGCATCATCAAGAACTTCAAGGAGAGAGGTTCCATTGGTGCCAAAAAGGCTCCAGGGCGCCCAAGAAAGACCAGCAAGCGGCAGGACCGTCTCTTAAAAGTGTTTCAGCTGCGGGATCGGGCTACCAGCAGTGCAGAGCTTGCTGAGGAATGGCAGCAGGCAGGTGTGAGTGCATCTGCACGCACTGTGAGGCGGAGACTCTTGGAGCAAGGCCTGGTCTCAAGGAGGGCAGCAAAGAAGCCACTTCTCTCCAGAAAAAACATCAGGGACAGACTGATATTCTGCAAAAGGTACAGGGAGTGGACTGCTGAGGACTGGGGTAAAGTCATTTTCTCTGATGAATCCCCTTTTCGATTGTTTGGAACATCTGGAAAACAGCTTATTCGGAGAAGAAGAGGTGAGCGCTACCACCAGTCTTGTCTCATGCCAACTGTAAAGCATCCTGAAACTATTCATGTGTGGGGTTGCTTCTCAGCCAAGGGAATCGGCTCTCTCACAGTCTTGCCTAAAAACACAGCCTCGAATAAAGAATGGTACCAGAATGTCCTCCAAGAGCAACTTCTCCCAACCGTCCAAGAGCAGTTTGGCGCTCAACAATGCCTTTTCCAGCATGATGGAGCACCTTGCCATAAAGCAAAGGTGATAACTAAATGGCTCAAGGAACAAAACATAGAGATTTTGGGTCCATGGCCTGGAAACTCCCCAGATCTTAATCCCATTGAGAACTTGTGGTCAATCATCAAGAGACGGGTGGACAGACAAAAACCAACAAATTCAGACAAAATTAAAGCATTGATTCTGCAAGAATGGACTGCTATCAGTCAGGATTTGGTCCAGAAGTTGATTGAGAGCATGCCAGGGAGAATTGCAGAGGTCCTGAAGAAGAAGGGTCAACACTGCAAATATTGACTTGCTGCATTAACTCATTCTGTCAATATAAGCTTCTGTTACTCATAATATGAATGCAATTATATTTCTGTATGTGATAAAAACATCTGACAAACACACATAAAAACCAGAGGGCAGCAGATCGTGTGAAAATAGAATATTTGTGTCATTCTCAAAACTTTTGGCCATGACTGTAGAATACTAGCAGAAGTAATGCTTGTAATGTAAGTGGCCAACAAAGAAGACATGCAGTACACTATTTCAAATCAAAAAGATGGGTTACGATATAAAAATTTTCAAGAAAAATTAAAGAGAAACTACATTAAGAATGATAAACATCTAATGCAAAACTAGTTTTTTAAATAAAAGCTTTATCCTCACTGCACTCAAACAAAATTTAATGCAGATTTTGGTGTGGATTCTATGCCAAATTCTCATCAAATTCACTAAAATTCCAGATGAAATGTAAGTGGGCTAGTTAATTGTTTTATAGTAATGTCGCTGGGGTCTAGGATAGTGAAGTGGTGGATATCTAAATCCCTGGTGATCTAATCAGAGAAGGGGTTACTGGCAGGATCCCTTGTGGTCTAAGGCATAGAAGACTGTTATTATCAGCATTTCTTGTGATCTAAGGCAGACAAGAGTTAAGTACACCATCCTTGGGGTCTGTGGTAGAAAAAGTTTTAATTTCTGTGTCCCTGATGGTCTATACCAGAGAAGATATTTCTTCCAGGTTCTCTGATGGTTTTTGGCAGAGGATGGGCCTATTATCAGCTTTCATGGTGTTCTAAGTCATAGTAAGGCTTAAAGGGTTTTTTCCAGGCAAAAACTATTTTTTCAAAAAAGGTCTGTTAGTGCTATTAATAGGTTAATAAGTGCGCCCAAATACCTTTAGCAGTGTTTTGAGTGATTTCTGGGTTTCTCTGTGATCTCCTGGCATCTTCAGTATTTGTTTACATGGATAGCTTCTTGTTCTGTTTTTCTACAACTACGATATTGCCTTCCACTTCACTCAGAGCTGACTCCCTCTCTCACTTCCTTCCCTTAGAGTCTAAAGATCAATTTTTCCCAGACAACCCCTTTAACTATACCACCCTTGGGGTCAAGGAGAACCCATAGAATATATCAGAGAAGGGGTTAAAGTGAAAATCTTCCTCCTTGTCATCCAGTCTAGGAGTCCCAGGCCCTCCACCACCACAACACAGACCCAGTTTTTCATCCTCCACCAGTTCTTCTTGCACCACATCAGGGCAGTGATGGTGATCAAGACGTATAAGTTGTTCTTACTTCCCTCATTGAATGACTGTAAGTGTTTCCTGTAAGATATATATTAAAATTATTGACATCATTAAATGCTACAGTTTTCCCTGTTGCTGACACATTTGGTGGCCTCTTCAAAGGTCTTCAGAAGATGAAACAATTCCTTCATGAGCCTCCAATGGTGGATTTCAAAATAACACATTGTCCCTGTGGTTTGCAGTAATTATAGCAAGGTGTGGATGTGGCCTGCCTACAAAGATTATCGTGGGGAGAAGGACAATCCTGCTCATGCCACTGTCAATTCTATTTTGCCAAAAGAGCAGGTGACACCATTTCATATGGTATCGTATGGAGAGACCTAGTTCCTACATTTATGCCTGCACAGTTATAATTTATTTTGTATTTGCAGATCTTGTACAGTGCAATGGATTTGTTGTTTGGTAATGTTATATATCCTTTGTTGGCAATGACAGAGGTCAAACGTTTTCTGTAAGTCTTCACAAGGTTGGCACACACTGTTGCTGGTATGTTGGCCCATTCCTCCCTGCAGATCTCCACTAGAGCAGTGATGTTTTGGGGATGGCTCTGAGCAACATCACTGTTCTACTTTGATTTCATCTGACCATATGACGTTCTCCCAATACTCTTCTGGAACATCCAAATGCTCTTTAGCAAACTTCAGACGGGCCCGGATATGTACTGGCTTAAGCAGGGGGACACGTCTGGCACTGCAGGATCTGAGTCCCTGGCGGCGTAGTGTGTTACTGACGGTAGCCTTTGTTACGTTAGTCCCAGCTTTCTGCAGGTCATTCACTAGGTCACCCCGTGTGGTTCTGGGATTTTTGCTCACTGTTCTTGTGATCATTTTGACCCCACGGGATGAGATCTTGCGTTCAGCCCCTGATGGAGGGAGATTATCAGTGGTCTTGTATGTTTTCCATTTTCTAATTATTGCTCCCACAGTTGATTTCTTCACACCAAGCTGCTTGCCTATTGCAGATTCAGTCTTCCCAGCCTGATGCAGGTCTACAATTTTGTTTCTGGTGTCCTTCCACAGCTCTTTGGTCTTCACCATAGTGGAGTTTGGAGTGTGACTGTTTGAGGTTGTGGACAGGTGTCTTTTATACTGATAACAATGTCAAATGACAGGTAATGAGTGAGGGACAGAGGAGCCTCTTAAAGAAGAAGTTACAGGTCTGTGAGAGCCAGAAATCTTGCTTGTTTGTAGGTGACCAAATACTTATTTTCCACCATAATAAATAAATTCTTAAAAAATCAGACAATGTGATTTTCTGGATTTGTTTTCTCATTTTGTCTCTCATAGTTGAGGTCTACCTATGATGACAATTACAGGCTTGCCTCATCTTTTTAAGTGGGAGAACTTGCACAATTGGTGGCTGACTAAATACTTTTTTCCCCACTGTATGTGCTGAATTATTTCATATCTAGCTAACAAGGACATCATGACTGGCTGGGGCTAATGGTGGAGGCACCATGGCTGTTGCTGGCATTGATATAGGGCCATTGTGGGATATGAAAAAAATGCAATGTCCTACATGTCTTATTTCTGCATTTTAGAAACCTAAGGGTACATCTGCTCATCAAGACCTTTATGTCAGTGCTCGAGGCTTACACAATAAAACAATGACATGATACCATTAGTCATATTAGTTAGAACTTTTTAGTCTGTCACATTTTATTCTATATTTGAGCTCTTTTGGAAAGGAAAAGACTTTACAAGTATCTCTAACCTGCAATGTGCATGGCTTAACAGTACGCCTTTAGTTGGATTTTCCCCATAAACATAACCGTACTTATATTTGTAGACAATTAAAAATTAAACATTTTTGCAAATACAAATAATTAAGAATTTTGCAGAGTTTTTTTTTTTTTTTTCAACTGTTTATTTTAAAATGTTTTTGTCATACAGAGAGAATAACAATATACAAGAAAAATAAGATAACTGAAGGTAACAAACAGGACAGACGGGGATTACTCAGCATTCTAAATAAATTACAAGGCTTTAAACAAACTGGACAGAAATGGCCCCAAAAAGGCCAAGGAATCCGACAACAAACAGGGGCAGACAAGACAGGATGACAGAAGGGTGACAGAAGGACATCCAGGAAGTAAGGGGCCACACAACAGCCGGATCAGAGAGGCCAGACCGCCTAAAACTCATCCCACGGTTTCCAGATCAGGCAGACCCTCTCCTCCTCATTATTAAGAAGGGCCGTCAGGTACTCCAGGGAGCGCGCATCTTTTATCCTAGCGTATAACTCCTCCAGGGCCGGGAGGGGCTGGATGCCGCCAGTGTTTAGCAATCAGACATCTAGTGGAAGTAAGGAGGAGCAACAGGAGCTGGAGAGCGGATATGATCATGAATGCAGGAACTTTCTAGAACATAGTCATAATTTCCTAAATTTCCATTCATGGTCGTATCCATTGCCAACCGATCAAGACAAAAGACGGCAAGATGGCTAGAGAAAATCTTTACTATTTAAAAATTATTTACATATGCAAAAATGTATAACATCATCGTCTACACATTTAAATGCATTTACGTTCATGGGAAAATCCCCATTTATTTTGCTTACTTACTGTATTTCTTGGACTATGAGATGCATCGGACCATAAGACGCACCTAGGTTTTAGAGGAGGAAAACAGGAAAAAAAAATATGAGGGGATCGACTGCTGACACTGTTGTGGCGGAGATCTGCTGCTGGACGGCCACAGGTTGTGCAACACTCTTTTATGGGACAGCAGTTTTGCACAACCTGTGTGGCTCAGCAGCTGTTGCCAAACTACAGCTCCCATCATCTCAACCTGTCCAGGCATGTAGTTTGGCAACAGGTGCAGGGCCATATTGACAGGTGGCCCTGCAGTGGAATTTGCCTATGTTAATGTGGGATATAATATACATTAGCACAAATGAGAAAAAGGGTTCTTAATTTCTCATGGATCAAAAATTCATAATACAAGCAAGCAAAGATCCACAATTATATGACAAATAAAATTAACATTTAATAATCATCTAAAATATAATTAACCCCAATGATTGGATGGTATAAAAATCAAAAAATAATTGGAACGCTCTTACCCGTCCAAGATGAAGGATGTCATACCCCACATTTAGGGCCACAATTTATCCAAATGCAAAGGGAACCAAGGATGGATGCAGGAGATTGATCCTGTGCAACCCTGTCACCCTTAACTCCCATCCTTACAAGGGCAGTCCCATTGCTGACTCTAAAATTTTAGGGTTGGCATTGGGACCGCCCTTGTAAGGGCGGGAGTTAAGGGTGACGTCGCACCGGCCTCCTTCAGTATGTGTGCCACTATGCATGCATGTGGAGAAGATGCTGGTTCTATTGTGCAGGCACAATAGAGAACAACTGACGTCCCATGCCAAGAAGATCCGGACAGGAAGACAGGTAAGTATGATGGGGTGGGGAGGGGAGTTGAGTTAATTAGGAAGGGCTAGTAGTGGGCGGGCTAACTAGGGGAAACAGGGAAAGGGTGAGAAAGGGAGCAGGAGGGAGTCAGCTCTGAGTTAAGCGCAAGGCATTATGGTAGCTGTAGGAAATAAGAACAGGAAGATACCCATGTAAACAAATGCAGAGGATGCCAGGACCTCACAGAGAAATCCAGAAATCACTCAAAACACTGCTAAAGCTATTTGGTTGCACTTATTAATCTATTAATAGCACTAACAGACATTTTTGAAAAATTATTTTTTTTGCCCGGAAAACCCCCAAATCACTTCCGGACCACCCATTGGGTTTTTACATCTGGATAGTGGTTGACTCGTTCTGCAAGGACACATTCGTACTTCATTGCAGTTTTAAGCAGCTGCACGATTTCTGTTACTACAGCCGGAGCTCCCCTAGAGAAGGCAGGGTTATTACTGTCCCTGCCTTACCAATTCCGATGTGGCTCCCCTCTGACTCGATGGTCACGTGATCTGTGGTCAGAGGGAGCCACATCAGGATTAGGAAGGCAGGGACGGTAAGTAAAATAATTTAAAAAATAAATAAAAATATGCCAATAACACGCCCTCATCACAGGTTCTAGCCCCACCCCCAACTACACAATGCAAAATAAAAATTACAGTATCAAAGAGGAAAAATAATTTTAAAAAGTTTTAGTAACACTTTGTGCTATTAAATACATTTTAAAAAAGCAAAACGTGAAAAACACACGTTTTTCCTCCTCTTTTGTTTATATTTTCCAGGGTATAAAATAAAAATAAAAATATGTAAAAATAAAAACAACATAAAATAAAGCCCTATGTGTCACCAAAAAAAAGATGCAAAAATTAGTTGAATAACCCAAATAATAAAAAAGTTATAGCCCTCTAAACTGCACAGACGAAAAAACCCGAAAATGTGTTTGGTCCTGAAGCAGAGAAATTGGCCCAGTACTGAAGTGGTTAAATACAGTAATGTTCATGGGAAATCCCCATTAAGGTCTGATTTATTTTACCTGTCAAGTTCTACTCTATATTTCAGCTCTTTAGAAAAGATAGAAAAACATAACAAGTATCACTAACCAGTCTGTCAGGGCTAGGCAGGAATCTGATGTGATGTGTAATTGACACAACCGGCTATTTGTGATTCAACTGTAAAAAAAAGAATATGATCCAATGAAACAAAAGAGAAGAAGCAAATAGACAAGTTTCACCTGTAGCTGTAATTCCATTCTATTATATTAAGAAATACAGTACTGTGCAAAGGTTCTAGGCAGGTGTGGAAATAAGACAGGAAAGTATGAAAGCTCTCAAAAGAATAGAAATGTTAATAACTTATTTTTTTTCAATTAGCAAAATAAAGTGAATGAAAAAAAGAGAACTCTAAATCCCATCAATATTTGGTGTAAATGACATTTGGAGGAGGAGTCCTGGAAGTGACAGCATCATCCAATCTGTCTGGGATGACATGAAGAGACAGTAAGATTGGAGCAAGCCTACATCCACAGAAGATCTGTGCTTAGTTCTCCAAGATGGCGGGAACAACCTCCCTGCCGAGTTCCTTCAAAAACTGCAAATGTACATAGAAGAATTGATAGAAGGCAAAGGGTGCTCACTCCAAATATTGATTGGATTTAGATTTCTCTTGTTCATTTACTTAATTTTGTTTTTAACATTGGCTATGGCAGAGAAGGTGTTAAAGGGGTTGTTCAGGCAAAAATGGACAACCCATTTATGTTTTAAATCGAACTGGGGCAGTGAAAAAAATAAATTCATACTCACCTTTCCACGGTGCTCCGGTGCCTCCCAGCGCGATCCGGTCTTCTCTGTCCAGCGACGGGCATGCAATGTCACTACCTGTGACATCACGGGTCTCTTCCTGAGGTCTGCTGAGGCTGCTCTTTGGCCATTCAGTGGCTTCAGTATAACTCAGGAAGAGACCCGTGAGAAGCCGCCAGAGAAGAAGCATCAGAACACACTGGGAGGACACCGGAACATCGGGACAGGTGAGTATGATTTTTTTAATTTTTTTTTCATCTTCTCCAGTTAACCTCTTTAATGTCCGAACTCTGGTAATCTAAGGCACTGAAGGGGTTAATGTCTATATGCCTGGTGATCTATAATAAAGAGGGGGTGACTACCAGGATCACTGGTGGTCAAGGACAGAGATAATTATCATTTTTGGAAAAGAAGGGGTTAATGGCTGCAGCTATGGTAGTCTAGGGCACTGAAGAAGAGAATGTCTGTAGATGATGTTACTCTCAGACTGCCATTCCTTGTTGGCAGATTAAGGGTCCAGGCTTTAATATCTGTATCCCTGTGGTCTATACCACTGAAGGGATTAAGGTCAGCATACCTGGTAGTCCAGGGCAGGGAAGGGTTTAATGTCTCCATGGTTGAGACTAGAACGGAGTGTTTTAAATCAGGTGTGTCATGGATTCAGTAAGTGGCGCTGGCTCAGCTCTGGGAGTGTTAGCTCTGCCTGCCAGCCTGTCACAGCTAACACAACCAGAGTATTGGCATTTTCAGGTGTTGAATTGTAGAAGTAGAGGATAACTATGCCTCCACTGTATGCAACCCTAACCCATCTGGTACCACGTAGATACAGCAGGTGGTGCCTCATACTAACAGTCACAGGAGACAGCGCCACCTACTGGATCCATGGCATATGAGACAGCACCTGCTTTCACCCACTCTATTCTAGCATCTACCATGTCTGCATACATTGTGGTATAGAGCAGTGAAGGGGTTAATACATGTATCACTGATTTCACAGAATTAATGGCAATGCAGCAAACCATTGTGAGCTATAACTTAGGACAATAAGCTTCATCTGAAACTTGCATCTTTTTCAATAAAGATGGAATAAAGGATTCAAGATTTTATGGACAGTGCTGGAACTATAATATATCCTTAGGATAGGTCATCAATTTGTTATTGGTGGGGGTCCAACATCTGGGACCATTGCTGATCAGCTGTTTGAATAGGCTATGGCCTCTTTCCTGTGCCATAGTCACATGGTACAGCAGCAGCTCTGTCCAATACAAATGAATATGGCTGACGCTAGGTTCACACCTGTGTTTGGGTTTCCGTTCGGGGGGTCCACTTAGACTATAACGGGGTCTGTAGGTTTTCCGCCCAGAAAAGGGCAAAAATTGCGTAGAGAAAAGGGCTGTATGCAGGGACGGAAACTCTGAACGGAGTACAAGAGCAGGTGTGAACCCAGCCTAAGCTAAAATCAAAAAAGCAAAACCACCAATGTAGCACACTGAATTTGGTTGTCTCATCCTAGTTATCTTTCTTTTTCCTTCTCATCTGATTTATTTTGTGCTGAGCTACAATTCCAAACACAGCCCCAATAATATTCACGGCGCTGTGCTTGGTACTCAATATAGGGCAGAACCAGAGCGCACACCAGTACTTGGTACTCAGTGAAGAGGCCGCAGCCCTCACCCAAATGCTGCGGCCTCTTCAATCAGCTGAATAGGGAAGGTCTAGGGCAGGAGTCAGTAACCTTCAGCACTCCAACTGCTGTGAAACTACAACTCCCAGCTTGATCCATTCACTTCCATTGTAGTTTCAAGAACAGCAATAATAATGCTTCACAATGGCCCCCAGACACCTAAAAATGTTCCCCACTGGCCCCCAGAAACCAACTAATGCATGAATGCACCACATGGATGAGGTGCCAACAAAAAGTATTACATAGGACACCATATCGGGTAACTGAAGCCCAGGGCAGGCGCACACAGTCATGTGACATCTATACTCCACTTATGGTGAAAGAAGATTAAAATTAATAAAAATATTAATAGTATTTGTATATATTTCCATGTTCTAAATATCAAGCAAAATTATCAACGTAGCATACTGAATATGGTTTGCTCATACTAGTTACCTTTCTTTTTCCTTCGCGCCTGATTTATATTTCGCAGTACTGTTACACCAATATTTATGGCTTTTTCATTGATCCCGATTCCTGAATTTCTAAAACCCTGTTTGTTCGTAGTGCAATACTGATATATATGTATTACTACCCCGATTATTTCTTCATGTAAGCTGAAGAATATCTACAAGGGTTACAGGCTCTGCTATCTTTACTATATCCGAAAATAAGTCTAGTTTCACTAATATATTTAGTTTTTTAACTTTTTATTTTTTCCATGTTTTTATACAGATGATCGAAGTCATTCACAGAATGATTGGGCCCCATAACAAAACTTAGAATTGGCCACATTGCCTTTTATAGCAATTTTTTTTTTTAATTAATGGGAATCTGTCAGGGCAATTTGGGAAACTAAACCACCCACACATCCATATGGACCTGGGGTTTAGTTTCCCAAATCACCCTGTTATAACGCAATCCATGGCCGCATTAAAAATAAGCTTTATACTCCCCCTGCCGCTGTACTCCCCGCGCCTGCACAGTTCTTCAATGAAGCCAGAGAAGTACACCTCGGCTTCAGTGCGCAGGTCCCACAATTACGTAGTGAAGCCGGGGTGTCCATCTTTGGCTTCACTGAAGAACAGCGCAGGCGCCGGGAGGCGTGCCAACGAAGAAGATCATGAATAAGTCGGACTGTTCTCACCAAACAGCGTCGATCGGACCCTTCTCTAGCTAAGTATAAAGGTTTTTTATTTTTAATGTGCCTGTCGATTGCATTACAACAGGGCGATATTGGATATTAAATCCCAGGTCTAAAAGGACCTGCGGGTGGTTTAGTGTCCCAGATTGACCTGACAGATTCCCTTTAAAATTCATGTTCACTGTAAATTCAGAATACCTACAAATCTTTCACACCAGATTACTGAGCATGGTGTGGTGAGAATAAAAGGCCATAGGCCCCTTACCAAGAAGTAGAACCATGATACTAAAGGGGTTCCTGCTGCTGGCGGATCCTAGTGTTGCCCTAGCATTGCCCTCAAGTCCAAATAATAAGCAGACATAAGGATATGGGAAGACACCAGATAATACACAGGATCATGCATACTATATTCTATATTTTAATATAGCTTCCAAACCAAGCGATAGAACTTTTCTTACTTCACTTTAACTGAAATGTTGAATAAAGATCTGTAGGTGGAAAGTAATCTTCTCAGCTCAGCGCTGTTACTGCTATCTGATATCTTCAGTGTCATTGAAGTCTGTACCATATTGATAGCACACCACACCTTCCATATAGAGATAGTCTTAAACTGCTCTTCTGTAGATGATGTATCATGTGTTGATGCAGGTATACAAATGTAGTAGTCTTTAAAGGGGTTTTCCAACCCCGCCAAAAAACTAAGTGTAATAGTGCCTAATAGAGGCATGTTAAAAGTCTGTCACTGATCCATAGTTCAAAGGCTGCCCTGGTCTCTGCTGAGCTCCATTTCATGGTGTCTTGAGACATGACAGGGAACGCTCTGAATCGCCATCACTTGCTGAGGTCAGGAGACACTAGGAAACGGATCTTAACAGCTTGTGGACGAGAGCAGCGAGAGTAACCTTAATTGTGAGGCTGGGGTCCCATGTGGCGTAAATGCCATGGTTTGACCGCTGTGGAAACGCAGTGCCTAAAACCGCATCATTTTACAGTCCCGGCAAAGTGGATGGGATTCTAGCAAATCTCATCCACACATTGCAAAAAGTATGTGCAGGGGAAATGCTGAGATTTCCAAAACCATTGCGGTTTTGGAAATCGCAACATGTCAATTATACTTACAGAAATGCCGGCGGTTTCCCTATAGGTATAATTGAAGCAGAAAGTACACAGAGGAAACCTCTGTGGACTTTCTGTGAAAAGTACTGCGGGAAAAACCTCAATGCGTTTCTGCCACAGTTTTTCCCTCAAAGCTTTTTCACTGCAGTCCGCTACGTGAAGCCTTAGCCTAAAATTGATTTTCTTAGCAAGAAGACTCCATTAAAAATACGTTTTTTTCAATAGATCCATTATGCTGCTGTCTGTTAAAAAAAAAACGGCTGGTACATGGCCGTGGAAGTCTGGCACATGAAGAGATTTTGGTGGCGAT
The DNA here is from genome assembly GCA_947044405.1 of Leptodactylus fallax. NCBI lineage: Eukaryota > Metazoa > Chordata > Amphibia > Anura > Leptodactylidae > Leptodactylus > Leptodactylus fallax. The sequence continues at coordinate 24,652 of CAMRHE010000057.1, forward strand.
AGACTCCCTTTAAAGACTCCAAATTTCCTTAAAACAAATTTAATACAAACGTATCACATACTTGCAAAACCCTTGGACTCAAAAGCTCAGCCATGATTTCCTTATTGTGGACAGGTTATCAGGCAGGGACACTACATGTATGAGAAGATAACCCGGCCACAATAAGGAAATCACTGTCCCAGATTGTAGAAAGTTCCTGCATTCATGGTTGTATCTATTGGCAACAGATCAAGATAAAAGAGTGTCAACATGAAAATGGTTACAGAAAATCTTTACAACTATACAAAATATATCATTATTTATATTTGCAAAAATGTTTAACTTTTAATTGTCTACAAAGTTACATCCAGTAATGTTCATGGGAAATCCCCATTAAGATCTGATTTATTTTACCTGTCATGTTCTATTCCATATTTGAGATCTTTAGAAAAGATACAAAAAAACATAACAAGTATCACTAACCAGTGTGTCTGGGCTAGGCTGGAATCTGATGTGATGTGTAATTGACACAACCGGCTATTTGTGATTCAACTGTAAAAAAAAGAATATGAGACAATGAAACAATAGAGAATAAACAAATAGACAAGTTTCACCTGTAGCTGTAATTCCATTCTATTACATAAAGGAATAGAATTTTTTTCAATTTCACAATAAAGTGAATAAAAAAAGAGAAATCTAAATCCCATCAATATTTGGTGTAAATGACTTTTGGAGGAGGAGTCCTGGAAGTGATGATACGGCCCCCACAGAGCCCTAATCTCAGCATCATCCAGTCTGTCTGGGATTACAGGAAGAGACAGAAGGATTGGAGCAAGCCTACATCCACAGAAGATCTGTGCTTAGTTCTCCAACATGGCAGGAACAACCTCTCAAGTTCCTTCAAAAACTGCAAATGTACATAGAAGAATTGATAGAAGACAAAGGGCAAAGGTCACACCAAATATTGATTGGATTTAGATTTCTCTTTTGTTTATTTACTTAATTTTGTTTTTAACATTGGCTATGGCAGAGAAGGTGTTAATGTCTGAACTCTGGTGATCTATGGCAATGAAGGGGTTAATGCGCCTGGTGGTTTATAACAAAGAGTGGGCGACTGCCAGGATCACTAGTGGTCAAGGACAGAGATAATCATCATTTTTGGAAAAGAAGGGGTTAATGGCAGCAACTCTGGTGGTCTAGAGCAGTGAAGGAGTGAATGTCTGTATCCCCGGTGAGTAGAGAAGATGTTACTCTCAGACTGCCATTCCTTGTTGGTACAGGGCAGATAAAGGGTTAATTATATTCTATATTAATTATATAATGCTCCCCACTAGTTCCCAGACACCTAATATTGCTCACCAGTGGCCCCCAGGCTAGACTGTAATAATGTCCTCTGTGTCCCTCAGATAAGTAATACTGTCCCCCAGTGGCCTCCAGTCAAGTAATAATTCCCCCCAGTGGCTCCCTGACAACTAACAATGTCCCCCAACTGAATATGGTTGGCTCATCCTAGTTACCTTTTTTTTTTCCTTCGCGCCTGATTTATATTTCGCAGTACTGTTACACCAAAATTTATGGCTTTTTCATTGATCCCAATTCCTGAATTTCTAAAAACCCTGTTTGTTCGTAGTGCAATACTGATATATATGTATTAATAGCCCGATTATTTCTTCATGTAAGCTGAAAAATATCTACAAGTGTTACAGGCTCTGCTATATTTACTATAGCCTAAAATAAGTCTAGTTTCACTAATATATTTAGTTTTTAAACTTTTTATTTTTTCCATGATTTTATGTAGATGATCGAAGTCATGCACAGAATGATTGGGCCCCATAACAAAACTCAGAATTGGCCTCATTTCCTTTTATAGCTCCATAAAAGATCCTTTTTTTTAAATTAAAATCATCATGTCCACTGTAAATTCAGAATACCTCTTTATGGAGGTCAGAGATACATTTCTTCACACATAAAGCTATAAATCTTTCACACCAGATTACTGAGCATGGTGTGGTGAGAATAAAAGGCCATAGGCCCCTTACCAAGAAGTAGAACCATGATACTAAAGGGGTTCCTGCTGCTGGCGGATCCTAGTGTTGCCCTAGCATTGCCCTCAAGTCCAAATAATAAGCAGATATAGGGATATGGGAAGACACCAGATAATACACAGGATCATGCACACTATATTCTATATATTAATATAGCTTCCAAACCAAGCGATAGAACTTTTCTTACTTCACTTTAACTGAAGTGTTGAATAAAGATCTGGAGGTGGAAAGTAATCTTCCTAGCTCAGCGCTGTTACCGCTGATATCTTCAGTGTCATTGAAGTCTGTACCATATTGATAGCACACCACACCTTCCATATAGAGATAGTCTTAAACTGCTCCTCTGTAGATGATGCGTCATATGTTGATGCAGGTCTTCAAATGTAGTAGTCTTTAAGGCTAAGGCCCCAGCGGGCCGCAGAAAAAAAGCGATGCAGGAAAAACTGCGACGGCAATGCATTGTGGTTTTTCCCGCAGCGCTTTTCACGGAAAGCCTGCAGAGCTTTCTTCTGCGGATTTTCTGCTTCCATTATACATATAGGGAAACCGCCGGCATTTCTGTAGGTATAATTGACTTGCTACTATTTCCAAAACCGCAACCGTGTCTGCTGCACATAGTTTTCTACTAGAATCCCATCCACTATGCAGGGACTGTAAAACACCGCATCTTTTTCCACAATGTTTTCCGCCGTGGACAAAGCATTTACGCCACATGGGGCCTGGCCCAAATGGGTTTTCCAATCCCCCTGCAAAACTACGTTGACTGCAGTTCACATTACAATGACCACACATAGACATATAGAGGATAGACATTTTGTGCAAAATATTGCAAAATCATATTTGGTGACATTCTGTACTTATCTGCATCTTCCCAGCCAAAGCAAAAGGTAAGAAAGGACTCATTTGTAACTATAGCAGCATGAGGGGAGCACTGGTAGGAGTTCAATGTATTCATGGATGTGGGCTCCCTCCAATCTCCAGCTATCTATCTATCTATCTATCTATCTATCTATCTATCTATCTATCCTATCTCTACATAACAAATATATAATACATGTTACTATATATTCTTCTATGTGTGTTCATGAAGCGCTTGTAATGTGAAGCCATGATGATATATGACATGTTTGTAGCGGCAGCATATGCCACCTCACTGCACATGGATGCATTTTCATTCAGGCTGCTAATATAATAACACACACCTCAGTCTATTCTGGCTTGGAGCATAATTGAATCATTTATTACATTAACTGCGCCATCTGTTCCGGGGCTCTGGGTAAATACAGACTGTACTCTTAGTCTATGTCACAGCCTTTGCCTATTACAAATATTTGTCAAACTGGGTTTTTAGAACAAAGAACATGGATCAGAATATATTGTCTTAGCAAAAGAAACACTAAAATGGTAAAAATGTGTTCTTCAGTGAGAAGTGTATACAGAGGGTGCAGAAAACTGCAAATGACAGAACCCCCTCCATCATATTTACTTCATGGCTCTGCCCTTAATATCTGTATCAACAGCTGCTCCCTGGAACATGTATGATACAAGTGAGACTTGGCTACAGTAAGCAGTGTTTTATCTGTTCCCTCTACCAGACAGAAGGTAGACATAAAAAGGAAGGGGGTGGGGGTTTATTAGGACTGGCACTTTGCACACCCATATTGATAATCCCTGCGCCGCCAAAGGATGCATCTAATATATGACGAGACGCACGCCTCCTCATAAATCAGGGGCATCATATAGCGGGCTGTGTGCCTACACTGAAATGAATGCCAGCTCATAGCTGACATAGATTTGTGGCATCATTTATGCTATAAATAGTGTAAATGATAAATATGACAGGGCCAATGGTCCAACCACCACTCGGCTTTCAGAAAAGTGATAAGGGGGGATATAAAAACGCCATTTGTAACAAATTATGTAGCAAAAGACGTTTAAAGAGTCCTATATATATATATATATATATATATATATATATATACAGTGCCTTCTGAAAGTATTCGGCCCCCTTGAACTTTTCAACCTTTTGCCACATTTCAGGCTTCAAACATAAGGATATAAAATTTTAATTATTTGGTTAAGAATCAACAAGTGGGACACAATTGTGAAGTGGAACGAAATTTATTGCTTATTTTAAACTTTTGTAAAAAATAAAAAACTGAAAAGTGGGGGCGTGCCAAATTATTCAGCCCCTTTACTTTCAGTGCAGCAAACTCACTCCAGAAGTTCAGTGAGGTTCTCTGAATGATCCAATGTTGTCCTAAATGACTGATGATGATAAATATAATCCACCTGTGTGTAATCAAGTCTCCGTATAAATGCACCTGCTCTGTGATAGTCTCAGGGTTCTGTTTAAAGCGCAGAGAGCATCATGAAGACCAAGGAACACACCAGGCAAGTCCGTGATACTGTTGTGGAGAAGTTTAAAGCCGGATTTGGATACAAAAAGATTTCCCAAACTTTAAACATCCCAAGGAGCACTGTGCAAGCGATCATATTGAAATGGAAGGAGTATCAGACCACTGCAAATCTACCAAGACCCGGCCGTCCCTCTAAACTTTCATCTCAAACAAGGAGAAGACTGATCAGAGATGCAGCCAAGAGGCCCATGATCACTCTGGATGAACTGCAGAGATCTACAGCTGAGGTGGGAGAGTCTGTCCATAGGACAACAATCAGTCGTACACTGCACAAATCTGGCCTTTATGGAAGAGTGTCAAGAAGAAAGCCATTTCTCAAAGATATCCATAAAAAGTCTCGTTTAAAGTTTGCCACAAGCCACCTGGGAGACACACCAAACGTGGAAGAAGGTGCTCTGGTCAGATGAAACCAAAATCAAACTTTTTGGCCACAATGCAAAACGATAAAAGCAACACAGCTCATCACCCTGAACACACCATCCCCACTGTCAAACATGGTGGTGGCAGCATCATGGTTTGGGCCTGCTTTTCTTCACCAGGGACAGGGAAGATGGTTAAAATTGATGGGAAGATGGATGGAGCCAAATACAGGACCATTCTGGAAGAAAACCTGTTGGAGTCTGCAAAAGACCTGAGACTGGGACGGAGATTTATCTTCCAACAAGACAATGATCCCAAACATAAAGCAAAATCTACAATGGAATGGTTCACAAATAAACGTATCCAGGTGTTAGAATGGCCAAGTCAAAGTCCAGACCTGAATCCAATCGAGAATCTGTGGAAAGAGCTGAAAACTGCTGTTCACAAACGCTCTCCATCCAACCTCACTGAGCTCCAGCTCTTTTCCAAGGAAGAATGGGCAAGAATTTCAGTCTCTCGATGTGCAAAACTGATAGAGACATACCCCAAGCGACTTGCAGCTGTAATCGCAGCAAAAGGTGGCGCTACAAAGTATTAACTTAAGGGGGCCGAATAATTTGGCACGCCCCACTTTTCAGTTTTTTATTTTTTACAAAAGTTTAAAATATCCAATAAATTTCGTTCCACTTCACGATTGTGTCCCACTTGTTGTTGATTTTTCACCAAAAAATTAAAATTTTATATCCTTATGTTTGAAGCCTGAAATGTGGCAAAAGGCTGAAAAGTTCAAGGGGGCCGAATACTTTCACAAGGCACTGTATATATATATATATATATATATATATATATGTGTGTGTGTGTGTGTGTGTGTGTGTGTGTGTGTGTCATTGAAGATGAATGAATTTACCTCAAAACTTTGAAACTTCAAACGTCAACCACTAGATCATGTAAAATATAAGTTAGTTTACAGAGGACATTCTAAGACCCCCACCAACTCCAACTCATTTTATCCTTCAATAGGCACTACTCCATTTATTCTAGTGCAGTTGGATTTTTTTCTCTAGCCGCTGCCTTTCCTGAGTACCTATTGCTGTTAGTTTCAGCAAAATGATGCTGCTGTTAGGTTAGAGACTCAGAATGTACCCTCGGGTCACTGGAGGTTACCATGGTAACTGTTGGATTGGAAACCATCGATATAATTGCTTCCTGTTTACCCATTTATGACCAATTCCTAGGTATCTATATAACCCTCAACATTGAAATTGCAACACAGAGAAATAAAAGTCATGGAAATATGGAAATAACAGAATCGATAGATTTGTTAATGATATGCAAATTATAACAATGGAAACAAAATATTCCAAACATCTCCATTTATTTAGCATCGAGTATGAGCGCCACCCTAGGCTTGGGAAGTGATGTCCAGGTTCCCTTGCAGTACAGAATGGATCATTATGCACCATTCTTCCAGTCAGACGATATGTCCGTGCAGAGGTTCGCCTCTGCACATTTCTTGCTATCATTCTAGTTTATCACTGTTTTCCCAACCACCGGGACACACAACATTGAACAGTGCTGACAGCTCAGCCTAGGTGTGTAGCGATCTGCTGTGGTGATAAACCAAGTTCTATAAATTCATGGATTATGTTGATAACTTGCAAGTTGATGAATAGAAGGCATCGCACAATCATCCCAAAACACTTGATCTGATTTTTGATGTTTCCTGTAGCTAAAAACTTTGCTATCAATCTGGCTTTTATGTACCCCTCCCACATGCCACAGATCTGAGCTAGGTGCTTGAAAATATGATAATTTGCAGATTTTAGCGACACCTTCTACTTCCTCCATTTGCATAACCTTATAGTTTGTCCTTCTTAGTGTTGCAATTTCAACATTGAGGAGTGTATTATATGCTCCATCCGTGCCATATGTGCTGCTCTCAAGGCTCATTGCAAGGCTCATTGGGCACCCTACATCCTTCTATCTGCAACAATATTATGCACAATGCCTGCGAATAGAGTAATACAAATCCACATTCACATGCAACAGTAAAAGCAGCATATATTTTAGGGCATGTAGCAAGTTACATATTTGCTGTGGATTTGCATCCAAATCCATGACAGGAAATTCAACCAACTTTTACGTTAGCAAAATAGGGATCTTTATGTCTGACCTCCTGGGTACAACTCCAAACCACCTGAGTCTACCTATAAAATCAGTTTGAGGCAGGATTTTCCTTAGCCACATCAGCGTTTCAGGTCAGGACTGCCCAAATTTGCTTGGACTGTTGCTAAAAATTAGGGACTGTCCCATCAAATTCAAGAAAGAAGGCAACTATGTATTACCTAAGGCATAAATGCTCTTTTAACAAGACCCTGACACTGTTAACATTGACTTTTTCCCAACAGAGATATAACAGAAATACTAATATAGCTTGAGCCGGCTGTGTTTCATACTGACTACACAGGATCATATGACACAAGAACATATACAATCCTATAAAGCTCTTGTGTATAAATAATACCTCTCATACAACTAAACAAAGAAGATCAATTACTATGCTAAAAGTTTCTGCTGCTCTGCACTACAAGTATATGTTTATGGAATACATTATATACTGTTTATGTAGAAACAGCAAACTATGAGGACACCGACATTTCCCATAACATTCTTATAATACTCTTCATATATTACACATTTCTCTAGCTCTAGGGATTAAGTATCTTCTAAGTTGCAGGCGACACCTATATAGTCCGTGTCTCTAGCATAGGGGACAACAATTGCTGGAAATACAAGGATTTTGCTACTTACAGAGTAACTCCCATTTTTTTAGCTATTTTGTTCAGCTGTTGTTTAGTGACAATTTTTGTAATATACTCTATTAACCGATTTAACTTCCTTTTTAATAGAAAACAGGCTGTAACATTCTCCTTAGCAACCCTCTAACTGAGAGGTTACTAGAGAAAGACTATTGTATTGGGAATATGCAGAGGCATTTACCAAAGCCGGGATGGTCATTTCAAATAGCTATATCTTTGGCTTTATACCACCTTATGGTATCAGATTCTCATATAGAGTCCTTGTGATACCAGAACCATTTTTCTAGGTGGCATAAAAATGGAGATAAAGCTTAGTTAGAGCATTGCTAATGGGAACATTGCAGCCTGTTTTTTATTAAAAGGAAGTTTGATAGGTTAATAAAGTATATTACAAAAATGTTCACCTACACCCCCTTCCCCAACACAAGAGCAAAAAATAAATAAATAAAATGGGAGTTACATTTTGAGAGTTCTCAGATCCTGTTCTATGTTACTGCTGGAGGACTGAAGGTGGGGAGGTAGCCTGTCACCATCATGTACTCTTGGATCTATCCAGTACTATGTGTCCAAATGTCAATTATTGGAGTAATAGGAACAGGAATATCATTCTGTCATAAATTTAAATGATAGAAGAAATATGGAATATAGAGCGACATTTCTGCCTCTACCATCTTCTATGCAAATGCAGCTCCATAATGGAAAATTCATTCATCTCTGCTCATGGTGACATCACATACTTTGGCCATCAACTTACCGCCTGAACAGTACCGACCTCTACTTCACCAATGCTACTCTGATGGACAGGTCTAACAAACTGACTTGACACCAAACACCAGGAGTAGATTATCAGTACTCGATCTCCTGGCATCAAAACACTCATTTTTATTACCCTCTTTCTGTCCCTTCTACCAGTATTTTGGCACAGTGTTTCAGCACCACAAGGCACATGCCTACATAGCATCAGGCTCTTCCTGGGCGGGCACTTACACTGACATCTCCTCCTGTTAGCTGACAGCCGAGGAATTGATCATTTTCACTGCCAGTCATTGTGACAGGACATGGCGGCACTGCTGAGAACTGCCACCAACTAATCCAGCAACCTAAAATCCCAAGGTGTACAGTCATCACACAACACAATTGTTACCAATCCTGTTAGGTTTATGGCTGCTGCAAGAATCCCAGACAAATAAGACAAGGACAGTGAGCCCTAATACTAGACCCAGCCAGAAGTCCCTCCCTGCTTGCCTCAGCTACCCTAAGCAGTAGAGGACAACTAGGAGACGGTCCCTTCCTATGATATAAGTGAAAACACAAACGCAGACAAGAGAAACAAAGAAGAATGGGTAGGAAAAAGCCAAGGGTTAGAATAAGTCGGGCAGCAACGAACAAAATAAGAACTAGAAGAACTGACAGGTCTGCAAAAAGCAGAGGTAAGGAAAAACAAGATCAGAGATACAGGAGAAAACGCTAGCATGCTCCAGAGAGACTAATAGCAAGCACTCAGGTGTGGTTGAGAAAACTTATCATTGGATGTCAGGAATCCACCCCAGGCTTGATTGGACCGGACCCTGATCTCCCATCAATCACAGAAGGAACAAGAGAAGTGAGAGTGGAAAGGAAAGATGTCAATCGCATAAGTAAAACTGAGGTTAACTGTTTGAGGAGCAGACATGAGGGGATGGAGCTGTGTTCAGACAGAATACAACAAGAAACCTAGAAGCATAAAATCATAGCCGGACATGCGTCCTGCGGTGTACCATACGGCCGGAAGATAGCACAGAAGTCTGAACTGATGTTACAATAATATAATAAGACACACTATAATATACAGTGAAGTAACAAACCACTCTTTTAAAACAGCTTTCTTCAGCTACAGTGTACCCTGGAGGTAGCAGTTGGAGGCCATCCTGGACAGGAGCATGGATGGTTGAATATTGGCCGCTTCTTATTGCAATAATACAATAGGTAGTGGTCTAACATATACTGTGGGGGGAGGCATAAAAAAGGAGGATCATATACTGTGTGGGGGCCACAAAAAAGGGGACATATACTGTTTGGGGCAAAAATAAGGGTCATATATGGTGGGGGGCCATAAGAAAGGGGTCATATACTGTGGGGACACCATAAAAAAGGTGTGTCAAATACAGTCATGGCCAAAAGTTTTGAGAATGATACAAATATTAATTTTTACAAAGTCTACTGCTTCAGTTTTTCTAATGGCAATTTGCATATACTCCAGAATGTTATAAAGAGTGATCAGCTTAACAGCAATTACTTGCAAAGTCAATATTTGCCTAGAAAATGAACTTTATCCCCCAAAACACATTTCAACATCATTGCAGCCCTGCCTTAAAAGGACCACCTAACATCGTTTCAGTGATTGCTCCATTAACACAGGTGTGGGTGTTGATGAGGACAGGGCTGGAGATCAATCTGTCATGATTAAGTAAGAATGACACCACTGGACACTTTAAAAGAAGACTGGTGCTTGCCATCATTGTTTCTCTTCTGTTAACCATGGTTATCTCTAAAGAAACACGTGCAGTCATCATTGCACTGCACAAAAATGGCCTAACTGGGAAGAGTATTGCAGCTAGAAAGATTGCACCTCAGTCAACAATCTATCGCATCATCAAGAACTTCAAGGAGAGAGGTTCCATTGGTGCCAAAAAGGCTCCAGGGCGCCCAAGAAAGACCAGCAAGCGGCAGGACCGTCTCTTAAAAGTGTTTCAGCTGCGGGATCGGGCTACCAGCAGTGCAGAGCTTGCTGAGGAATGGCAGCAGGCAGGTGTGAGTGCATCTGCACGCACTGTGAGGCGGAGACTCTTGGAGCAAGGCCTGGTCTCAAGGAGGGCAGCAAAGAAGCCACTTCTCTCCAGAAAAAACATCAGGGACAGACTGATATTCTGCAAAAGGTACAGGGAGTGGACTGCTGAGGACTGGGGTAAAGTCATTTTCTCTGATGAATCCCCTTTTCGATTGTTTGGAACATCTGGAAAACAGCTTATTCGGAGAAGAGGTGAGCGCTACCACCAGTCTTGTCTCATGCCAACTGTAAAGCATCCTGAAACCATTCATGTGTGGGGTTGCTTCTCAGCCAAGGGAATCGGCTCTCTCACAGTCTTGCCTAAAAACACAGCCATGAATAAAGAATGGTACCAGAATGTCCTCCAAGAGCAACTTCTCCCAACCGTCCAAGAGCAGTTTGGCGCTCAACAATGCCTTTTCCAGCATGATGGAGCACCTTGCCATAAAGCAAAGGTGATAACTAAATGGCTCAGGGAACAAAACATAGAGATTTTGGGTCCATGGCCTGGAAACTCCCCAGATCTTAATCCCATTGAGAACTTGTGGTCAATCATCAAGAGACGGGTGGACAAACAAAAACCAACAAATTCAGACAAAATTAAAGCATTGATTCTGCAAGAATGGACTGCTATCAGTCAGGATTTGGTCCAGAAGTTGATTGAGAGCATGCCAGGGAGAATTGCAGAGGTCCTGAAGAAGAAGGGTCAACACTGCAAATATTGACTTGCTGCATTAACTCATTCTAACTGTCAATATAAGCTTCTGTTACTCATAATATGAATGCAATTATATTTCTGTATGTGATAAAAACATCTGACAAACACACATAAAAACCAGAGGGCAGCAGATCATGTGAAAATATAATATTTGTGTCATTCTCAAAACTTTTGGCCATGACTGTACTGTGGGGGCGGGCAAAAAAAGGAGGGTCATATAATATGGAGGGCAGAAGAAGGGGGTCGTATACAATATGGGGGCCAAATAAAGGTGTCATATACCGTGTGGGTACAAAAAAAAGGAGAGGGACGTGTTATACTATGTGCAGGATTTTTTGATTTGCAAATGTGGGGCATGTCCTACAATTTTAATTAGGGTGGCCAGTTCACGCAACCAAATATAGCTGGGTTGGGTATCTTTTTGTTGGGGGGGACCCTTTTCTATAGTTCACAGCAGAGAAGCTAGGTTCAACCCTGGGTGCAGAGTATCTCAGTTTTGTTCCATGCATTATACAAAGGGAAGGTCAATGGGCTCTTGGAAGCAATGAAAAGGTTACATTGGCATGCAGGTAAATGGACCAATGTGAACAATAAAAGGACCTCTATTCTAGGCCATCAATGTTGTGATCCCCGAAAACACTTTTAAGAAATCATTCCAAAGTCAATTTCTTTGTTTTATGCTCCACATTCTTATTAAAGGAGCTACAGTCGGCTGACGTTCAGCCACTACAACAGTCTCATTACATTTGCCAACTTGACTAGAGGGCAAATCATCATGAAGACCATCCTAATCTTCATCTCTATCCCGATAATCATCATATCCCACCATATCCTTCTTCACCATATCACCATATTCAATCTTAATTATTTCCAGACAACTATTATCCACATATGCCAATGAATGAGATTCTTGGGAAAGTGGCAGATTCATAGACCCCAGACTCTCATGGAATTTTTGCCGCATGATTTACAAAGGATGTGGTGGTACATAATATGGACATATAGGAGGTACCCAAAGAATATACAGGCTCTTTTTTTCTTTTGTAGCTATACAGTACTATCACATTACAGGGTACATAGTCTCTAAAGTTACTTGCTATTGTGGGTGGTGCAAGGCAGGATTGGACAATCAGTAATAACCATAGACTTCAGTCTGGTGTCAGTAATAATACATATTATGGAGAAGATTCTGCAGGTTATGGAAAGATGCTCCTGTGGTCATAATGGCATCTGAGCTGGATTTGTCTAAAGCCCATCATCCTATAGGTAAATAGAGATTGTGGTGAAATACCCAGTGGAAATACCTGAAAAATGAAAAGAGGCGACCAGATGACTTATATTCAGTGGTGGACTGGCCCACCAGAAGATTCACCAGTGAGTCCATGTTCTAACAACAAAATGAGTCCCAATAATCCAGAAGAGGTCAACCTCATATGGTCCTGCTTTTGGAGCCAGTCACTTGCCACTAGTGTCCATTGTGTATGAGTTGCTTACAAATACTATATTAGACCTTGTGTCCTGTGTGTGCAATTAAAAGGAATTGTAATAATTTATATAGATTGAGGGTAAACCCTCAGAATCATCTCTATCTGTGGGCCCAAGGAAACCCAGTCCAAAACTACCTATAGTTTTGTCTTGACTTACTTTGTGTTTCCGTAGAAGATAGGTATCAGGAAATGGATCCTCTGGGCTCAGTTAAAAAACATGCCACAGAAGATTTCTTTGTTTTGTACCCACAAATGACAACCTCCTTACTATGAGAGTTACTGATACCTGAAGCTTAATCGCCACAACATTATCATTACATTTACCAACCTCAAATAATCACCAAGACCATCTTCATTTCCATCTAAATAATCATCACATCTGAGCTGCAATACAGAACATCTTCAATATCCAGAGAACTATCTTGACTTCTGTTTTGAAAACTGATCTCAAGATTATGGACAACCAACATTTTTGAGTCTTGGTGTCCCTCTTTTGTTTTTTTCTTTCATATTGGGGCACAGTCTTGGACTAACCTGGACTGGATTAACCATTAAACAAAATAGGCATGTGGCTAGGGCATCAAGCGAAATGGATACAATAGAAATTTTCCAACTGTACTGTACAAAAGGTTTTGGCAGCTGCGGAAATAAGATTTTTTTTTTAAAAATTGAAGTGTTAATAATTTATGTTTAACTGTAACGTCTCTGCCTGTTCGGGTCTCTGCACCCACCACCCTCCGCTCGCCTGCTGCGGCGAAGGAGGTGTGTTCAGTTTGGTTCCTTGCGTAGGTTTCTTGTTGTTCAGTCTGAACATGGTCCTAGACAATGTAATTAATTTTCTGTCACACCCGTTTCCTTCACCTTGGTTTTCTCTGTTCCACTAATAGTTAATCTCAGTCTTGCCTGTGTGATTGACAGCCTGTCTACCAATCTAGTCTGGGGCTTGCCCAGACTTTCTTTAAACAGGTTGTCAGCCCTCACATGGACGCTGGTTATTGCTTTTGCGTTCTGGCTAGTGTTCCTTGCTGTCTTGTTACTGGTATTCGTATTCCTGACCCCTGGCCTTGACTTTTACTATTCTCTTGGATTTTGATTTTGTACTGCATTGCTCGTTTGTTACCGAGCCCTTGGCTTGCTCACTCCGCTTCTGTGTTGTTTTGTCTTGTCCTGTTCTGTGTGTCACTTACTCAGTATAAGGCTCATCTTCAGGTTGTCCTTTTACCATTTAGGGTAACAGAGGCAATAGGAAGGGACAGTGGCTGGGGTGAGATTAGGGCTCACTTGTCTCTGTCCTTCCTTCCAGACCCCTGCAGTAGTATAGGGTATTGCTACGTCTGGCAAGACCCTAACATTAACAGTTTACAATTAAGCTAATGAACAGAAGAGAAATCTAACTCACATCAATATTTTGTGTGTCTGTCCTCTTCCTTTAAAAGGCTATACCAGCTCTTCAAGCATACTCAACTGTTACTACCATGTTAGAGAGCACATTACAGTGATAAATAACTTACCTGTAACGTCTCTGCCTGTTCGGGTCTCTGTGCCACCCTCCGCTCGCACACTGCGGCGCAGGAGGCGTGCTCAGTTTGATTCCTTGCTTAAGGTTCTTGTTGCTCAGTCTGAACACTGTCCTAGTACTACTTCTACTCTGTAATTGAATTTCAGCCACACCCGTCTCCTGCACCTTGTTTCTTTCTGCTCCTCAAATAGTTAATCTTAGACTTGCCTGTGTGATTGACAACCTGTTTACCAATCAAGTCTGTGGCAGGTCCTGGACTTGCTATAAACATGTCATCAGCTCAGTCAGGGTTGCTGGCTATTGTACTCTGTCCTGTGACTTGTCCTCACTAGCTTCCTACTTCTCTTACTATTGTATTACTGACCTCTGACCTTTGGCTTTCCTTGTGACTTCTCTTTTGTATTGCAATTTTGTACTGCTTTGTCTCTCTGGCTTTGACCCTTTGGCTTGCAGACTCCTCTTCTGTGTTCTTTGTCTTGTCTTGTTCTGTGTGTCACTTATTTCTAGGAAGGGTTTTGCCGCCCAGTTGTTCCTGTCATTAGGACAGTTGTGGCAATTAGGTAGGGACAGGGGCTGGGTCGAGCTTAGGTCTCACTGTCTTCCCTTTCTTCCATTGTTCCAGCAGCACTAGGGAATTCTGCAACTAGCAATTCCCTTACATTACCTTTGCTATGTATGTCAATTGTATTATTTGGAGAAAAAAAACTTTGAAGTCTTATAGAAATGAGGCATTTGGTGCACTGGGGGAGGGCCTTTAGCTGCACATACCCCTACCATCTCCTGTCTGCGTCACCCCATGCCTGAAATCAGAACAGCACCATCCTACTAGAGCAGTATGAGCACTACTCCCAAGGCTGAAGGCCCCCCCCCGTGCACCAGCTACTTCATTTACATAATACTTCAAAGTTGTTTTTTCCCAAATCTACAAAAGTGACATACATAGCAAGGATATGAGGTTTATCACTGTGGTGTGCTGGTAGCAGTTAAATACTGTATGCTTCGGTGATCCCTTAAAAAAAGCATCAATTCTTCTTGGTACACTTGCAGACATGTTCTTGTGAAGAAATTCAGCACGAAAGTTGTTTCAAATCCATCTGTCTCTTTATGTAATCCCAGACAGACTGGATGATGTAACGATCAGGGTTCTATGAGGGCCATATCATCACATCCAGGAATCCACTTCCATTTGATTTAGATTTCTCTTTTCTTCATTTACTAGATTTTATTAATTGACAAAAATAAACTGTTTAAACTTCAATTTTTGAAAGTTTGCAGCATTTTTTTCCACAACGGCAAAAAAACATTTGCACAGTACTCTAGATAGATAGATAGGTAGATAGGTAGATAGATAGATAAATAGATAATAGGTAGATATTGAGATATATATCTATATATAGATAGATATATATAGATATATATACATATAACATGATAAAAATAACAAGAGTATATACGAAATAAAATTAGAATCTGGGCTGGGGTAAAAATCTATTCATAGACATTCCTTTACAATTTCTACTTCTTGGACTGCCCCATTCAGTCAGCCACTGAGAGGGAGGGCAGCTGGAATGACACTTAGTAGGTTTCTTAACATCTGGCATGCCAACAACCTATAAAAATTAGAAGTCTTTTAGAACATAGATAAAGTGGAAGTCCACAAAAACAAACAGTATTTTCCTCTTAATGTAAGTTTTGTTAGTTTTGAAAAATGACATTAGTTTGTGGTCTATATTTTATATTACACATATGTGGGGCACTGAAAGCTTTTAGGTGCTTAAGGCCTGTAAAGGTCTCAATCTGACCCTGAGGCCAGGGCTGCCACTAAATTATTGGACAGTCTGTAACAATTGGGAACGTTCATCCAGATGCATTTGTGATCTCTTTTAGAGAGATAGATTGTACAGATTATTATGACTGTAATTATTATGTTATACTTTCACAGTAAATGCCGACAGTATATATATATATATATATATATATATATATATATATATATATATATATATATATTAGTAACTGGGCTATAGACATTACTCATCATCCTTCATTCATTTTCATTCATTTTTGATTTTCCAGTTCGGCTGTCCATGCATTACCCAGAAAAAACATCTGAGGTTGGCAATCCTAGTGTGTGAAATGTTGACAATTTCTTTATTCATTTCCTGCTTATTGGGGACTTTGGCAGCATACATCTGTCTTGTTTGTTGAAGATTTACTTATTTATTTTTCTGCCTTGGCTTTTTTCCTGCCATCTCCACCACTGGCTAAAGTGACTGACTTTCAAGGTTCAGTGAAATGGCAATAAATAAAAATAACACTCCGTAATGATGGTGTTCATTGTCTGTTCAGAGGGACTGATATAATGGGTATACTTCACAGATGATATATAACGTCCATCTGTAATCTCCACTGTACTGTACTATAGAAGGGAAATGCAATTCTGTAATAAGGAATTTGTCTGACTACAAAGTGAATTTGCACAAATCCACTCATCTATAGTGTATTACACTGATGCCTAATTAATGCCTAATTAATTTAAATTACCATGTAATAATCCAATTGCCCTGTGGGGGTGCTGTAAAAGAATTATACACTTGCTGCTGGGTTTCCTTAGGGTGGATTAATTTATATAGGAGTTGGAGTTTGTGCTTTGCCCTGGCACTATACAGAATAGTGATTTAGTCACTGGCACCGCCTCCAATGGCTAACCTTCTGTATAACCATTTGTGAGTTACTCCAGCCTAAGGTTAAGGCCCCATGTGGTGTCCCGCAACAAAAAAAAGCGCTGCAGGAAAAAACTGTGGCGGCTATGCATCACGGTTCTTCCCACAGCACTTTTAACAGAGTTCCTCTGCGTACTTTCTACTTCAATTATAACTATAGGGAAACCGCCGGCATTTCCGTAAGTATAATTGACATGCTGATGGTTTTGGAAAACTCTGCATGTGCGCAGCGTGTATTTTAAAGCAAAGTGGGGCCCTGTCCTAAAGATGGAAAATAGTCAAAAAGCACGTCACTGCTACGTCTTGCATAGCCCTAACCTTATATCACTTGACCTTCAAGGATACATCTTGATGGACGCTGGTGAAATGTCTTCTCCATATGAAATCCTCAAAGTAATATTCCACTTGCAACATGAGACATTCTAAAGGCCATCCAAGAATACAAATCAGGGTTCTAAAATTAGCAGCGAGGGGTTAAGCGTCTAAAACTGGAACACACGCAGAGAAATCCCAGAGGTTTTAAATAGAAATGGCGATACCAGTATGTGTTATGTAAATCATCACCTCCATGTGTTATATAAGGAGACACATTTACCAACAATGACTTACATGCAATTTTTTATTTTCATGTCTTTCTGTATAATTGTCATATGAATGTTACATACAGTAACATATTTTTATGGATTGTAGTAAATCAGTGGAAAAAATCTATCAGGACTCTACATTGATAAGCATTCTCCATAATCCTTATTTGTTTGCAAGACCAGAGTGAGTCCTCTGAATGTATACATGGTCTTAAAGGATCAGTTATAAATGTGACCTACATATACAGTATTGTACCAATGCATTCCTCAAAAGCCATATTAGGCTGAGGCCCCATATTGTAGAAAAGCAGCAGTTTTTTTTTTTTTACAGATTTTGCTGCTTTTTTTAGTTTCAATAATTTTTATTAAAAATTTTACAGATATAAAGGGACAAATACAATAGCACGAATAAGTAGTACAATCTAGGTATACCGCATATTATGGACAAATAGCATCTCTTCAATTATAGTATACAGATGCAAGCTGCCTTTACCCATTGAAATAAAACCAGAATGCAAAGCTCTAACAATGAAACACTAGGCAATGAACATAAAAACAAACGAACTTTAAAGGCACCCTAATCGAGGATTTGGCGGTAAGGTATCTCAAACGCGTAAAGCGTACACGCAGTAATATCATATATCTGGCTATGGAGGAATACATAAGTCTCGGTGTGTTAAATAATAAATTAGATAAGCAGAGTTAAGGGAAATGAAAAGTGAAAATCGGGATATTAAAACAAAATGTGTGTGTATAAGGACGAAATAAGAAGTACCCTAGGCTGATAAACTATGAACGCACCTTAGTTGACATATCTAGAGTGGATCCAGCAGTCCCAAATGTTCACAAAAGAATTATATGAATGGTTACCCAGGGCGATAATTTTTAAAGTAAAAGTGTTGTTAATAGCAGAATGTAAAGCCGAAATGGGCGGGGGGAGCGGTCGATTTCCACCTCTGGACCAGCATCAACTTGCACAAGAGTGTTTTATACGGGTTTAGTGTGTTAGGAACTCTAAGTAACAAAACAGCCAAATGCGGAGCATACCGGATCTGGAGACCGAACAGCTCTGAGAGCATGTCAAATACTTCTGTCCAGTATCCCTGGATAATCAGACACTGTCCTAAAACATGAAGCAAAGTACCCCTCCCCCCGCAACCTCTCCAACAAACTCCGGAAACAGAAGGCTAGGCCAACTGCAAAACTGAGGGGGTGCGATACCATCGCAGCGTAATTTTAATTGCTGTCTCAACATGTGTGCAGCACTTCAAGGAGGTATGAATCAATTTAATTGCACGTTGCCATTCATTGGGGGTAAAGCTCACTCCCAGATCCCTCTCCTAATAGCGAAATGGGGCAGATTTGACATAGGAAGAGGTATCATCCCTCAAGTCATACAAAAACCTCAGGCCTCTCACTTTTTTTGATATCCATGTGAAGATCGTACCATTATGAGGAGTAGAAGTGGAGGAGTTTTTAGACAAAAAGTGCAGTATTCTAAAATATGTGTAGAAATTTCTCATAGGGATTCCATATTTTTGCCGCAGTGCCGTAAAAGATAGGACTGTCCCACTTTCAGAGTACAGCTGCGAGACCTGGGTAATCCCCCTGGCCCCTCCCAACCCGAAATATCCAAGTCCCTGATTGCCCAAGATTCGAGGGATAAAGGCATGTCCGAGACATTAAAATGCCCCGTAGGGGTTGCCTTCCCATGAAGCAAAGCCCAGGCAGCCAGGGAAGCACACATAATCGGTGAGAAAGATTGGGGTGGTGTAATGTTCCAAAAGGGGAAATACAAAGCACTCCCAAGCTGCAGAGGCGCTACAAAAGAGTGCTCCATGTGCATCCAAGGAGCCAAAACCTCCATGGACCACCACCCAGCACATTGAACAGCAAGGGAAGCTAGATAGTAGTTGCGCACTTTGGGAACACCCAGTCCCCCAGCCAGCTTATGTTTAAACAGGAAACTTCGATTAATTCTAGGCCTTCTACCACCCCATATGTAGTTCGAAATCACTCTCTGTACAGATTCAAAAAATGAAGCAGGGATAGGGATCAGCAGTTTGCGGAACAAGTATAGAAGTCTAGGCAATAATAACATCTTAAAAGCGGTCACTCGCCCAATCCAGGAAATGTCCGTCAGTAGCATGCGTTCAGTTTCATCTCGCAAAATTTTTATCATTGGCAAATAATTTTGCTGGTAAAGAGATCTAGGAGAGGCAAACACATGTATGCCCAAATATTGAATGCTATCCTTCCTCCAGTCAAAATTGTATGTTGACTGTAAAGAGCTCAGCATGGAAGAGGGGACATTGAATGGAAGGGCCTGTGATTTTGACAAGTTCAGTTTATAATAGGACAGCTGACCAAAAGTCTAAATAATACCCATAAGGCGTGGGAGAGACACCCCCAGGTTGGTTAACGTAAGAAGAATGTCGTCAGCATATAGCGATATAAGATGGACTCTATCTTTTATAGTGACGCCCTGTACATCAGGATCCAATCTTAGATGCTGGGCCAGCGACTCCATGGAGAGGACGAAGATCAAGGGTAACAATGGGCATCCCTGTTTAGCCCCATTAGTAATTATGAAAGGGTCTGACACTGTACCATTTGTAAAAACTTTTGCAGAGGGTGCTGAGTAAAGCACCTCTATGGCCCCCAAAATCATTCCCGAGAATCCCATAGTCCTAAGAGCCGAGAAGGCATACGACCAGCAAATGCGGTCAAACTCCTTCTCGGCATCCAAAGCAAGCAGCACCGCCCCCACGCCCCCGAACTGACACGATGGACCAAATTCAAGACCTGCCTGGTATTTTCGTAGGCCTGACGCCCCTTAACAAATCCTACTTGGTCATATTTTATTAAGCCCGGGAGGCAGTCTGCTAGGCGAGTCGCAATTAGCTTAGCATAAATTTTTAAATCGGAATTTAATAGGGAAATGGGTCTAAAATTCTGGGGCGAGATCGGGGCCTTACCAGGTTTGGGCAAAGTAACCACCAATGCCTCTTGATTTTCCCTAGGAAATGCTTTAGACTCAACCGCGGTTCTTAAAAAAGACAACAGTGGGTCCAGCAGAATCTGGGAAAACGTTTTATAATATTCATTAGTAAGGCCGTCTGGACCTGGAGATTTACGGGAGGGCAGCGACTTAATAACTGCAGACAACTCCAAAGCGGTTATAGGAGACCGTCAGACCATGTTATTTGTGAGATGGTGGATTGCATAACAAGAGGGAGAGTGCATTGGTCCACTAAAAATAGGTCAATACGAGAGTAGCTATTATGTGCAGACGAGAAAAAGGTATAGTCTCGCTCAGTGCTATGCAGGATCCGCCAAGCGTCAAACAAATTATGGCAACACAGAGCCTGTGAGAAAGAAGGGAGCCGCTGTGAGAGGCCAGATGTGGTATCTACCAAAGGATCGGGCGCTATGTCTCCCATCTATGTCTAAGTCTCCCATCAACAGTAAGCAACCCTGCCTTCTTTTTTCAATCACCTTCACAAGCCTTCCAAAGAATGCTACCTGTCTCTTATTAGGAGCGTAAACCGACACCAATATGTAAGTAACATTGTTGATGAGACACACCAATATAACGAAGCGTCCCCCAGGGTCTGAATATTGGGAGAGTAGCTGAAACGCCACTGAGTCTCTGATCCTGATCAGCACTCCCCTATGTTTGGAGGAGTAATGAGCGTGGAACATATGAGGCTATGATGAGTGTTTAACGCGAGTGGCATCCCTCTTCAAAAGGTGTGTCTCCTGTACTGCTATTATGTCACAACCCTGAACCCAAACCTCACCCCACAAATTAGCTCGTTTTTGAGGGGTATTCAACCCCCTAACATTCATGGACATAATCTTAAGAACCATCCTGCAAATCTAAAAGAACTATAAGAATCGCCACATATTGACTAATACACACTGTAATAATACTTAAGTACAGACTGATGGTCAGGCAGTAAGGCACGCATCAGACCCTGAAGGAAAGTGGGCAGTTCTCCCATAGCAACCGTCTCCGGAATGCCCCTAAATTTCAAGTTATTCCTTCTTGACCGATCTTCCAAATCAGCTATTTTAGCTTTCAAAAAGGTCACATCATTTTACACATCATAATGGGCATCTATAAGGTCATTATGGGATGTAGCAAATTCCGCCATCTTAGATTCTATATGTACAGTGCGACTTTTCAGATCTTGAATGTCTCGCTCAAGTGGTATGATCATAAGAGACATATCAGCTTTCAGTGATTTACAGAAGGCTGTAAACTTAACTGTCATAGAGGCCTCAGTCAGTAAGCTCTCTGATGCCGGTATATCAGCAAAAAAAGCGACACAAGGTGTTGTAGATTGTGTGTCATGTCTCACCTCTCCGTTATTTTGAAGTCGGGGCCTCAATTTGGCTAGGCTGGCAGTAGGAGATAGTGGTATTGCCGCTGTGGAGGGAGATTTAAATGCGGGTATCTCCTCGGCGCCATCTTGGGAGGACGACCAATCCGAGCATGCCGCAGCCTTTGTTGGAGATGATACAGCATATCGTGGTTCCGTAACTGTCAGCAGCTGTGGTAGTGATGGAGCGGAGAGGGTCCGCCGGTGTGCTAATAAGGTAAGCGGCTCATCGGGGAGGGTATGCGGGGGAGTCGAGGCCCCGGATCCCGCGCCCGCACGAGAGCCAGCGCCATCTTGGGCCTCCCCCCCCCCCATGTGGGAAGTAAAAATCAGAAATCTTCTGTGGTTTGGCCACTGTTTTTCATTTCTTAGGCATCCTTGAGGGCAGCGGGTGTTCTCCGACCAGAAACTGCTGAGGTAGCCACAGGATCGTCGCTGTGAAACGTCACTGACAAGGCTCGATGCAGGAGCTGAGGATCTAAGCGGCCATCTCCGTCCGCGGTAAGCTCCACCCCCCCTTTGCTGCTTTTTTTTGAGCCAAAACAGGAGTGGATTGAGCAGAAAGTAGAAGTACAGTGGGGAAAAAAAAGTATTTAGTCAGCCACCAATTGTGCAAGTTCTGCCACTTAAAAAGATGAGGCCGGCCTGTAATTGTCATCATAGGCAGACCTCAACTATGAGAGACAAAATTAGAAAACATATCTAGAAAATCACATTGTCTGATTTTTAAAGAATTTATTTGCAAATTATGTTGGAAAATAAGTATTTGGTCAATAACAAAAGTTCATCTCAATACTTTGTTATATATCCTTTGTTGGCAATGACAGAGGTCAAACGTTTTCTGTAAGTCTTCACAAGGTTGGCACACACTGTTGCTGGTATGTTGGCCCATTCCTCCATGCAGATCTCCTCTAGAGCAGTGATGTTTTGGGGCTGTCGCTGGGCAACATGGACTTTCAACTCCCTCCAAAGGTTTTCTATGGGGTTGAGATCTGGAGACTGGCTAGGCCACTCCAAGACCTTGAAATGCTTCTTACGAAGCCACTTCTTCGTTGCCCTGGCAGTGTGCTTGGGATCATTGTCATGCTTAAAGACCCAGCCACCCCCAATGCTTCACAGTAGGTATGGTGTTCTTTGGATGCAACTCAGCATTCACTCTCCTCCAAACACGACTAGTTATGTTTCTGCCGAACAGTTCTACTTTGGTTTCATTTGACCATATGACTTTCTCCCAGTACTCTTCTGGAACATCCAAATGCTCTCTAGCAAACTTCAGATGGGCCCAGATATGTGCTGGCTTAAGCAGGGGGACACGTCTGGCACTGCAGGATCTGAGTCCCTGGCAGTGTAGTGTGTTACTGACGGTAGCCTTTGTTACGTTAGTCACAGCTTTCTGCAGGTCATTCACTAGGTCCCCCCGTGTGGTTCTGGGGTTTTTTGCTCACCGTTCTTGTGATCATTTTGACCCCACGGGGTGAGATCTTGCGTGGAGCCCCTGATTGAGGGAGATTATCAGTGGTCTTGTATGTCTTCCATTTCCTAATTATTGCTCCCACAGTTGATTTCTTCACAACAAGCTGCTTGCCTATATGCTTGCAAATAAATTCTTTAAAAATCAGACAATGTGATTTTCTGGATTTGTTTTCTCATTTTGTCTCTCATAGTTGAGGTCTACCTATGATGACAATTACAGGCCGGCCTCATCTTTTTAAGTGGAAGAACTTGCACAATTGGTGGCTGCCTAAATACTTTTTTTCCCCACTGTATAAGAGCTTTCTATATATTTCCCATTCTTTTTGTAGCCACGCTTGGCTTTGGCTCAAAAAAACACACAAAAAAAGCTGCTTTTCCACAACATGGAGCCGCAGCCTTACAGCTACTCACTATTAGAAAATGCACTGGAGTTTATGTATTCATATATTTCTTTAACTTACTTATATAATGCAATCATATTCCGCAGTGCTTTACAGATATTGTCAACACTGTCGCATATAGGTCTCACAATCTAAATTTTTGCCTACTAACCAAAAACTTGGAAAGTGCTGCTATTTTTTTAGTCATTATTTAGTTTTTTTTTTATCTTTAGTAGAGATGGGCGAACCCCTGAAGATTTGTTTCAGGTTGAGTTCAGGTGGTTCAGTCCAAAGATTCAGGATCCATAAGTGCTTTTATTATACTCTGGGGTCTTCTCAGCTTCTGGTTATAATAAGTGATAGTGTGGAAACATAATAAACTTTCCCGCACCTCTCCTGGGCATTGTTGTGGTGAATGGCAAACATCATGATGTTGGTGCGCCTCATGTGACTACTGAATCCTACTCACAGGCATCAGCGGTTCACCAGGAGGCCAAAAGAGGACACCAAAAAGACATTGATTCTATGAGGATGCCCAGGAGAGCAGTGCAATCGCCTCAGGTCACCTCATGGAATAAACTGGGGGGTGGGGGTGGGGCATCATTCAATTTTAATCGGTCGCTACTTATTGCATTATTGCAATAGGTAGTGGCCGATAATTTACTCACCCATCCACGCTCCTGTCCAGGCCTTTAGGTGACACTGCACTTACGTCATGATGTTGAAGTCCGTCAAAACTTAAACTACCCCTTTAACTCAGGATTTCACCAGTCTATAAAATAAATTCAATGTAGTTGTACCTCTGAACATTTTACAGAAACCTCGGGAATTATAGTCTTAGCACGCCATGACGCGTATGTCTGTATTTTGATCTCCTAGAATATGTTGTGATATCCTGACTTTACTGTACTATATGTTCTCCTCATGCAGTTATTGTTTCACAGCAATTTCCAGGTTTCTATGGCAATCCTGGATATTTTTCTGAAGAATCATGCATTAAGGGAAAGAAAAACTTTTTACATTGATCCATTAAAAGTCTTAAAGATTCAAGTAGTATAGAACACATCTAGAGTATATGTTCTGACCAGGGTGTGCAAGTGAAGGGCTCCATTAGTTATCTATGTGATAAATCAATCATGAGAAAAATAAGGACAGTCCTCGTAAAGTTTTACATTTATTAACATAAGTGGATATATCAATGTTTGATCTGCATTCAGACAGTGCATAAGGATAACAAGGAATAAATAAAGACTAGCGACTTTACCATAATTTATTAAAGGTTTTTTTTTGGAAGTTAAAATAACCTTAAAGGGGACCATTCACCACCCCACCAACTCCAATTTGTGCGTCTCCACTGATTCCAGCACAGTTGGAATTTTTTCTCTAGCTCCCACCATTCCTAGGCAATCAGTGTTGTTAGATTCAGCACCAGATATAGTAATTAGGTTCTCCAATGTCAGGTGGGTGGTCCTGGGCTGGAGCAAGTAGTTAGGGACCACCCACCAGATAGTAGAGAACCTATTTAGTATATTGGATGCAAAGAGATGGAGTTGGTGGAGGTGGGTAAAGGTCCTCTTTGATTTCATCCAGCATGTTCTTGATGATGGACCTAGGTGTTCTGGTCTGGTTCCAACTCTTGGGTCACATGATCAGAACTAGCTCTGACCCCTGGTTCATTCCACCCCTGCCCTCCTGTTCTGATCTCAGAGGTAATTACCTGTGCTATGGGGCTGGCTTTACAATAGTTAGCTAGTCCCCCATAGAACAGATTACCTATGAGATCAGGAGAGGAGGGAGGGGGTGGAATGACATGGGGGTCAGGGACTGGTTCCGATCACATGTCCCAGGGGTCAGAACCAGACTGAAACCACTGGGTCCATCATCAAGAATAATTAAGTGAATTTTAACTTCCTGGGTAACCCCTTTAAACAAGCAATATCCAAGATCGGCGATTTCCTTCTGTGTAAAAAGTAAATTCATTTCACAGTTTCTCACCTTGAATACCTTGTTAGAAAAGATCTTAGAGAAGTCTGTTATAGGCCTCATGCACATGGCCATATTATGGCTCCATTTTGTACAGAACTATAAGGCAACTTTCACACGACTAAGTCCCATTCAAGAAAAATGGTCTTTTTGCGGGATGGATTTTCCAGACTGAATTCTGCTATAGCAATTGAACTCATCATTGTTAGTTCTGATACAGTGAGTTCCCGAAAGTCTGAAGTGCTACTGTACTGATCTCACAGCTTTATGTCAGGTCGGCACAGTAGTGCTTTGGTCATTCAGGAGCTCAATGTATCATAACTATGATGCAGCGACTTCAGTGCATACAGCTAAGAAAGTTCAGTCTGGGAAATTCGGCCCGTACACTGACCATTATCTCCAGAATTGGACTTGGTCGTGTGAAAGTGGCCTAATAATATAGATCACCCATAGAAATACATAGGTTGTCTTTATAGCTACAGTAAGCATAGCTCTATAAATAGAGTACTTTTTGTGGTGCAGCAGGACACAGAAGCTCCGCTGTGTGCATGGTGACCTATTTTAAACCTCAAACATTTAGTTTGGTTTGCACTTGTTGAAATGGTATATGAAAAAGGATGTAAGATACCAATGACTTACTGTAAAACTATCACAAAACAATTGGACATCAACCATAACACTTTACGGTTATCTTCGAGCACTTTGTTTCAAGCAGTTACCAGATTGCCCAGTCCAGGCCATCCCAGAAAACCCCCATAGTCCTGACAGCAGAACGCAAGATGCTTTAAGAAGTAACTAATAACCCCAGAATATTTCTCATGGGATCTAGAGGTAGCCCTGTGTATGTCCCCATAAATCTACCACTAGAAAGACAAAAATTCCTTTAGAAACACCGTACTGTAGGTAAACCCTAGGATTTGTAGAAGAATGTGCTCCGGACAGAGGAAGCAAAGATGTTATTATTGTATCCCATAATGACACAACAGTTTCAGTTTTTTCATCTCCCTGCCTTCCAAAAGCTATAATTTTTTTTATTTTTCTGTTAACAGAGGGATTATTTTTTGCAGAACAAATTGTACTTTATAATGACACCATTTAATGCTCCGTACAATGTATTGGAAAGATGGAAAAAAGTCCGAAGGGGTCGAATTGGGTATGAAAACAAAACTGTGCCATTTTCTTTTTATGGAATTCACCATTACTTTGCAGGTCAGTATAATCACAGGAATGAAAATTGCAGCCTGAAACTTTGCATTTTTTAACTTAATGAAACTACACATAAAAATAATTTTTATAATAAGTATAATATCAATATTGCATTTCCTGCTTTCAGTACCACGTGTTCTTATAAATACTTTATCTCTCATTCTTTCTAAGCCTTGGACATTTGTTGGTTCTCGTTCTTTTTCATAAGTCTGATCCTGGTCTTTGTAACAACTAATGCCTTAAATCTTCCATTTGATCCTGTTTTATTCCCTCTCTGTATTTCTCATCACTGAATTTTTTCTTAGCAGACATGAAAATGTTTCCTAGTATTTCTAATCCCTTGTAATGCATTTAATTGGTATAAATTACTGTTACAGCGATGGGTGGAACATACTGTAAGAACAGCGATGCCACCAAAATGATATCCTAGCAGAAGATCCTTAAAGAAGACATCTGCCCCTAGAATAACATTTGTTTTTTTAGGGTCAAAATTCTATGTTGTTTAATTTCTTAACCACTTCCATACCAGATGCTTTACCCCCCTTCCACACCAGACACATTTTTGGGCTTTTTGTATGTGCGGTTTTGAGGGTTGTAACATTTTTATCATTTACGTTATTCAACTAATTTCTGCGTCTCTTTTCGGTGACACATAGGGCTTTATTTTTATGTTGTTTTTATTTTTGCATGGGTTTTCATTTTTTTATAACCGGGAAAATATAAACAAAAGAGCAGGAAAAACGTGTCTGTTTTTCACTTTTTTTTAATTTAATAACAAAAACTGCCACTAAAAAACTTGATAAAATAGTTTTTCCTCTCCGTTACAGTAATTTTTATTTTGTATGGTATTGTCAGGGGTGGGGCTATAACCTTTAATAAGGGGGTGTTATTGGCGTATTAATTAATTTATTTATTTACTTATTTATTTTTTACCTTTCTATACATTTTTTTTAAGTTTTTTTACATTGTGTCCCCATAAGGTCATAATAGACCTTTGGGGACATCTGATCACTTTTTTTTTTTTTTTGGGGGGGGGGGAGGCTGATTTCCCCTGTAACTAGGGCTGGTACATTTAGCCCCAGTTTCAGGAGGAATACAGCCTCCTGCCCGTTACTATAGAGCTGGTCTGGGTCCTGTAGGACTCAGCAGCTCTTACAGACACTGCACTCGGCGGATCACATGACCGCCGGGTCAGAGGGCAGCCGCAAGATGGTGGCTCCCATAGCGCTGTATACAGAGCTCCTTGAGCACTGTATACACAGCGATTGGGAAGGCAGGGAAGGTAATAAACTTTCCCTGTCTTCTCTCTGAGTTCAATCTGAAGTTACAGCCGGCTCCCCGTTTCATTAGCTGCACGATCTCATGCAGCTGCTGATTTCTGCTTGGACGTACCGGTACGTCCTTGCAGAAATAGACAACCACCACTTGGACGTATATACTCTATGGGTGGTACGGAAATGGTTAAAGGAGTTTTCCCATTTTAGGCTGAGACCACATGTTGCAGAAAATTTGTGATTTTGTTACAGATTTCACTGCGTCTTTTCGAGCTCTTATACTTCTCCCTTCTGTTACATCTACTCATGGCTTTAGCTTAAAAAACAAAAACAAAAAACCAACGCAAAATATGCAACAAACAAAACAAAGCATTTCCACTCACACCCATTTTGATCTGAAGAAAAGGGAAGCTTTGTCCTCCGTTCTGAATAGAGCAGGGGTCGGTTGGGCAGCGCACACCACTCCTCCATTCCCTTCAATAGTAGTACGGGAGATAGATGACGTACAGCTCTCTGCTATCTCTGACACTCCCACTGAAATTAATGGAGCAGTGAGTGCCCTGACTGAATACCACACCAATCACAACAGGGAACCTAACTCCCCTTTTCTCCTGATCAGTAGGGGTTCGGAAAGGGAATGACTTGCTAAGATAGGAAAGCCCCTTTAATATACATTTGTACGTGTTATTCTGATGCACAGCCCCATATACTGTGTACAGACATAGATTTAAGGCTACATTCACACGACAGTGAATACTGGCTGTATGACGTCCCCGTTTTTTTTTTATTGCTTCTTGTGGGGGCTATTCACATGACCGTCAAAATATGGGTCCTGTCCTGCTTATGTCCATTTTCACGGATCCCTCCATACACTGAAATGTATGGGGGATCTGTGAAAATGGGTGCTGATCAGGTGCAAGACAGCCATGAAAAATGGATGTTTTTCACGGCCGTTTGGCACCTTGGTCATGTGAATGTAGCCTAACCTATAGAGAACCAGGCAAATGTGAACTTTAGGAACAGAACTTTTTTTTTTCTTTTTACATATGTTGTTGAATGAGTTGCATAATGGGTGCCATTTTTGTAAAATATTCATTAATCTTTATATTATTGAATTAAATCATTAATATATTAATAATATCATATAATATACCAATTTTAATTATATTAATTCTTATTTTGGGAAAAATGCTGAAAAAAACTATTCAGCAGAGTTTATTATTTTTATTTTCGGAAGTTTTACATGGATAACAATAAATGATGTTTTATAATTATTGAACAGATTTCAGTGAATTTATAAAACGTGAATATTGCATCGTGATGTGACTTGGAACATATATTAAATTTTAGTGCAAAACCTGTGTTTGGAGTTTTTTTTTCTCATTATTTTAATATTACTTTTCAATATTCATTTTTTGTTTCTACTAAAGGTAGTTTTCTCATTGTGATTTTTTTTTTACTATAATATATTGGCAAATATCTATGATATTTAATTATATATCAGTTCTTAAGACATGTTTAAAGGGAGTTGTCTGACGTGAAAAAAAAAAAAAGAAAAACATACTCACCTGTCCCTGGTGCTCCGGCATCTCCCCGCACGGTCTGGTCCTGCAACTCTGTTGTTGTCTTTTGGCAGAAGTACCCGCTGCATGTGACTGCTGAGGCCGATCAGCGGCCTCAAGAAGAGAACCGTTCCCTTCCTGAGGCCACTGAGGCCGCTGATTGGCCTCAGCAGTCACGTGACTGGCAAGAAATTCATCAGCAAGAAGGCTGCCGACTGATCCGGACCGCCCTGGGAGGACACCGGAGCATCGGGGACAGGTGAGTATGTTATTTTTTATTTTTTTGACCTTACCCTGCCTAATGATAAAATATTGTTTAATCTGGACAACCTTTTTAAGTATGCCCAAAAAGGAAAGTTATAGACACCTATTTTATATAAAATGCTAACAAAGCTTACCTTGTGTCTCCGAGTACCCTTTAGCCTATACTATTAACCTCTGCACAGTTTAGAGATCTTCTGTATACTAAAATAGTTTATGTATATGTATTCATAGTTACTTTCTTATGGTCTGTCTGATGATATATTATTTGCTGTTTGATAAAAAAAAAAAAAATCTCCACTGCACTGACCTTTACTATTCGCATCAAACAGTGAAGTTTAATGGTGTGCTTTTTCATTATAAATTTTGCAATACCTTTTCTTCCATCAGGTTGCCAGGCACTTTATGCAGTTGCTAAGCATTTTCCATATGCAGTACAAGTGCGTGTTATTAGAAGCACATTGTAGAGCAGAGTTTGCAGCTGTCATCCTGTCCTAGGAAATTAGACAATTGCTTGCGCTGCTCAATCCTAATATAATAATTTAACTTCATACCAGTGATAGTGAAGGTCAAGCACAAGGGTGAAGTCACAGAACATTAAATATGTAATAGTGAGGATCCAAAGCAAGGAAATATTGTCCAGAGATCATCCAGGTAGGTCATTTAATAATAGATATTCTCAAAAAAGAAATTGCATTGTCAAGTTTTTTCTTTTCTATGATTGATTCTTTGTTTTTATCCCCTGTCATGTATACAAGAACATCAGACTCTTAGAAGAAGACCTCATTCTTTTCATGGTAACATTGTAAGCTAACTCTCTCATTACTTATGGACTGTCTCTTTTCATTTTTACTACTACAACACTAAACAGTGGGGGATTTATGTAAGCAAGTGCTGGTGTTGGTGGAGTCAAAGGAAGAAGTAACAAGAAGACCTGAGAACTCTACGACCAGGATGTTGGTGGTTTGTTGCAATATCTTTTCTTCCAACTGGTTAATTTGGGGGTTTTGGCAGATTGAGGATGATGGCTTGGCTTGTAATGACACTTCACCTATAGCCATCACATTTACTGGGTTCTGAAGTGTCTTTCAGTACCCAGATACCCCCAGCATCTACAGTATGGCGAAAGAGTTGCAACAGCAATATCATGAAGTAGATATCAATACAGGATGATGATGAGAACTACATGTTGATGAGATTGGATAAAGGCTCCAGTGGATGATGGTGGTCACAGACAGAGAATGGAGAACAAAATATAATACATGAGCAGACAACAACTGACACTAAATCTTCCCCTACATTTATCCCTGGCTCTAACACAAGACGTCACTGCATTATCCCTAAAAATATCCCTATTATAGACCCTAATCTTCAATCCTGTTCCTAACATGTACAAGCACTGGGATCTACAGACACGAAAACCAGCTAAGCAGGGCAGAACCAGAGGCAAGACAAGACAAATCAAAGCATATAGAAAACAACAAACTATAAGGCTAAGAAGTAAGGACTGGACTTGAATTAAACACAATATCAAAGCAAACTAAGGCTACATTTTTATCTCCGTTGGAGACTCTGTCACTAAAAATGTCCTGCACAGTGGACTTTTCCCCCCACCAGTTTCAGTTTAAAAATGACTGACATCCGATGGACTCCATTATAGTCAATAGGGTCCACCGAACCCTGTATGTAACCACTGTTTTTTTTGCAGTCTGCCTCTCGCGGACCAAAACAACAGAAAATCTGCTTTAGTGTGAAGCTAGCATTATAAGAAGCAAGTTAGGTAAAATATGAGATACTAGAAATATACTATTTACAATAAGGAAAAATTGCATGGGGCGTATTCTAAAGTATACATCAACTAAGTACAGGATCCAAGAAAATCTATGTGATGATTCTGCTGAAATATGGCTGTAACTCAAAGTTGTATTTTGGTCTCTGGGTATAGGGTCTCCCTTCTTGCTTGCACTCATTCATAATGTGCACAGCCTACTCATAGGTATATTGGCAGTAGTGGCCGGGCTGGAACAATAGGGCTTTGTATCCATCACAGCAGGGACCCATTGTATTCCTACACAGCTCTGAGTGATCAAACATGCATTGTCCAGCTGCACTGGTTGACCAGATATGGCTGAAAACATTGTATCATGTCACTTGGTCTCATCTACATACAAAGGGTCTGGACTTGAGTGGATTATTCTATGAGACCTGCTGCCGCCGGTGACCTCATTCTGGGAGGTGGCATAAACGGTATAAAAGATGAGGTAAGAGTCAGTGGGAGGAGAAGATGCTATGGAGATGATGCTATGGAGATTATGCTATGGAGATTATGCTATGGAGATTATGCTATGGAGTTGAAACAGAGCATCACAGACTAAAGAGTTTTTACAGACAGACTACCCCTGAGAGGATACTATGATGAACCTACCCCTGAGAATACAGTGCAGAGACTATCATTGAGATGCTGCTAAGAGATTATGCTATGGAGACTGTGCTGAGACTACAGGATATTACAGACAGACCACTGTAAAGATCATGCAGGCTGGAATATTATATTGTGATGCCACATGCTAGGAGTTAATGCCACTTGCCAAACAGCCTCCACTGGTTATTCACACATGACAGAGCATGTGTGAGTGTTGGACTACAGAACCACATCAAGGACATGTGTGGTAAAGTAATCATTTCACCTTTAATCCCTTTTATTTTATTTGTACTGTATCTTGTAACTAGTAACTGTTAATGCTTGTATATATCTGCATATCTGTTCTGAACTGTATATGTTAGATGTTAATACCGACCCATTTAGGGGTTAATAAATATATAAAATTTAGAAAGCTTGTCTTGTATTTATCTGGTGAACCCGACATTCACTGGCGGTGAGTGTGGTTTTATATGAAAGAAGACTCAGGTGGGGCCACAGCGGTGTTGGCGCACGGAGGATCTTTCACATTGGTGGCAGCGGTGGGATCTTAGGATAAACGGCGTGTGTTGGTGACCTTTATCACTCACATGCTGGGGATTATGGTAATCCTATGAGACAAGTTGTACAGTGCTGCGGAATATGTTGGCGCTATATAAATAAAATGTATTATTATTATTATTATTATTATTATAAGTTAGGCTTCTTCATGGAATAACCACTTTCATTTGCAAATATTTAACAGAAGCCACATTACTGTGAGCAGAAGCCTGTATTCTGTTGACAGGTCTGCAAGACAAGTGCAATTTCCCATAGCCTTGCCGAATATTTTACTTTCTAATACATTATTTAAAGTGGCTCCAAACATTCTCTCCACTCCTAAATGAGATAGCTTTCTTTCCTCTTTTACGTGTGTGTATTTTCTCTTCATTTTACAGTATGTAAGCCAGTTAAACTTTGTTAATAAGTTACAGATTACTTTAATGATAGACTTTGGTTATGTTATCTCAGGAGGCAAGGCTTCATAGAACTTGCAGATTCCACCAAATATTACTGCTAAGCTCCTCTGATGTCATCTAAATGATCACAGAAAGTCTATGGTTGTTTCCTTTACCATTATAGCAGACCCCCACTCATCATAATGGTTTGTAATCTCTAGCATCCCTTATAGGGAGATGTTTCAATGATATAGTATTTAACTTGTGACCTTTTTCACTGTGGGAAAAGTAAATGGTGCGTAGAGAATGCTAAGAGAGTTCTAGCCTTCATGAGAATAGATGTCACTAACTGAGTCAAGATACTGTAAGGCCACGCACATATATTATGCATCTTAGAAGTTTTAGTGTTAAGACTGGATTCACACTAATGGTAGCACTGTTTATGCCATCAGAACAATGAGTAAGATGGTGGAGGCCCCACTTTATATGACCAACTGTCACTAGGCCCTTACTCACGTTATAGTAAGTATGCTTTGTGTACTGCTCATGTCCACACGTTTTGGGTGTATACTATAACTGTGAGACGTTTTGCTGTGTATTTGCATGCCTTGCTTTTATTAGAATGACTCTTTGCTACACTGTGTATTCTATGGTAGAAAAGGTCCTCACCAAAAAGTCTGGTTGTAAAGGGGACACCTACAGTTGGAAGGAGACTGTGGAAATGGTGGAGTCCAATGAGAGGACTGAAGTAGATGTTGGTGAATGTGTGGGATAGTTTTACATGTTATAGATTTATTAGCAGCAGTTACACAGTCTAGATCTCACATTTTGCAGCCCTCTGGCAGAACTCCCTTGCTAGGTGATGATGGTGGAGAAGTAGGAAGAGGAAGGAAAGTCTGCTCAAAGCACCTAATGGGCAGGTGTGCCCTTGTGGGCCATGGAAGTGGATATGTCGACCACCCTGGCCTAGAGCCCACATCAGGAGCATGTATGACTTGACCACCAGCAGAGGGAGAACTGATGGAGGTCTAATAACTGGACCTCGACAGAAAGGACTCAAGAGAACTCGCCATGTTTAGCTCTGCTAAGTTTGTAATAGTGCTTCTTGCCATGTTTGCACAGCACAGAGTACCAGCGCATTGCCATTGTAACGCTTTGTGCTTCATGTAGCAGGAGCTCAGCTGAACCTGTAGATAGGTGTGAGCAGGGTCTATATGTAACTGTAGTGTTAGTTACAGTGGGTACGGAAAGTATTCAGACCCCTTTAAATTTTTCACTCTTTGTTTCATTGCAGCCATTTTCTAAAAGCAAAAAGTTCATTTTATTTCTCATTAATGTACACTCAGCACCTCATCTTGACAGAAAAAACAGAAATGTAGATATTTTTGCAAATTTATTAAAAAAGAAAAACTGAAATATCACATGGACATAAGTATTCATACCCTTTGCTGTGACGCTCATATTTAACTTCCCTGCTGTCCATTTCCTTCTGATCCTCCTTGAGATGGTTCTACTCCTTCATTGGAGTCCAGCTGTGTTTAATTAAACTGATTGGACTTGATTAGGAAAGGCGCACACCTGTCTATATAAGACCTCACAGCTCACAGTGCATGTCAGAGCAAATGAGAATCATGAGGTCAAAGGAACTGCCCAAGGAGCTCAGAGACAGAATTGTGGCAAGGCACAGATCTGGCCAAGGTTACAAAAGAATTTCTGCAGCACTCAAGGTTCCTAAGAGCACAGTGGCCTCCATAATCCTTAAGTGGCAGCATCATGCTATGGGGGTGTTTTAAAGCTGCAGGGACAGGACGACTGGTTGCAATTGAAGGAAAGATGAATGCGGCCAAGTACAGAGATATCCTGAAAGAAAACCTCTATCAGAGTGCTCTGGACCTCAGACTGGGCCGAAGGTTCAACTTCCAACAAGACAATGACCCTAAGCACACAGCTAAAATAACAAAGGAGTGGCTTCGGAACAACTCTGTGACCATTCTTGACTGGCCCAGCCAGAGCCCTGACCTCAACCCAATTGAGCATCTCTGGAGAGACCTAAAAATGGCTCCACCAACGTTCACCCTCCAACCTGACGGAACTGGAGAGGATCTGCAAGGAAGAATGGCAGAGGATCCCCAAATCCAGATGTGAAAAACTTGTTGCATCATTCCCAAGAAGACTCATGGCTGTACTAGCTCAAAAGGAAGGGGCTTCTACTCAATACTGAGCAAAGGGTCTGAATACTTATGACCATGTTTCTGGTTTTTTTCTGTCAAGATGGGGTGCTGAGTGTACATTAATGAGAAATAAAATGAACTTTTTTGCTTTTAGCAAATGGCTGCAATGAAACAAAGAGTGAAAAATTTAAAGGGGTCTGAATACTTTCTGTACCCACTGTAGATAGGTTCCTAGGAGTCCTGACAGTGTTCTACACTATGTTTTATAGATAGGTTCCTAGGAGCCCTGAGAGTGTTCTACACTATGTTTTATAGATAGGTTCCTAGGAGTCCTGACAGTGTTCTACACTATGTTTTATAGATAGGTTCCTAGGAGCCCTGAGAGTGTTCTACATTATGTTTTAAGCAAATTTAAGGTGTCATTCATACCGAATTGATCCAACCCAAAACTAATCTCGAAATGAAATGAATCTTGAGAGGTTTGTCCATCTCTATAAGTGACCATAAATACAATGATTATTTAATTAACTGCCTTGTCTCACACTGTCTGCAGTATCTGTGTGTGTAGAATCTCCAGTGTATCCTCTGCCTCATGCTTTTCATAGCTAACAGGGAGAAACCTATTACAAGCAGAAGGCAGGATAGACAGGGTAAAGCTGCATCACACAGGAACACGCTTACTCTGCTGTGTGAGATAGAGGACAGAAGTCACTGATCTATTACATGCCGCCCTTAGATAGCACTCAGAGCTGAGCAAGTGCCGGGTGATGAGACTCTGACCCCTCTGTCTCTGCAAAATCAGAGACACTATAGGAAATTTATACATTAGGGGAACCATATCAAAGGGGAAGAAGGAATCAAGATGGCAGTCAATAAATGGTGCCTCAAGAGCCTCTACATTTTTTTAATAATACCCTAAGCTGGAAAACAATGCTGAAGTACTTCTGTAAGCCTGGTCTTTTTATGGACTGTACAAAGGAAACAGCCTCATGGAAATTAGAATGGTTAAGATAATAGGATTGCGGGTTGTTGAATGGAGATTTTTCAACATTTCTTTTTCCACCTACCAAACAGCGCTTATCTCTTAGAATCCACATTATTATTCTCTATTCTAAGCCACGCTGATAATCCGCATTTCATTTTATGAGGAAGACGTCCTCTGATCTTAGACTTTTTATTAATGGCATTGCTACCTTTATATTGGTTTTATGATCCCTTTTCTGCTCCTTTATTAGCTTATTCCAAATATCTTGTTACAATGTTACATACCACTAATGCAAATAGAACTATACAAGATAAAGACCACATGCTCCATCTAGTCTGCCCTTATATTATTTCCATTTTATCTTAGGATAGACGTGTTTATTCCAGACATGTAGAAATTCACTTACTGTAGATTTCCCATCGACATCTGCTGGAAGTTTTTCCAAACCTCAACTACTCTTTCTGTGAAATAATATTCCCTGATATTGGTTCTGATTTGCTCCTGAACTAATTTCTATATAATTGTTCAAGGTTATGGAGAAATTGTGTATCCCCTATCTATCAATATGTGTAATAATTCACAAATCTCGCTGTGGTGCATTTTTCAGATATAGTTCTACTTTCAGTTTTAAAGGGATAATTCAGGAGTACTTTGAGATTCATGAGCTATTCTAAGGAATGGTTATCGATATCAGATCAATCTTGACATCTGGCAATCAGAAGTCATGGACCTTGGTGGCGAGCATCACTTCTGCTTCTGTCTGTGACACATTCATCACTCCCTCAGTTTTCTGGCAGTTAACTATTGATGACTCACAGATCAGCTGTTTGAAGTGACTGCTGCATTCAGGTGATCGCTGCAGCCTCTTCACTGTACAAAGTATAGCACTGTACATTGCATAGGGGCTGTGATATGTATTGCAGCTCCGCTCCATTCACTTGAAGCTGTGCCCGTTGAACGCTACATCATTTATTGCTGAGATATCGCTTTTACTTATGCAAATTAGCTCTTGGGAGCAATGAGGGCATTACCATTGCTCCAAACAGGTAAACAATGTTCTCATTACTCCAAGAGTTCATTTGCATATTGATAGAAACAGGAAACTCTGGCCATCAGAAGCAGTGAATCACAAAGGGAACGCATTGTTTGTGTCAGGTGACCCTAACCTATCTATCTGGGGCTGGGGTGGTATGCTGGGTTCTGGTGACAGGCTACGTTTATGCTAATATCACCAGAGTAAATCCTTTCAGCTCAAAGCTCCCATCTGTTTGTGGGCCCTAATAATAGTTTCTCACATTTAGTTATACATTTAATGTATATTAATGTATCCCATTTTTTTTGCATTGGCTTTACATGGCGGCCATGCAATTTTGGATGTGCTGCATATATTATTTGTAGCTTTGCCTGCCAGGAGGAACATTATTTACTTTGGAGACTTGAATGTAGGTCGCTGATAAGTAAAAGCATTTATAAAAGCAAGTGAACATCTAAATCTTTCTGCACATAAAAGAGCAACCGCCACATGGCCTCATATTTTATTCACTGGCTTTAAAAATTAAAACTCTTCTGAACAAAATTTACATCACAATAAAAGTAATCCGGCAAGACTGCTGAAAAGCTAGGAATTTTACACTGAGCCAACCAAAATCATTTCCTAAAATATAGATTAAATGTATGTAAAATGTAGATACATGACATGCCATAACCCTTTCAGGACCATTTGTATGCTTTTGTATTTTATTTTCCACCTTTCAAACCGATAACTTCTTATTTTTTTCACTGACATTGCCATATGAGGGCTTGATTTTTGCAGGACAAAATATATTTCACAATGGAATAATTTTTTATTCCCTATGATGTATTGGTAAGCTGTAAAAAAAAAAAATCTGAAAATTTGTGAACAGCGGTTGTGTAATTTTTTAAAGTTTTATTTAACTGCTTTTACTGGGGCAGATTTATTAAACTGTCTAAAAGGAGCAAAATTATAGGAGCAAAGTACAAGGTGTGGTGTGATTGGTTGCTATGGGCACCTAGGACATCTTGCTTTTATGCTGGAGCTCCACATTGCAAACACGCAACATTTTGGCCGCAGTGGATACGCAGCATTTTAACCCCTTAAGGACCAGGTCATTTTTTGTTTTTGCATTTTAGTTTTTCCCTCCCCACATTCCAAGAGCTATAACTTTTTCATTTCACAGAGTCACATGATGGCTTATTGTTTGTGAAACAAATTGTACTTTACAATGGCACCCTTCAATATGTTGTGCATTTGCTCCAAATTCATATGGGTTTAATTTTTACGACATTCACTGTGTGGTAAAAATGACATGTTAACTGTATTCTGCGGGTCAGTACAAACACGGCAATACCAAATTTATGTAGTGTTTACAATGTTTTGATACCTTTTAAGAAATGAAAAACTTTGCAAAATAGAAAAAAAAAAATTATGTCACCATATTGTGACACCTGTAGCTTTTTTATATTTACATGTATGGAGCTGGGTAAGGTGTCTTTTTATGCAGGACAAGATGACGTTTTTACTGATATCATTTGGGGAAAGATTGGATGGTTTGATCACTTTTTATTCAATTTTTTTATAGGAGGCAAAGTGTTGAATAAAATGCTATTTGGCTATTTAGATTTTTTTCACCGCTATGCCATTCACCATATGGGATAAATAGTTAAATATTTTAATAGTTCGGGCATTTTGGAGCGCGGGGATACCTAATGTGTTTATGTTTACTTTTGTTTATTTACTTTTATATCTGATCTAGGGAAAGGGGGATGATTTGAACTTTTGTGCTTTTTTAAATTTTTTTATACTTTTAAAAACTTTTTTTTTTCTTCTTATATTTGTATGATCAGACCCCCTAGGGACCTTGAAACCTATGGGGTCTGATCGCTCATACTATTCACCGCAATATTACTGTATTGCAGTGAATAGCAAAATGCTATATATTTCATGCTGCCTCTGGCAGTGTGCAATAGATCTAATGCAATGACAAGCCTGGGAGCCTTCAATAGGCTCCCAGCTGTCATGGCAACCTATCGCCGCCCTCCAATGAGGTTCAGTAGGGCGGCGATTGGTGAAAAATGGCGGCGCCTGTGGTGTCTGTGCAGTTTAGACGCCGTGGTCCCTTTTGACCGCGAAGTCTAAAGGGTTAACAGAAGCGATTGGTGAAGGCACCGATCGCTGCTATTAGTGGCGGGTCCTGGCTGTATTACTCAGCCGGCATCCGCCCTGTATGGAGAATGCTCAGCTCCTGAGTCCTCTCCATACATTTGGCGTTAAAGTACCTGCAAAGTGCATGGGATTCTGGCTAATACCATCCACACATTGCAGAAAAAAATTAGCAGCGGAAAAGATGTTATTTCAAAAATGCTTGCGTTTGTGCCATTTTTATAAATCACAGCGTGTCAATTATACCAACGGAAACGTTGACGTTTTCTGTTTAGATATAATAAGGGCAGAAAATCCACAGAGGAAAACTCTCCCAACTTTCTGTGGAAAACTCTGTGGAAAAAAATGCAATGTGTCTCCGCCACAGTCTTTTTTGCAGCGTTTTTTGGCTGCGGCTCGCTACGTGGGTCCTTAGCTTTAGACAGTTTTAATAAATCTGCTCCATTATGTGGTAAAAGTAACAGGTTACCTACATTCTGAGGATTAGTACAGTCATGACAATAACAAATCTAAATCTAAATAACAAATTAAAACTTTGTAAGGCTAAGGCCCCATGTAACAAGCCGCAGCAAAAAAAGCGCTGCTGGAAAAACTGTGGCGGAAATGCAACATGGTTTTTCCCGCAGCGCTTTCACAGAAAGTCCGCAGAGG
Source organism: Leptodactylus fallax (assembly GCA_947044405.1). Classification (NCBI taxonomy): domain Eukaryota; kingdom Metazoa; phylum Chordata; class Amphibia; order Anura; family Leptodactylidae; genus Leptodactylus; species Leptodactylus fallax. The sequence continues at coordinate 64,984 of CAMRHE010000057.1, forward strand.
TTTCCTCTGCGGACTTTCTGCTTCCATTATACCTATAGGGAAAACACCAGCGTTTCAGTATAATTGACATGCTTCAATTTCCAAAACCACAATGGTGTCCACAGTGTGTATTTTCCCGCAGTGTGGGCATGGGATTCGCTAGAATGCCATCCACTATACAGTGACTGTAAAATGCTGCATGGGGCCCCGGCCTTAAGAAGTAAATTTTCTTTCTGTCACCGCATTATCACACCCATAACTTTTTTGTGTAAGGCATCTTTTTTTGCAAGTTAACGTTTTTATCTGTACCATTTTGGGGAACATCTGGCATTTTGATCACTTCTTATTACAATTTTTTGGAAGGCAGAACAACTATTTGGTCATTTTGAATTTTTTATCCTGATACAGTGTCCAGATATAAGCGGGGGACTTGTTGCCTTCCAGCAGGAGATTCTCTGTACTAGTATTGTACTATCCTATAGCTTGTGATCCTGTTTTATTTTATTTTCCCGGTGTCTTAGTAAATATCTAATTAACTTGAATAAAACAGAAAACGATATTGCATAAATTATTTATGATGCTATTATGTTTAATGTACTTTTAGAGAATAAAAGAACAGCCGGTTGTACAATGCTCGGTTCCTTATTGCGATAGTATACCACTTACTGAGAATTATCCTCACACATTAGCAATGTAATGATGTGATCTAACGCTAATAAAAGTAAATAACATAATGCACTAGAAGGAAAGATCGCTGGTTCTTGGACCTCTTTCCTAAATTTAGTGTCAGTGCCAAAAACGATTCTGACATTATATACAGTATGTAAGCATTGCTAAAGGGGTTATCTCATAAGGACAAAACCTTTCAGTTAGCCCAGTTAGGGAATTTGGTAGTTATATAGTGAGATGTTCCACTAACAGCAGCTGGTAGAGCTGGATCGTTCATGTATTATACAGTCAGTTATTCAGTTGAATGTAATACAACATTTCTCCTGTAGTGGCCGCTGAAGAGGAAATTACTAGCAGGCTTCTAAAGCCAGATGATCACTGATCGACTGACCAATGGTCAGGTTTTAGTTAAAAAAAAAAAATGGTTGTCTTCATTAAACAACCCATAAATAACAATAAGAGTATAATTATATACAATAGCAGAAAAATGGGAGGATGCCTATTATGGTGTCTACCCAGCATAAGAGCTCCAATATCAGCTTCATAATGGTGGTCCCCTGCTTCGTGAATGAACTCTTAACTCTTCACGAAGAGTCAGTTGCTAACTTAATGCAGTAAGTAGTATCCTGGTAACTATAACAACCTGTACAATGCTGAGATTTCATGGTGATCAGTATTACAAAAATAAATAAAAGAAGAATTAAAGTATAACTAAATGTTTGACTTTCTGGCAGTATTTTTGTCATTAATACAGTCATGGCCAAAAGTTTTGAGAATGACACAAATATTATATTTTCACATGATCTGCTGCCCTCTGGTTTTTATGTGTGTTTGTCAGATGTTTTTATCACATACAGAAATATAATTGCATTCATATTATGAGTAACAGAAGCTTATATTGACAGTTAGAATGAGTTAATGCAGCAAGTCAATATTTGCAGTGTTGACCCTTCTTCTTCAGGACCTCTGCAATTCTCCCTGGCATGCTCTCAATCAACTTCTGGACCAAATCCTGACTGATAGCAGTCCATTCTTGCAGAATCAATGCTTTAATTTTGTCTGAATTTGTTGGTTTTTGTTTGTCCACCCGTCTCTTGATGATTGACCACAAGTTCTCAATGGGATTAAGATCTGGGGGAGTTTCCAGGCCATGGACCCAAAATCTCTATGTTTTGTTCCCTGAGCCATTTAGTTATCACCTTTGCTTTATGGCAAGGTGCTCCATCATGCTGGAAAAGGCATTGTTGAGCGCCAAACTGCTCTTGGACGGTTGGGAGAAGTTGCTCTTGGAGGACATTCTGGTACCATTCTTTATTCATGGCTGTGTTTTTAGGCAAGACTGTGAGAGAGCCGATTCCCTTGGCTGAGAAGCAACCCCACACATGAATGGTTTCAGGATGCTTTACAGTTGGCATGAGACAAGACTGGTGGTAGCGCTCACCTCTTCTTCTCCGAATAAGCTGTTTTCCAGATGTTCCAAACAATCGAAAAGGGGATTCATCAGAGAAAATGACTTTACCCCAGTCCTCAGCAGTAAACTCCCTGTACCTTTTGCAGAATATCAGTCTGTCCCTGATGTTTTTTCTGGAGAGAAGTGGCTTCTTTGCTGCCCTCCTTGAGACCAGGCCTTGCTCCAAGAGTCTCCGCCTCACAGTGCGTGCAGATGCACTCACACCTGCCTGCTGCCATTCCTCAGCAAGCTCTGCACTGCTGGTAGCCCGATCCCGCAGCTGAAAGACTTTTAAGAGACGGTCCTGCCGCTTGCTGGTCTTTCTTGGGCGCCCTGGAGCCTTTTTGGCACCAATGGAACCTCTCTCCTTGAAGTTCTTGATGATGCGATAGATTGTTGACTGAGGTGCAATCTTTCTAGCTGCAATACTCTTCCCAGTTAGGCCATTTTTGTGCAGTGCAATGATGACTGCACGTGTTTCTTTAGAGATAACCATGGTTAACAGAAGAGAAACAATGATGGCAAGCACCAGCCTCCTTTTAAAGTGTCCAGTGGTGTCATTCTTACTTAATCATGACAGATTGATCTCCAGCCCTGTCCTCATCAACACCCACACCTGTGTTAATGGAGCAATCACTGAAACGATGTTAGGTGGTCCTTTTAAGGCAGGGCTGCAATGATGTTGAAATGTGTTTTGGGGGATAAAGTTCATTTTCTAGGCAAATATTGACTTTGCAAGTAATTGCTGTTAAGCTGATCACTCTTTATAACATTCTGGAGTATATGCAAATTGCCATTAGAAAAACTGAAGCAGTAGACTTTGTAAAAATTAATATTTGTATCATTCTCAAAACTTTTGGCCATGACTGTACATTTTGGAATATACTTTATAACTCCCCCTTTTTTTTTTTAACAATTTCCCTGATATTGAAAAATAACAAAACATTACTGAAATAAAAATGACACAAAAATGACGCCCTGCTTATCCTATGTAACGAAAAAGCATGTTAGCGCTTTCAAAATTCCATGTACTAAAAAAAAAACTAAAAATATGTCTGGTCATGAATCTTGAAAAATGGTTTGGTCTCCAACTGGTTAAGTAAAATAAATTGGTTATTTGAATAATAAATATTTTATTTTTGTTGATATTGCGCAATTATTCAGCAGATTTTCTGTACATGTAAGGGTGGGTTCACGCTTGCGCCTGGAGTCTGTCCGCCGTGAATCAGAAAAAAGGATAGGGAAAGGTTTGTTCAAAAACACATTCGCTTCAATGGATTTTTAAAGCAACCCGCAGGTGTCCGATTGCAGCCTCTGTGCCGCGAAGCCACTTTTTTCAGTCGGAAACAAAGTTGGACATTCAGGACTTTGTGTCCGACCAAAAAAAGCGGCTTCGCGGCACAGAGGCTGCAACCCCACACATGAATGGTTTCAGGATGCTTTACAGTTGGCATGAGACAAGACTGGTGGTAGCGCTCACCTCTTCTTCTCCGAATAAGCTGTTTTCCAGATGTTCCAAACAATCGAAAAGGGGATTCATCAGAGAAAATGACTTTACCCCAGTCCTCAGCAGTCCACTCCCTGTACCTTTTGCAGAATATCAGTCTGTCCCTGATGTTTTTTCTGGAGAGAAGTGGCTTCTTTGCTGCCCTCCTTGAGACCAGGCCTTGCTCCAAGAGTCTCCGCCTCACAGTGCGTGCAGATGCACTCACACCTGCCTGCTGCCATTCCTCAGCAAGCTCTGCACTGCTGGTAGCCCGATCCCGCAGCTGAAAGACTTTTAAGAGACGGTCCTGCCGCTTGCTGGTCTTTCTTGGGCGCCCTGGAGCCTTTTTGGCACCAATGGAACCTCTCTCCTTGAAGTTCTTGATGATGCGATAGATTGTTGACTGAGGTGCAATCTTTCTAGCTGCAATACTCTTCCCAGTTAGGCCATTTTTGTGCAGTGCAATGATGACTGCACGTGTTTCTTTAGAGATAACCATGGTTAACAGAAGAGAAACAATGATGGCAAGCACCAGCCTCCTTTTAAAGTGTCCAGTGGTGTCATTCTTACTTAATCATGACAGATTGATCTCCAGCCCTGTCCTCATCAACACCCACACCTGTGTTAATGGAGCAATCACTGAAACGATGTTAGGTGGTCCTTTTAAGGCAGGGCTGCAATGATGTTGAAATGTGTTTTGGGGGATAAAGTTCATTTTCTAGGCAAATATTGACTTTGCAAGTAATTGCTGTTAAGCTGATCACTCTTTATAACATTCTGGAGTATATGCAAATTGCCATTAGAAAAACTGAAGCAGTAGACTTTGTAAAAATTAATATTTGTATCATTCTCAAAACTTTTGGCCATGACTGTACATTTTGGAATATACTTTATAACTCCCCCTTTTTTTTTTTAACAATTTCCCTGATATTGAAAAATAACAAAACATTACTGAAATAAAAATGACACAAAAATGACGCCCTGCTTATCCTATGTAACGAAAAAGCATGTTAGCGCTTTCAAAATTCCATGTACTAAAAAAAACTAAAAATATGTCTGGTCATGAATCTTGAAAAATGGTTTGGTCTCCAACTGGTTAAGTAAAATAAATTGGTTATTTGAATAATAAATATTTTATTTTTGTTGATATTGCGCAATTATTCAGCAGATTTTCTGTACATGTAAGGGTGGGTTCACGCTTGCGCCTGGAGTCTGTCCGCCGTGAATCAGAAAAAAGGATAGGGAAAGGTTTGTTCAAAAACACATTCGCTTCAATGGATTTTTAAAGCAACCCGCAGGTGTCCGATTGCAGCCTCTGTGCCGCGAAGCCACTTTTTTCAGTCGGAAACAAAGTTGGACATTCAGGACTTTGTGTCCGACCAAAAAAGCGGCTTCGCGGCACAGAGGCTGCAATCGGACACCTGGGGGTTGCTTTAAAAACCCATTGAAGTGAATGGGTTTTTAAACAAACCGCTTGCAAACCTTTCCCTATCCTTTTTTCTGATATTTAGGTCGGATTCACGGCGGAAAGACTCCAGGCGCAAGTGTGAACCAACCCTAAGGCTCTATTCACATCTGTGTTATGTGATCCTGTTGTAGATTTCATCCTATTGGACAGGAAAAATATCTATACAGCACTATTTTTCCATGTGAAACAACAGATTTCATCATAAGTCAATGGATTCTCTTAGGCGTGGCAGTCTTGTGGCTTTTACAGTAGCCACAATGTACAGTAAATGTAAATAGAACCTAAAAGTAGCCATGTATTACTTCTGTTTATCTGAAGGGTGGACCGTGAGAATTATTTTCTCTTGTAGACCTAAGGTACTCCAGTCTGGCACTGTGTCTACCACCAGGTAAGATCAGTCACCAACAGTAAGATATTTCTGTATTTTTTGTGAATTTACTTAACTGCTAAACTTGGCCAAACCCCAAAATTTCTGTATTTTATTGGCAGCCAAACTTGATAAAATTCTATTGTCATCACTGTAACTATTATTTTTGCTCTTGATGATTTTTATAACTAGTTACAACAAGCTGCATTTTGGGATTATTTCTATTTGGGCGCCTGCCAATGTGCTCCTGTTGGTCAATTATTACGGAACGCTGCTTTCAATACCTAGACTCAAGTGTCCTGCCATGGTAAAGTGTTGGGAGGTGATATGTTAGAAACTTGAAATAAAAGTCTTTGTCACCTAAAGTCAGATAAGATTTAATCCAGTTAAGAAAGTCAAATAAAGCACCTCCCCTCTTAATAAACAAGCTTATGTGTACTTGAACTTTCCTCTTTTGCTTATTTGAGAAGTATTTTATACTGTATATTAGAGCTAAAGTTTGTGCCCCAAAGCGAGTCTTCCTATCAATCTAGCTAGCTGTAGACAGGAATCTGTAGCCACAGATAGACATTTTGTAAGCTACAGAGTGCTAAGTGCAGTCACCTGGTCACCCAGACAAGCACTTCCATTCCCCTTTCTCTCCTTGCTTGTCCTTATCTGCTTTCTCCATGTCTGTAAGGTTTGTTAATTATATAGCTATGGACTAGATATGAGCCATATCAAAGGTGTACCTTGAATCTCCTGGGCCCCAATGCAAAATATATATTGGGGCTACCTTACACTGATATTAAAGTAAACTCGGGGTTGGACACTGTCAACAAAGCGCTTCTGTGCAATAACAACAGCAAAGCTACCTAAATAAATAATATATTCCATATTGGTCACATCATACATGCAAAGCACACATCACATACATTATACAGCAAACAGCACATGTCACTCATACATGAGATGCATACAACACACGTCACACACACATTACATGCACACAGCATATTTTAGTCACCGATACACTAGAAACATCATCACATACATCCCTTACGCTAGGCTCACACTAGTGTTCGGGTTACCATTTTTTGGGTCCGCTTGGGTACGGAACGGATGTATGGGTAGTACAGTATGTCTAGCTCACAATCTGTCTTTTGCAGATTGGTTGAGGTTTGGTTGAGGTCAGGGTTATGTGCGGCCAGTCAAGTTCTTCCCCATTGAACTCCCCCAACCATGCCTTTTTGGCACTTGGTGTGCAAAGGGGCCTGTTTATGCTGGAACAGGAAAATGGCTTTCCAAAAACTGTTAATACAAAGGTAGACATGACAGTTGTGTAACGCCTTTGTATGCTTGTAGTATTAACATATGCTTTACTAGGAATAAGGGATCAAACCCTGAAATTGACCCCATAATCATTTGCCTCTTCTCCACTATATTGTATAGTAAACACTATCACTTACTGTCAGGAATCTCAATTTAGCCACTGTTTCTTTAAAGTTAACATACTGACCTATGAAGCTTCTGCAGTGTTCAGAGTTCTCTTAGGATTATCTATTTAGCAGCTGAATCAGGATATTTAAACCCTCTTCCTCCCCATCAAGGTGCCTGCTAATTGTTTGTACCTAGTGTGGCTTTCATATCCTGATTGTGTGAACTTCTCTATTTGACCTTTGACTTGCTACTGGAAAACTATTTGTCTTCTAATTTTTGCTCTGATGTTACCTCCTATAGTCAGGTGACCATGAATATAATTTACACCCATAAAGATAAAGGTTCAGATACACCACTATTTCATAATCACTGACTTTATTAACTTCATTCAAGTGTGAAAAACAAAAGTTTACATTAGAAGTCAGGGCAAAAGTCTTAGATGTGGCCCTGTTGATGATGATGATGATGATAGGCTCTTGGATTGACTCTGAAGAGACCCCAGAGTATAATATAATAATAGCACTAAGGGAGTCTTTAGTGCCACTGGGGAGCATTATACTGGGGGGTCCCCTCTGGATAGCATATTATACTGTGTGGAGCCACTGTGGAGCATTATAGTGGGTAGGGGGCTCTCCTGATAGCATATTATACTGTGTGGGGCCACTGTGGAGCATTATACTGGGGAAGGGGCCCTCTGGATAGCATATTATACTGTGTGGGACCACTGTGGAGCATTATATTGGGGGAGGAGGCACTCTGGAGAGCATGTTATATTCCATGGGGCCTCTGTGGAGCATTATATTGTGGGGGGACTCTGGAGAGCATGTTATATTCTGTGAGGCCACTTTGGAGCATTATACTGGGGGCCCTCTGGAGAGCATATTATACTGTTTTGGGCCACTGTGGAGCATTATAGTGGGGGAACCTCTCTGGGAAGCATATTATACTGTGTGGAGGCCATTCTGGAGCATGTTATACTGTGTGGGGTCACTATGGAGCATTATTCTGGGGGGGCATCTGCAGAGCATACTATATTGTGTGGAACCACTGTGGGACATTATTCGGGGGGGAACTAGGGGGCCCTCTGAGGAGCATATTATACTGCATGGGGCCTACTGTGGAGCATTATACTGGGGGATGCTCTGGGAAGCATAATATATTACGGGGGGCACTGTGGAGCATTATACTAGGGGGGCCCTCTGGGGAGTCTATTATGCTATGGGCCACTGTGGAGCTTTATACTGAGGGGAAGGGACAGTGTGGGGAGCCTGTTATACTGTGTGGGGCCACTGTGGAGTGTATTATAATGTGTGGGGCTTCTCGTGAGCATATTATACTCTGTGGGGCCATTGTAGAGCATTATACTGGGAGGGAATGTGGGGAGAATATTATACTGTGGGGGACCACTGTGGAGCATTATATTGGGGGAACCCCTCTGGGGAGTATATTATACTGTGTGGAGGCCATTGTGGAGCATGTTATACTGTGTTAGGCCACTCTGGAGAATTATACTGGGGGGGCACTGTGGGGTGCATATTATACTGTATGGAGCATATTATATTGTGTGGGGCTGCTGAGGAGCATATTGTACTGTCTGGGGCCACTAAGGGGTAGTATACTGTGTGGGCCACTGTGGAGTATTATACTGTGTGGAGCCTTATATAGTATGTGGGGCCACTAGGGGGGCTCAGGGGAGCATTTTATACCGTGTGGGGCCACTGTGGAGCATTATATACCATGTGGGGAAACTGGAAGGCTCAGGGGAGCATTTTATACTGTGGAGCATTATATACCATGTGGAGAATTATAATGTGGGGGAGGCTCAAAATTCCTGCTGGCAGCCCTGTGTGCTATGTCTGTATCACAGCTCCCTCACTATAATCTAGCACATACGTGTAGTGATCCATGGCCATGTCATTCCCCATACAGTACTGTGCATGAACTGGCCATGGATTTATTGTGGCCTGCACAGTACTATAGGGGCTGACTATACTGGGAACATACTCAGTAACACCAGGTAGTCAGCCCATATGTAAGACTTAAGTGAAGGAGCCGTGGTGTAGGCTATTAGCAGGAAGCTGTTGGGTGGGGCCCCAGAACAAGTTCATCTGGTGGGACTAAGGTCCTTCAGTCCGACACTGTATAATGGAGAACTATTATATATAAGGGGGCTCTTATTTATAAGGGAGGAAGTATTATATATAAGGATGGGTTACTATACAGTATATAATTGGGAAACTTAAATATGAGGGGGCTATTATAAGGGGGAACTATTATTTATAAGGGGGGACTATTATTTATAAGTCGGGCTATTATTTATAAGGGGGGAACTATTTATAAGAGGCCTATAAAAAGGGGGGAACTATTATATATAAGGCATCCATTATAAGTGGGGAGCTATTACTTATAAGAGGGGAACTGTTTATAAGGGGGGTATAATTGTTAAGGGGGCTTTTAGTGATAATGGGGACTACTATTTATAAGGGTAACTATTATTTATGAGAGGGCTATTATTAATAAGGGAGCAGTATTATTTTTACGGGGTGACTGTTACTGATAAGGGGGGATATTACTGATATAGGGCTCTATTTATCATTTATAAGGGAGCTATTACTGATATGACTATTATTTATAAGGAGGCGCTATAATAACTGATGACTGCATGCAAAAATCTATTAGGTGGTACAAAGGTGCTCATTTGAATTGTGTGTGGTAAAATGGGGCTTGTTATTACTTGTTTGTTGGCAGAAAGGAGGCGTTATTGTAGGAGTTGCCACTGGAAGACGATGGTGTTTGCATATCAGCATTTGGGGGCCCACTTTTAATTTTACCCAGGGCCCCACTTTGTCTAAAACCGGCGCTGCGTAGAGGTATGGTCGATTAATGTCTGAGATATTGGTTGAGAACAGACAAAGTTTGTGGGGTTCGCGGTAGCGGCTGCCACAGGGCTCCAGATCCCGGGCCCCATAATGTTCCGGGCCCTGTGGCAGCTGCTACCGCTGCTACCCCAATATTTACGCCCCTCATTGGGGTTGATACATCAGATAACTCAGTTGCTGTGTGAGTTCATTTTACTTCGGAATGTCCGTTAAAGGTCTTGGCCATTACTTGAGGACAGAGACCATGCGTAGAATGTGCCTCTTGATGCAGCAGATAACTCAGTTGGTGTGTGACTATACAGTCATATGAAAAAGTTTGGGCACCCCTATTAATCTTAATCATTTTTAGTTCTAAATATTTGGGTGTTTGCAACAGCCATTTCAATTTGATATATCTAACAACTGATGGACACAGTAATATTTCAGGATTGAAATGAGGTTTATTGTACTAACAGAAAATGTGCAATATGCATTAAACCAAAATTTGACCGGTGCAAAAGTATGGGCACCTCAACAGAAAAGTGACATTAATATTTAGTAGATCCTCCTTTTGCAAAAATAACAGCCTTTAGTCGCTTCCTGTAGCTTTTAATCAGTTCCTGGATCCTGGATGAAGGTATTTTTGACCATTCCTCTTTACAAAACAATTCCAGTTCAGTTAAGTTTGATGGTCGCCGAGCATGGACAGCCCGCTTCAAATTATCCCACAGATGTTCAATGATATTCAGGTCTGGGGACTGGGATGGCCATTCAAGAACATTGTAATTGTTCCTCTGCATGAATGCCTGAGTAGATTTGGAGCTGTGTTTTGGATCATTGTCTTGCTGAAATATCCATCCCCGGCGTAACTTCAAATTCGTCACTGATTCTTGTACATTATTCTCAAGAATCTGCTGATACTGAGTTGAATCCATGCGACCCTCAACTTTAACAAGATTCCCGCTGCCGGCATTGGCCACACAGCCCCAAAGCATGATGGAACCTCCACCAAATTTTACAGTGGGTAGCAAGTGTTTTTCTTGGAATGATGTGTTTTTTTGACGCCATGCATAACTCCTTTTTGTATGACCAAACAACTCAATCTTTGTTTCATCAGTCCACAGGACCTTCTTCCAAAATGAAGCTGGCTTGTCCAAATGTGCTTTTGCATACCTCAGGCGACTCTGTTTGTGGCGTGCTTTCAGAAACGGCTTCTTTCGCATCACTCTCCCATACAGCTTCTCCTTGTGCAAAGTGTGCTGTATTGTTGACCGATGCACAGTGACACCATCTGCAGCAAGATGATGCTGCAGCTCTTTGGAGGTGGTCTGTGGATTGTCCTTGACTGTTCTGACCATTCTTCTTCTCTGCCTTTCTGATATTTTTCTTGGCCTGCCACTTCTGGGCTTAACAAGAACTGTCCCTGTGGTCTTCCATTTCCTTACTATGTTCCTCACAGTGGAAACTGACAGGTTAAATCTCTGAGACAACTTTTTGTATCCTTCCCCTGAACAACTATGTTGAACAATCTTTGTTTTCAGATCATTTGAGAGTTGTTTTGAGGAGCCCATGATGCCACTCTTCAGAGGAGATTCAAATAGGAGAACAACTTGCAATTGGCCACCTTAAATACCTTGGATACACCTGGCTATGAAGTTCAAAGCTCAGTGAAGTTACAAAACCAATTTTGTGCTTCAGTAAGTCAGTAAAAAGTAGTTAGGAGTATTCAAATCAATAAAATGATAAGGATACCCAAATTTTTGCATCGGTCAAATTTTGGTTTAATGCATATTGCACATTTTCTGTTAGTACAATAAACCTCATTTCAATCCTAAAATATTACTGTGTCCATCAGTTATTAGATATATCAAATTGAAATGGCTGTTGCAAACACCCAAATATTTAGAACTAAAAATGATTAAGATTAATAGGGGTGCCCAAACTTTTTCATATGACTGTATCTTACTGTGGAAAGTCAGTAAAGGTCTTGGCCATTACTTGAGGACAGATACCATCCAATTAATTCAGAACCCAGACCAGACCATTAAAGGGGTATTCCCATGAATATAGCCATATTTAGATTTGAGGACACTTAAAAGTTAAACATTTTTGCAAATATAAGTAACTAACAATTTTGCTGAGTTGTAAACATTGTCACCACTGAGATTATTAGAGAAAATCTGTTGTCTTGATCTGTTGTCAATGGATATGACCATGAATGCAGGATCTTTCTAGTGTCTTGGAATTGTTGTGGATAGATTAACCAGGCAGGAACACTACATGTATGAGAAGATAACCTGGCCACAATAATGAAATCTTGGCTGGATTTCTGTCAAACACTAGACCATAGAGAGTTCCTGCAGTCATGGTCGAATCCATTGGCAGCCGATCAAGACCACTAAGATGGTTAGAGAAAATGTTTAAAAGTCTGCAAAATTTTTAATTATTTAGATTTGCAAAAATGCTTAACTTTTAATAGTCTATAAATTTAAATATGGCTATATTCGTGGGAAAATCCCTTTAAATTTTCCAGACCAGAACCTAAAATTACTCAAATCCCTAAACCAGAGGTATAACTTGAAGATCCTGCGTTCCAATGCAAAATATGTAACAAGGTTACACTGGTTTCATCTTCTATTGTAGAGAGGCCACTGGGCTCTCTGAGGCTCTAGGGCCTGGAAGCAATTGCTATCTCTGTACCCCCTAAAGCTACGCCCATGCCCTAAAAGTTTTCAATGAGAATGGAAATGCATGGAGTGACCTCTTAAGAGAATGGCCATGGAAAAGTTTGAGAACTTCTGATGACTCCTCTCCAAAACTACAGAATGTCTGGTCATGGTAACTTCACCTATACTCACATGACATTGAAAATCACATGGCCCCATTAATTTCAATGTCTGTGAATTGGGGATATTCAAATGAATGATACTTTGACAGTCTGTTTTCATGGACCGTCAAAATATAGGTCAAGCTGTATAGACTGTAATGTATAAGGGATTTGGGAAAACAGCTGCCCCTGATTCAGGAAAACAGCTGTTTTGCACCACGGTCGTGTGAATGTAGGCTTAGAGTAGGGTACCCATTAAAATAATGTGTGAATGAAGAGAACAGTACAATTCCTGTGTATGTTTAATAATAAAGTAGTCATTCCAGTCCAAGGCTAGGTTCACATCTACATTCCGCCCATGCTGGACTTTTCTCTTTGCCGGTTTCAGTATAAAACCGGCGGACCCCATTATAGTCTATGCCATATAGTCTATAGACTCTATGGTGTTTTTGGGTAACTCCTTTTATAGTGGACAGGCTCTTTGTTGTTCGGGTCCTCATGCAGACTCAAACGACGGAGAGACCAACCTTAGTGTGAACCTAGCGTAAGGAATATTTAGATCTTTATGCTGTCAGCCTCCTCAGGTCGTAACACTGGAAAGTTCTAGAAATATGTCATATACCACAAACACCAATTTCCAGGGCTGACAAATGTCTCTTCTCAGAAATCTGAGTTACTATAGTGATCAATCATTCGGCAAACACATAACCAAGTAGGAGGCATAGAACACGCTGAGCTACTGTGCATATCATATTTGCAGAATGAACCTTATTGTTTTTCCATGTTTGCACCAAATAATCTGATTTCCATTCTGTCTAATAGTAAATGGTCAGAATCCATCGCTATGTGACGCAGCTATGCCTTCCAGTTAACATGCTGCAGCAGTGACAAATGTCCTAATAGGTTACTGATTAATACGCCTCCAAGTTTCTATCATAATGAATCATTCATAGCAAGCTGATAAAAGTTAAAATATTGCTAAATGGACAAAAAGCAAATGGAAACTGCATCATCGAGGTTCTATAAAACCAGAGGTGTTTACGGGACAAGGAGGGTGTGGATTATTAAATACTTCATGACCCGGCCATTCTTCCCAGTTCATGACCAGACACTTTTTTATTATTTTATTTTTTTGTAAATATGGTTTTGAAGGCTATAACTTATTTAGTTCAGGTTATTCATATCAGTTTAGCATCTTTTTTTGGTAATACAAAGACCTTGATTTTTAGATCTTTTTTAATTTTTCAGTTTTTTTATTTCTTTTATACTCAGATAAAACACATTATTTTTAGAGGTCCCATCATTTCTGTCCAGGCCTGTTTCATGAGTTTTCTTTTTTTAAAAATTCTGTTGAAGCATGGTTGAAAAGCAATGTCTGACTTTCATTTGTTCATTTTCATATAATTTTTATGTATTATTACTTTTGTCAGATTCAAGTTATTTCTGTGACCATTGTGGGTTTTTCTTTCATTAAACGAGGGGTACCAAAAATTTTGTCCACGTGTGTACTTTAGCCCCAGGCTCCTAATATACAGTGCAGGGTTGATCTGGCTTCTCTAGGACCCAGCTGCTCCTGGAGTTCCCAGCTCCTGGCAGATCACAAGAAGATGGGCTGCGAGGAAACTGCATCATGGTGGCCAAGACCTTTACTGTCTTTCCAAAGTAAGATGTACTCACACACCAACTGAGTTATCTGCTGCATCAAGAGGCACATTCCACACATGATCTCTGTCCTCAAGTAATGGCCAAGACATTTACCGGACTTTCTGCAGTAAGATGAAGCCACCATCCAATCATTAAGGTAGTGATTGTTAAAAACATCCCTGCCTTCTCCTTGGCATGTCCAGCTGTCAGAAGTCCTCCATACAGATCTAGGATTTTTTACTCAATCTGCACCAGAGGCTTCTGATGGAACCTCTGATGCATTTGTGAATCTAGCTCAAGAGCTTTGTTTTTCTTTAAATAAAAGCTATTTTAATTTTGGAATTTAGCAAAATATTTTTTAAGGGTTCATTCATACAGATTTTTTTACAGGAGGAAGTTTGAGGCAGATTTTCTACCTCAAACTCCGCCTGCAAAAAACTCAGTGTGAACATACCCTAAGGCTAAGACCCCACATGAAATGCAGCAAAAAAATGCAGCAGAAAAAAACGTTGCGGAAACGCATGGTGTTTTCTTCTGCAGCGTATTCCATTGCATTTTTGCTGATTTTTATTCTGTGAACTTTCTGCCCATATTATACCTATACAGAAAATGCCAGCGTTTCCGCAGCTATAACTGAAATGCTGCGATTTTCAAAAACGCCGGCACTGCTGATTTTTTTCTGCAATGTGTGGATGGGATTAGCCAGAATCCCATTCACTTTGTAGGCAATGTAAAACTCAGAGTTTTTTGCTGTGGCATTTCTGCAGCGGCCGTACTGCTGCATTTTCTCAACTTTGGGCTTCAGCCTAAAGGGGTTTTCTGGTTTATATAAATTATGCTTACAGAGCAGCAGAGATAGATTAAGGGTACCAAAAACGACAGTAAAAATCAGATGCTGTCACAGGTAACACAGGAAAAATCCATACCTATTACATTCAGATTCAGAAGCGACATTAACATTGACTGTAGACCTTCTCTTTCTGCATCTTTATTCAGCACAGACCGGCATGATCTTTTCCTCCAGCTAGCCATTTCTGCAAAGAAACGTCTTAGATTCCTCCATCCTGCTGCTACCCCTAATACTGCACCTAAAAAACTGAAATGGCACAATGATAGCGCCATACAGGAATTAGTGTCACACACATTGCCCTTGGAAATAACTGCCCAGCACATAGTGCCCAATCCCATATTAATAATACTCCCTCAGTGTGCCCATACCTAACCGAGGACAGAAGGAGGCACACTGTGGCAAATATTCATATGTTAAGCTATGCCTCTTATTTATATGTTAGGGCAGTTTAAGCTTTACATATGTTAAGTCACATGTGCCCACTGGGTGCCCACCCATATAGTATAACTGCCATCTTAGTGCCCCACACCATTTAATGTCCCCTTAGTGCCCAATACAGTATAATGTCCCTTAGTGACTATCTACAGCAGGGATAGGCAACCTTTTTTGTTCGGCGTGCCGATTTTAATTAAAAGATCAAAGATGAGGTACTCGGAGTGCCGGTCAATAATTGTAAGTCTGATGACCCCTAAACTAAAGTCATATACCACAAACCGTAACACAGAAGTGCTGCCACCAGATGCTTTAGGACTCATGCGTTTACTGCTATTTCCTGGGACACTCCTGTACTTTCCGATTAGAAACAATAAAAATCCATGTGCATCCCGCAAATTAGTGGTAAATGTGTCCAGGAGCACCGTATGGCGGCATCCTTATGGTGAATACACATTATGTATCTGGATAAAGCTATATTCTTAGGCCACTGGAACTTTTACTTTGATGTAAAACTGGTGCATTTTTGCACAAAAAAAAAAAAAACAACAAAGCCTGAGTTTTCTGTGCAAAAACACATCCTTAATACAGAAAACACAACGTTATACAGAATAATGTCCCATAGTGGTCCCTGCACATGGTATTATGTCCCATAGCGGCTCCTGCATATGGTATTATGTCCCATAGCGGCCCCTGCACACGGTATTATATCCCATAGCGGCCCCTGCACACGGTATTATGTCTCATAGCCGCTCCTGCACGTGGTATTATGTCCCATAGCGGCCCTTGCACACCGTATTATGTCCCATAGCGGCTCCTGCACACGGTATTATGTCCCATAGCGGCGCCTGCACACGGTATTATGTCCCATAGCGGTGCCTACACACGGTATTATGTTCCATAGCGGTCCCTGCACATGGTATATGTCCCATAGCGGCCCCTGCACATGGTATATGTCCCATAGCGGTCCCTGCACATGGTATTTGTCCCATAGCGGTCCCTGCACACAGTATTATGTTCCATAGTGGCCCCTGCACACGGTATAATATTCTAACTTTCATAATATTCCAATTTGTGTCACTCACTAGCTATTATTATACTGTGGGGTCTCTTCAGACCACAGAGTATAATAAGTGGAGTGCGAAGAGAGGTGACAAACATAAAAAAAACAATGTACTCACCATTCCACGCTCCACAGCCGCTGTGTTCTCTTCGGGCGCTTCTGCCTGTAGTCAGCGATCACTGATTGGGTCTCAGGGGTCCTACTTTGCGTCATTATGCGTAATGACGCCAGACGCAGACGTGACACCTGAGGCCCTGTCAGCTGACTTCAGGCAGAAGCGCCCGAAGAGCACAGAGCGGCTGCGGAGCGTGGAATGGTGAGTAACATTGTTTTTTATGTTTGATCATCTCCCCGGGGGCTCCGCTTATTATACTGAGGTGTTTAAAGAGACCCCACAGTATAATAATAGCAGTTTCGTTTCGGCCATGTTTGGTCCGATCGAAACTGCTGGATGAGGACTCCGCTGCCCGTGCCAGAGAAATAAGCCCCATGTGGGGGGTTGCCAACCCCTGATCTACAGAAATTTGTTTTTTCATATAGCTATATAAGAGTGTGTTTTTTGTGTGACAAGTTATATATTCTAATGGCACCATTAAATTTCCCATATAATTTATTTTGAAACAGTAAAAAAAAATATTAGTGGGTGTAAAATGGGGGAAAAAAAACAATTCTGTCATTGTTTTGGGGTTTTGTTTTATATGGGGTAAAATGACATGTTGTTAACATATGACTTCTTGATCACTTTTTTTTAAAATTTTCATGGGGGAAGGTGAGAGAAGAATGATGATTCACAAATTTTATTTCATTATGTCGTTCACCATATGCGGTAAATACTTATATACTAAAAGTCTGGGCATTGTTTAACCTGGCAATACCCAACATATTTAATTGCTTTTTCTGTCTTTATTTTTTATGGAAAATTGGGAAAGGGGTGTGCTATGAATTTCAATATTTTACTTTTTTTTTAGATTTAATTGACTATTACACCCCTAAGGGGCTTCACATGTGATCCTTAGATCGCTCATACACTATTGCACAATATTGTAATATTACTGTATATCTATTACAAACAGCCCGTGGCAGCAGGTACTAGAACTACACTGATGACAATCCTTGGACTCATAATAGGCTCCCAGCTGCAGGGACTCTAATCGGTTTCAAGATGGTGGTCCCCATGTGATTTGACTGCTTAGATGCTGTGGTCATAATAGACTGCTCCATCTAAGAGGTCAAACAGTCTAGATTGGTGCTGTCATCATTCATGGCTGTTACTGGCAGCCCCGGATTGTGGTCTCAGCACCATATTGCCCCAGTGCACATCTGCTGTACATGTATGGTGGATGTCACCATGGGGTTAAAAAATATATAATAAAAACAATAAAGAATGTGCAAAAGGTTTGTCATTACCTGCCACATTAACTGTTTGTATCATTTACAGTATTAACAAGACGTATGTTGTGTTGAAAAATGTGGTGTTGGGTAAAGACCATTCCAATACATACCAACTTTTGTTGGTAAAAACTGGGATATTTAAGTCTCACCTGGGACCTCCCTTAACTTGCTTGGAATATCCACTTTCTGGCTGGGATTGGACTAATCCCACCCAATTTCAGACCAGCTAAATTTTCCAGAATTGTTAGAATTCACGCCAAAAGAAAAAGGTGGCAGAGATTGTTCATAACGTCATAAAGGAATTGATAAGACTCTGTTCATGTCTATCAAGAACCTTCTGTCAGAGGTATACATCGGGAGGATCTACTGACATGTACCTTTAATGAAAGAGTGCACCTTAACTCACTATATAAGCATATGAGCCCTTTCAGGAGCAATCCAATTTTTTTTTTTTTTTTACTCCCCACCTTCCAAAAGCCATAACTATTTTATAATTTTTTTTGTGGAATTTTTAATTTTTTTGCTGATTTGTGTGGGAAAAGTTGTATTTCACAATGGCACCATTTATTCCCAGTTCAAATTAGGGTGAAATTGGGGAATTTTATTACAGATTTTTTTTTACTACATTCCCACAAAGTGGGCTCACGGACGGCTAGAAATATTTGTCTATTGTGCAAACTAAGCTCAAAAAGGAAAAATCCTCCGTTCCCATGGTATCTAGAGTCTCTGACTGCACCATATACATTTTTTACTTTGTATTGAATACACTACTACATTATTCCATACAACCAAAAAAAAGAATGTTACTAGAGTCTCTCCAAACAGCTGATCAGTAGGGGTTCGGGGCATCAGACCAACACTGATTTGATACCACTGAGCTTTCCTATTGGTACATCATCAATATTTAAATCTCAGAAAACTCCTTTAAATTTAAACTAATATTAAAAATCTGCATTACCTCCAATTACCTGGTTTTCCATTTTCACTTATTTTGTAGGTTGTTTTTCACTTGATACTTATACATTGTATATTTTAGGCTGAAACCCCACCTTGTGCAAATGCTATGTTTTACATTACTTGCAAAGTGGATGGAATTCTGGCTAATCCCATCCACAAATCTGCAGTGGAAAACGACCCGCGTTTTTGAAAATCACAGCATGTCAATTATACCTACGGAAACGCTGGCGTTTTCTGTATAGGTATAATAGGGGCAGAAAGTCCGCAGAGGAAAACTCGGCAAAAATGCAATAAAAAAAAAAAAAAAACACTGCAGAGGGAAAAAATCTTGATGCAATAATTTTTTCTGCAGCATTTTTTTTTTGCTGAGTCTCGCTACAGGGGGCCTTAGCCTTATAAGCTATTCACAGTGCCGCAGACCAGTAATGGGTAACTCTAGAATATGGTCGTCTTTTGTAATAGAATACTATATTATGTTTAATATTTATAAAATAGTATTATATTATTTTCTTTGATTTCCAAAAATATTTGCTATAAAACAAAGGAACAGAGGATGTCTCTGAAATTGTTTATAGGCTATAACAAAGTTCTAACAGTACGTAAAGTTCTTTTTTCCTGTAGCTGTAAATATATCACTTACTTATTTTCCTTTATACATTTACTGTAAATATAGTGCCGCTTTCTTATTATGTTTCTGGAAGAAATACGTGTATCATACTTTCCACCAAAAGATAATGGACTTTGCATCCTTTCTAGACTTCATTTCCTGCTGCCTTTGGAGATGTTTAAATAATTGCTATTTCCTCTTGTATAATGTGATCAATGATAGGATCCTACACCGAGAGCAGCACTTATCTGCCCCTTACTATATGTGTTTGCATGGTTTTTTTTAAAAGCTTTGCATACCTGGCCATATGTGAAGGAGGGGAATATTTTCATACTATCACTTTACGAAGATTTATCACCTCCATACAAATAAGGATTCTAAAAATAGATGTTAGCAAATGGGTTTATAAATGCACAGTCAGACTAAGTCTTCCATTAAAGGGAGTCTATGGGGTTCAAAATGCCTCTCGAACCAACAATAATGCCTTGATAGGGTAATTAATAGGAGCAGAGACATACCTTTGTGTCCACAAGCCAATAGCGCAATGCAGAGATATCTTTTTATGGGTATGGATCAGCCTGCAAGTACGCCAGGCGCGGGGTCTGATTTGCGAGATTCACCTACAGACAGCGGCGAGGCAGACAGAGGCTGAAAATGTCATTCACAGCTGAAGGGCAGCTTGGGACATGTGGCATCCCAGAGCTGGCTATGGCTGGGCTGAGGGTGATCTCTGTGCATTGTATTATTTCCTGTTGCTTCATAGCCTGTGTGACATAGCAGGGGGTCCTGAGTCTCACACAACACAGCGCCACCTAGTGAGCCTCACACATGCATTACACCTCCCATAGGATTGAATAGTAACCAAATGTCCAATGGGAGGACATCGCCTGGGGAAAAGGGGAGGAGTCAGCTGATCACTGGGTCCCCATGGTATCACCCCTGCAGGAAGGTCCTGCGTGTGAGGAGTTAGAAGTGTGGAGTGTTAGGAGGAGGAGGTGAGGAGATAAGTGTGATGTCCTGTGAAGAAAGCAGTAAGTTTAGTGCAGGAATCTCAAGTCCTAGACAGGCCCAGGAAGGTTGGAGAGCTGACATACTCCAGCTATTCAGAAGATCCTGTCCCCTGTCTGCCTAGCCATCGCCCTGAAGGAAGTCAAGCATCATTATCTTGTCAGCATGAGACTGTGGAGAGAACATTCTGGAACACGTGCTCCATAGCAAGTATCACAGGATCCAGGGGCCAAGGCCAGACCTGTGGAATATCCTGCCACCCTGACTATTGCACCCCGAAACTCTGAGCTATCAGGACCACATAACGTGAGTGGGGAATATTATGTACTAGTATCATGGTGGGCATCCTCCTATGAGCCAAATAGGAGCCCAGACGCACCTTAGGGCTGTAACACTGAAGTATAAGGGGCTAGGAACACCTTTCATCAAGTCTACCCTGCACCCCAGGACTTTGCTGTGTCACCAGGCATACCCCGTTATTTTGTATTGAAGAAACTGTTTAAGCATTTGTGCCTCCACACCCATGGAAGTAAAAGTTCAACTTTACAACCGTTTCTGTGTCTGACTCTGCACCGACAACATCAGGGCGCCCCAAACACCACCAGTCAGCACAGTATAGGGGAAGCGCCCCGGGGGAACAATCACCACCAACATTTGTGCAGCCCCCTCATCACCGGTACCAGTGGTGGTAACGTGGGACAGCACCAGCGCTGCGCCCTCGTGCCCAGAGACCGTGACAAGTCTGCGCTGTTTGCACCCCCGCAATCCCAACTGCAGCGTTACCTTCCATCTGGTCACCGCAAGAAAAACTGGCGTCACGAACAGGATGCATACCCATTGCCCCGGATTGAGGAATCTCTAACGGCTTTGGGATCAGCTACCTGTTTCTCGACCCTGGACTTAACCAGTGGATACTGGCAAGTCCCTATGGCGCCTGAAGATCGTGAAAAGACTGCGTTTACGACCCCGATGGGACTCTTTGAATTCAATAGTATGCCATTTGGGCTATGTAATGCCCCAGCCACATTCCAACGGCTTATGGAGAGGTGCCTCGGCCATGAGAATTTCCAGAGTGTGCTACTGTACCTGGACGATGTTATTGTATTCTCCTGGACATACCAAGAACACCTTCGTCACCTGTCCGAGGTATTCAAGGTACTTAAACACCACGGGCCTAAAGTTGAAGCCCTCCAAGTGCTACCTGTTGAAACCCCAAGTTCACTATCTTGGGCATGTCGTGAGCGCACAAGGCGTCCAACCTGATCCTGAAAAGATCACTGCAGTCCAGAACTGGCGAAGACCAACTACCGTCAAAGAAGTCCGAAGCTTCCTTGGATTCGCAGGTTACTACCGGCGTTTCATACCACACTTCGCCCAAGTAGCCGAGCCTCTGAACGAGTTGTTGCGCGGTTGTCCCAGAGAAAACTACACCCGAAAGCTTCCGGTAGACTGGACAGCGCGTCAAGAGGAAGCCTTTCAAGCGCTTAAAGCACTTCTGACGCAACCACCAATTCTAGCCTATCCCGACTACAGTCAGCCATTCCGCTTATACACAGATGCAAGTCACCAAGGTTTGGGTGCAGTGTTGTCCCAGGTTCAGGACAACAAAGAGCGAGTCATCGCCTACGCCAGCAGGAGTCTGAGAGGTGCGGAGAAGAATGACCAGAACTATAGTTCTTTCAAACTCGAACTTCTGGCGCTTGTCTGGGCCGTGACAGAGAAGTTTAAAGACTACCTGGCTGCCACACCCTTTACCGTGTACACAGATAACAATCCGTTGGCGCATCTGGACACTGCTCGACTGGGAGCCCTTGAACAATGGTGGGCCTCAAGACTCACGAATTACAAGTTCTCTGTCAAGTATCGCAGTGGCAAGTCCAACGCTAATGCACTCTCAAGGTTGCCTGTGGGAGAAGAACCACCCCGAGAAGACATTTGGGAAGAGGTGGAGATGCCACCATTCTACAACAAGTTTGCCCAACAGGTTGCTATTGGTGTCCCTGTAGAAGGAGAATCTCTGGCGAAAACAGCTGCCGAATCCCTCCAGGAGCCATCTCTGTGGAAAACGTTCCAAGAAGAGAGCAGAGTTTTAGGAGAATTGTCAGATTTCCTGCTTACAGGAAGAATACCAACCCGTGTAAAGAGAGGTCTTCATGACGTGGAATTAAAACGCCTTTGGCGACAGAGGAAGCGCCTGTTTGTCCAACGAGGCCTTCTACTTAGAAACACTCTTGATCCTGTCACAGGTGAAAGGCTTCATCAGATCCTCGTACCAAGAAGAGACGCACAGATGATACTTGAGGCGTATCATGACAGATCCGGTCACTTCGGGGTACAAAAGACCGAAGCTACCATCCGTCGTCGCTTCTATTGGGTTGGGATGAGGAGTGACATTGAGAGTTGGTGCCGAGAGTGTCCCGCCTGTAGTATCACCAAGGAAGGTCGAAGAGATCAGAAGGCCCCTCTACATCCAATTAAGACTCAAAAGCCGTGTGAAATTGTTGCTCTGGACCATGTGAAGTTGGGTCCCACACGTTCCGGCTACAGCTACGCTCTGACAATGGTGGATCATTACTCCAAGTTCCTTGTCATCGTGCCTGTCAGAGATCTTACAGCAAGAACTACGGCTGAGACCTTCTACGCAGAGTTTGTCCGCCATTACGGTTGTCCTGAGCATATCCTCACCGACCGTGGATCGGCGTTTGAATCACAATTGTTCCGTGAGCTGTGTCAGTTCCAAGACTGCAAGAAGTTGCGAACCACAGCGTATCACCCTCAAGGGAATGGTATGTGCGAGAAGGCAAATCAAGTGATCATCGGCATGCTAAGAACAGCCGCGGTTACACCTGGTGTTGAGTGGCCTGAGCGTATCAAGGACTTGGCCTATATTTACAACAACACACCCCAAACATCTACGGGATACGCACCATTTTATCTAATGTTTGGAAGACAAGGTCAACTTCCTTCAGACTTAACCCTTGGTGTGAAGGTCCCTGACACCATCAATCCACTACCCATAACAGACTGGGTTGTTGAACACCGCCGACGTATGGAGGAAGCTAAAGAGATAGTTGAAATGCGCATGGATGAGGTTCGTAGGAGACAACAGGAGGATTACAACCATCGCGCCCATGCAGCGCCCCTGAAAGTTGGCGACCGTGTATGGTTAAGGAATAACCATCGAAATGGGAAATTGGATCCATTCTGGGAGAAAGAACCATACAGTGTCATCTCCATACCATATCCTGAATCCGACGTGTATGAGATCTCTAAACCTGGGAGACAGCCCCAAGTAGTACACCAAAACCGTCTGAAGCTGTGCCTTAAAGAAGGACTACCCACAGAGGTGCCCCCAGCTGAGACAACGAGTACAGAGATCTTGTCACCTTCTGAAGCGAAAGAGAGACCCCCAACGTTAACTGAGCTTATGTGGGCGCCTAAACTACTACCATTTAGCTGTTATCCACCAATTGCTCTAGTGCAAGAGAACCCTTCGACAGATGATTTAATTGATTTCAGTGACTCTGTTCCTGATTCAAATCTCGTTCCACTTAGGCGTTCTGAGCGTACCACAAAAGGCATACCTCCAACACGCTATAGTGATGCCATGGCTGTCCTTGGGTAAAAGAGGTTAACTGTCTCTGCTTCTGTATATATGTTATTCCTGCTCTGATTACATTAATGTTTTTCCTGTGTGTATATACAGTATATATATAATATCTTGCCATGTAATATAGTATTTACATTTATATGCAACAATCCAAGCCATAGTGCCTGGCTCACCGAGCCAAGGAAGTTCTGTTACCCCATTGCGGAATGGACATTGGTGCTAGAGTGCCTACTCTTCCTTACAGAAAGGACTGTTTATTGTTTCTCAGAGAGACTCTCATGATAATGGACACTCACGAAATTTGTGCCAGAGAGCCTCTGGACCCATTTGCACTACTGTTGTTTCTATATGGACTGTCTGATGGTACCGCCAAAAGGTTCCATAAGTCTACGTTTAATTATCTCTCAGTTACCCTTCAGACTTCTCATGGACATTCCAGGACTATGCCGGGAGGTCTTACCTCAAGTTTCTAAGTATTATATTTTTCTAAACTGTTAGTGCCATTTGCACTTTATTCGTATTTATTAACGTTATGTTACATTTCTCACCTTCACCCCAGCCCGTCGCCGAGGTCGGCTCAGTGAAAGAGGGGGAGTATGTGGCATCCCAGAGCTGGCTATGGCTGGGCTGAGGGTGATCTCTGTGCATTGTATTATTTCCTGTTGCTTCATAGCCTGTGTGACATAGCAGGGGGTCCTGAGTCTCACACAACACAGCGCCACCTAGTGAGCCTCACACATGCATTACACCTCCCATAGGATTGAATAGTAACCAAATGTCCAATGGGAGGACATCGCCTGGGAAAAGGGGAGGAGTCAGCTGATCACTGGGTCCCCATGGTATCACCCCTGCAGGAAGGTCCTGCGTGTGAGGAGTTAGAAGTGTGGAGTGTTAGGAGGAGGAGGTGAGGAGATAAGTGTGATGTCCTGTGAAGAAAGCAGTAAGTTTAGTGCAGGAATCTCAAGTCCTAGACAGGCCCAGGAAGGTTGGAGAGCTGACATACTCCAGCTATTCAGAAGATCCTGTCCCCTGTCTGCCTAGCCATCGCCCTGAAGGAAGTCAAGCATCATTATCTTGTCAGCATGAGACTGTGGAGAGAACATTCTGGAACACGTGCTCCATAGCAAGTATCACAGGATCCAGGGGCCAAGGCCAGACCTGTGGAATATCCTGCCACCCTGACTATTGCACCCCGAAACTCTGAGCTATCAGGACCACATAACGTGAGTGGGGAATATTATGTACTAGTATCATGGTGGGCATCCTCCTATGAGCCAAATAGGAGCCCAGACGCACCTTAGGGCTGTAACACTGAAGTATAAGGGGCTAGGAACACCTTTCATCAAGTCTACCCTGCACCCCAGGACTTTGCTGTGTCACCAGGCATACCCCGTTATTTTGTATTGAAGAAACTGTTTAAGCATTTGTGCCTCCACACCCATGGAAGTAAAAGTTCAACTTTACAACCGTTTCTGTGTCTGACTCTGCACCGACAACATCAGGGCGCCCCAAACACCACCAGTCGGCACAGTATAGGGGAAGCGCCCCGGGGGAACAATCAGCCCCCTCATCACCGGTACCAGTGGTGGTAACGTGGGACAGCACCAGCGCTGCGCCCTCGTGCCCAGAGACCGTGACAAGTCTGCGCTGTTTGCACCCCGCAATCCCAACTGCAGCGTTACCTTCCATCTGGTCACCGCAGACAGAGATTTCAGGGGATTGTCAGAGCATTTGCAGCTGTACAGTATGATGGCGAAAAGCTAATGTTTAGTATTGTTACCTATAGACATATTGGGGGAATTTATCGCCGTTCGGCCACTTGTTTTCTGGGCAGCAAATTGTAGCTGAAATGTACCCTGGCTGGCAAAGTTTCATTTCTGGCGCACAGGACATCCCATGGTGGATGTAATTTAGATATGCTGGCTACTATGATACAAATGTTTAAAGAGGTTCTCCATGCATATTGATCATTTTTATATAGGCTGGGGAGTAGGTGAAAAAAGAAAAATCATACCACCTGTCCTCGGTGCTCCGGAGTCCTCCCAGCGCAGTCCAGTCCTGCTGATCCTGCGTCTTCTCAAAGTGAAACTGCTCGCTGTCTGTGACGTCACGGTTCCCTTCTGCTGAAGCCTCTGATTGGCCTCAGCGGTCACATGACTGCTGAGACCAATCAGCGGCCTTAGCAGGCCTCAGGAAGAGACCCATGATGTCACAGGTATTGACATCTCATGCCCCAATCAGCGGCCTCAGCGGTCACATGTGGCCTGGTGCATCGGGGAAAAGAGAATATAAATTTTTTTTGTATTTTTTTCACTGCCAGAGATGAGCGAATCAAAGTTGACGAAGCGGAATTCGATCCGAATTTCAGGAAATCTTCGATTTGCATCGAATCTGGATTTCTCATGCTTTGTGGTAACGAATTGCATTTCAAACTAAGGACACGTCAGAATAGCCTTTAGAAAGGCTATTCTACTCCTACCTTTGCCGTTGCATCACACCCCCTGCCATGTCCTGATCCTCCTAGCTCGTGTAGGAAAATAATAAAGATGGCCGCTGAGCATGCGCAGAGCCACTCATGTAGGAATAGAATAAAGATGGCCGCCGAGCATACGCAAAGCCGACAGCTATTCCAACGTGTCCTTAGTTTAAAATACATATTCCCAAGCTCTCTGCAGCTAGGAAAATAGCTGTTTTTTTAACGCGATTTGCCGCAAATTAATTTGGATCGATTCGTTTTGGGAAATTCGGCAAAGCTGCCGAATCGAATTTTTGAGAAATTCACTCATACCTTTTCAATGCCCCCCGGCCAATTTAAAGATTAAATTTAATGTCCAGTTTTGCTTGGGCAACCCCTTTAAGGTTCTTAATAAATCTGGCACACTAGGGACGGAGTCAAAATATTAAAGGGGTTGTCTAGTTTCAGACAAATATTGAAAGACATATGTTATTGTTTGTATAATGAACATATTTACAATTTTCCAATATATTTTCAGTATCCATTCCTTTCAGTGCAGTTTTCTAGATCTTTTCTTGCTGTCATTTTTTGTTTACTTTCAGTGGATAAAAAATCATGATCATGTGATATACAGTTCATGGTCATGTGACATGTGGACACAAGTGCACAGCTCGTTACCAGGCAGATGTCTAATGACTGTGCTGTGACTATAACGAGCCGTGCACCTGTGTGTCCACATGTCACATGACCATGGACTGATTTTTTTTTATCCAAGGGAGGTAAGCAGAATATATGACAGCAAGCAGAGATCTAGAAGACGATGATGAATTGATATAGAAAGTATATTGAAAAATTGTACAACTTTTCATTATACAAACAATAATATTTGTCTCTCAAAATTTGTATGAAACTGGACAATCCCTTTAAGACAGCACCCTATGCACCTCTCTTAATAAATCTGTCTGATACAGATGTGTAAGGCCTGGCACACCTCCCACCAGAGCTCACAGTATTAAGGTCAGCGCACATTGCACCTGTCTTAATAAATCTCCTCCATTATACCTATAATTTCTATGATTTACAATGGTTTTCCAAGTTATTGGCAGTCTGTGCGTTTTTGATTAATGTGGTTTAGATATTGCGGAAAATGAGAGAATGAGGTTGGCGACCCTGATATGCAGGTGTAGGAATACAGAGGCTGCAGAGAGGATGGGTTGCCTATAGTTTTGCTTCATGAACAGCCTGAAGGATATTCAGCGACAGCAGCAGAATAAACAATGCGGTAGCGCTGCAGTTGTCACCCATTCTTGAATTGTTGCTATGCAGCGGCTCAGGAACAATCTGCCTGATATTGCATTATACAGAAGTGGCAGCTGTGGCATCAGGTATTAGATGTGAGAATTTAGGCAGGTGTATTGGAAAGGATGGGGTGTCGGCACGTACAACATATGGGATCCCCCTGAGCGAGACCAGGCCCAGATACAGATTGTACAATTACAATTCGGTGGAACGTCTCGAGCTGCTACATTGTAGACTTCCTACAGGAGCCAGGTCCAGTTATAGACTGTACAATTACGATTATATGGAACGTCTCGAGTTGCTACATTGTAGACTGCCTACAGTATATTCAGCTATAGATTGTAATTTCGATCTACCTGATGTTTGTTCGGCTTTAGGCTAGGTTACCCCACCTATTCTCATCAACTAGTGAGAAGATGTGAAGCACATTACATCTTCCTGTAGGCAGACATTTGTCACCTCCGTGATGTGAATGTTTATGGCATTTGGATCAATATTTCAAGTCTCCTTAGGTTTTGGGGAATGGATTCTGTATAAATATATGCATGTAGGCATAGGCATGTACAAACTCTACAAATCTTGAACTTTAGTCATAACATAATTGATATGCATTTTTAAAAAAAATGTTACACTTTGATGGAAAATTGAATGAAGGCGGCCATGAGTATAAAGTGCCGGGTGGCCTTATGACCGTGTTCCAGACGTGCACAGAGACATTTCAGAAAATACATGGGTATGGCGGTATAATATATTTTTTTTAATATTTCAGGTTTTATTTGTGTATCTCAAAAGTGTGAACATTGTCACATCAGGAAAAGAGTTAAAAAGTGAGGCCGGACCAAAGACGAAGACTGGAAGGGAAGGCCTACATGACAGAAGTTAGCCAGGAGTGCAGACAGGGGCATACACTAAGGGGTTAAATTGGTTTAGGAGATTATGGGATGGGGAGGGCCAGTGAAGGGGGTGGGAAAAGGGCGTATTTAAAGAGAGAGCAGAAAGATTCCCGCCACTTTTAGTAAAGCAGAGTGCAAGAGAAGCCCCACTCACCCACCCTGGTTTAGGTCTAGTTAGGGTTATTTATGGGAAGGCTATATTGTCACAGTGGCTATGGCCAGGGCCGGTTTTAGACAAAGTGGGGCCCTGGGCAAAAATTAAAAGCGGGGCCCCAAATGCTGATATGCAAACAACACCATCGTCTTCCAGTGACAACCCCTATAATAACGCCTCCTTTCTGCCAACAAAAAAGGAATAACAAGCCCCATTTTACCACATACAATTCAAATGAGCACCTTTGTACCACCTATTAGATTTTTGCACCCAGTCATCAGTTATTATAGCGCCTCCTTATAAATAATAGTCCCTGCTTATAAATAATCTTACACCTTTATTAATAATAGCTCGCTTATAAATGATAAATAGTGCCCTGTATCAGTAATATTCTCCCTTATCAGTAACAGTTACCCCGTAAAAATAATAGCCCCCTCATAAATAATAGTTACCCTTATAAATAATAGTCCCCATTATCACTAATAGCCCCCTTTATAAATAAGCCCACTTAACAATTATACCCCCTTATAAATAGTTCCCCTCTTATAAATAATAGCCCCCTCATACTTAAGTTTCCCAATTATATATAGTAACCCACCCTTATATATAATAGTTCTCCGTTATACAGTGTCGGACTGAAGGGCCTTAGGCCCACCAAAGGAACTTGTTCTGGGGCCCCACCCAACAGCTTCCTGGTAATAGCCTACACCACGGCTCCTTCACTGAAGTCTTACATATGTGCTGACTATCCGGCATTACTGAGTATGTTCCCAGTATAGTCAGCCCCTATAGTACTGTGCAGGCCCCAATAACTCCATGGCCGATTCATGCACAGTACTGTATGGGGAATGACATGGCCATGGAGCACTACACATATGTGCAAGATTATAGTGAGGGAGCTGTGATGCAGACATAGCACACAGGGCTGCCAGCAGGAATTGTGAGCACCCCCTCCCCCCACAGTATAATACTCTACATGGTATATAATGCTCCACAGTATAAAATGCTCTCCTGAGCCCTCCAGTTTCCCCACATGGTATATAATGCTCCACAGTGACCCCACACAGTATAAAATGCTCCCATGAGCCCCCCATTGTGGTCCCACATGGTATGTAAGGCTCCACACAGTATAATACTCCACAGTGGCCCACACAGTATACTACCCCTTAGTGGCCCCAGACAGTACAATATGCTCCTCAGCAGCCCCACACAATATAATATGCTCCATATAGTATAATATACACCCCACAATACCCCCCCAGTATAATGCTCCACAGTGGCCTAACACAGTATAACATGCTCCATAATGACCTCCACACAGTATAACATACTTCCCAGAGGGGTTCCCCCAGTATAATGCTCCACAGTGGTCCCCCACAGTATAATATGTTCCCCACAGCCCCCCCAGTATAATGCTCTACAATGGCCCCACAGAGTATAATATGCTCCCGAAAAGCCCCACACAATATAATACACTCCACAGTGGCCCCACACAGTATAACAGGCTCCCCACACTGTCCATTCCCCCAGTATAAGGCTCCACAGTGGCCCATAGTATAATATGCTCCCCAGAGGGCCCCCGCTAGTATAATGCTCCACAGTGCCCCCTCCAGTATTTTGCTCCACAGTGGCCCCACGCAATATATTATGCTCCCCAGAGTGTCCCCCCAGTATAATGTTCCACAGTAGGCCCCACACAGTATAATATGCTCCCCAGAGGGCCCCCTAGTATAATGCTCATTAGCCCCCCCCTAAATAATGCCCCACAGTGGACCCATGCAATATAATATGCTCTCCAGAGCCCCCCCAGTATAATGCTTCACAGTGGCCCAAAACAGTATACAATGCTCTCCAGAGCCCCCCCTCCCCCAGTATAATGCTCCACAGTGGCCCCGCACAGTATAATATACTGGGGGGCCCCTCTGGAGAGCATATTATACTGTGTGGGGTCACAGTGGAGCATTATACTGGGGGGGCTCTGGAGAGCATATTATACTGTGTGGGGCCACTGTGGAGCATTATACTGGGGAGGGAGCCCTCTGGAGAACATGTTATATTCTGCGGGGCCTCTATGGAGTATTATAAAGTGGGGGGGCTCTGGAGAGCATGTTATATTCTGTGGGACCACTTTGGAGCATTATACTGGGGGGCCCCTCTGGAGAGCGTAATGCTCCAAAATGGCCCCACAGAATATAACATTATCTCCAGAGCCCCCCCCCCACACATTATAATTTTCCACAGAGGCCCCACAGAATATAACACGCTATACAGAGGGGCCCCTTCCCCAGTATAATGCTCCACAGTGGCCCCACACAGTATAATATGCTATCCAGAGGGGGCCCCCCAGTATAATATATTATCCAGAGGGGGCCCCCAGTATAATGCGCCACAGGGGCCCTACAGTGCTATTATTATATTTTATTCTGGTGTCTCTTCAGACCCCAGAGTATAATAATCGAAGGCCCGGGGTAAGTAAGGTAAAATAAACAATTATACTCACCTTGTCTTACCTCTCCTGGGCCTCCTCGCGCTGCTCCGCTATCCCCGCCGGCGACCGCTTCTTCTTCTCTGCGGCTGACGTCACGCGTTGTGGACGTCACCTCTGAGGCCTGTGATTGGGCCTCAGCGATTACGTGAGGCACGCCCCACGTGACCGCTGAGGCCAGGCCTCAGCGCCTCAGCAGTGATGTCCGGAACGCCAGAAGATGACGTCGGACGCCAAGGACAGGTGAGTAAAAATGTTTGTTATTTTTACTCACCTCGGAAAGGGGCCTTTCTGCTATTGATTTGGCCGGACCTGACTCTGGGATCCGGAGTCATCAGGTTCCGGATCCCGGGGGCCCCTTTGGGGACGGGGCCCTGGGCAATTGCCCAGTTTGCCCCCCCCTAACGCCGGCCCTGGCTATGGCAGTAGGGGTCCTTGAGGCTGGGATATCGGAAATGGTTGTGGTGTAGAGGGCCCCATGGTAGGGGCTGGACTCCTCAGACCATTTGGGTTGTGTCTGGACTCGTTATGGTTTAAGGGGTATTAAGGGCTTTATGGCCTTAGGGAAAAGTGAGCACCGAGGAGATTAATTAAATAGGTGCCCCTGAGCTGGTGTGGAGCGGCTAGGGGTAACAGCTGGTGCTCAGGGATTATGGGGTAAAAATTTGGGATTTGGGCCTCGAGGAACTCCGTCGTTGGGTCGGGTTATTTACAGTGTTTGGTGGGATTGTTGGTTGGTTGCACTTTAAAATGGTTATTTATTTTACTTAATAAAATGGCTGTTGTGGCCAATTTAATCCAACACTGGTGTGGAGTATTTATTTCAGGTACAAGTTCGGAAGAGGAAGCATGCGCGACTTGGCAATACCCTGGTCATGTGAAAACTGTTTGTATAGTGACAAATTTATTCATAATACAAGCACTTAATGCAAAGTAATAGAGGAGGAAAATATAATTTTCTGGTGTACAAAACATAAAAATATATTTTTCTGGCATACAAGGCATTAAAACTTTTGTTTCTGTGCTGCTAGCACCACTTTCCCATCATATTTACCATCATTTACACCAGAAATCTAGTGTAAATGACAGAGGAAATGTACACAAGCTACAAGCTGGCATACATTTCCCACCATGGTTCACAGCGTCATAAATGAGGTGCACCCTCCACTCTGCTATGGGACTATGAAGATTGGTATTACTCACGCCAGTCTTCATAGTCCCGGAGCCAACGGAGGGTACACCTCATTTATGATGCTCCGATCTTCATAGATATGCCCCAGCATGCTCATTAGAGGCCTAAATTTCAATTTATTTACAGCTAAGTGCTGTAAAATGTAGTTACTCCCTTATGCTAGATGTCCACTTAGGGTAGTGTACAAAACATGATGGTTATTTCTCATTTTGCATACTAAAGTTATAGTTCCCCGGCATATACTTTCATCATTTGCCGGTAGCACAGCCCTTATTATTAGAGATGAGCGAACCACTTTCGACCAAACTGGATGACCTGAATTTTACAAAATGTTCGGGCTTGACCCAAACCAAAACTTTTGGGGTTTCCACTCATAAATCACTATTATAGTCTGGGGGTCTCTTGAGATGGAGGCCCAGAGTAGATGCGGAAACATAATAAACACTTGTCTCAACTCTCCTTGGCTCCTTTGGGATCCTCTTCAGTGGTCTTACAGCCTTCTGGGTGACACCGCAGGGGACTATTGAGGCCCAATCACAGGCAGGGTGTGCCAACATCAAGGATGCTTAGACACAAGATGGCCAGAAGAGGCTGGAAGACGCTCGAAAAGGACCCAGAGGGAACCCAGGAATGTGTAAGTGTTTATTACCTCAGAGCGTAACAATAACATTTTCTGTTTCGGCCAAACAATACAGGAGGACAAACCTATATATTCGGAATATCTGACAAACTGTATCTCACGAGGTTCGCTCATTCTACTTATCACCCAGAGCGATGCGCTAGCAACAAACAACGTCCTGCCAAAAGCAAGCACGTTCACTGGGTGACTGACAGCACTATTATACTGACTGGTGATCGGGAGCGTGCACTTCTATGAGTGTTCATTCCAATATTTGCCTGTTCAATCACCCTGTGTAATAGGGGCTTTAACCTGCACTTCTCACACACAAGTTTGAGACAGAGGGAAATTGAAGTAACACATAGCAGTTTAAAAACTGGTAAATTGCCAGGGAAATGCAAATATGACATTATAGTGTCCAGCAAAGTTCTTTATAAATTTAGAGAGGTCAGAAAAGGCCAGTGATTGATCGCAGTAATTACACGTTGCAGATGGCGCGTCATTGCTGCAACCAGGTAATTAAAACTAGCTGGCGGGACCAGAGTGATAGAGCTAGAACGGCAGGAGAATTTAACAGGTAATAAGCCTTTTATTTATTTATTCCGTTTCCCTTCCGATGGCAAAATTTTTTTCAATCCCAGAAAACCCCTTTAATGATAACATTTGTAGAAATGTGTCACCTGACCACAAAGATAAGGCTAGGTTCACATCTGCCTGTTTCAGTATAAAAACAGCAGACACCCGACTCACACCGGGAGGACCCCATTATAGTCTATGGGGTCCGCGAGTAACTTCTGTTTTAGCGGACCAGCTCTCCATCATTCAGGTTTCCTAGCGCAGACCCGTGAGACCCGTGCGCATATGTGAACCTAGCCTTGAGACCGGGGCCCCACATAGCGTAAACGTGGTGTTTTCTAGCCAATCCCATCCACACATTGCAGAAAAATATGCGCAGTGGAAACACTGCGATTTCCAAAACGATTACGGTTTTGGAAATCGCAGCATGTCAATTATACCTACAGAAACACTGGCGGTTTCCCTATAGGTATAATGGAAACATAAAACTACAGGTGACCCTCGCAGGAAAAATGTGTTATTACATGATACACTCATTCAAATCAATAGACGACAATGTATATCATAGTAACACTGAGTCCTTTAGACTATTCTTCTGGCTCTTTTTCTCTCCAGCCTGCTGCCATTTCCTGTGTATTAAGAGGCATCAAAAAGTAGAGACCAGCAGGGACTCAAAACTAGAGCAGCAGGGTATGGGAGAAGGTGTGTTTCACTTTTTTGATGTTATTCGGGGCAGTTTTAAATGTAATATTAATTCACTGGACAACTTGGATAACCCCCTGACATGTGTGACATCCATAGATATCTTGATAACAGTGAATCAGTCACAGATTTTCCCATAATCACCACCTACACAGTGCCTTGGCTGTGACAACTTCACTTCCATGTGGGGACATCTGACTCTCTGACATCCACAGGGGCCAACACCACGGAATAAATTGTCTATGCTGAAAAAATATATTAAAAGTTTACTAATGTATTCACAGTCCATGCGCAGCATCAGCTATATTGCTTGTACATGTAGTTGATGAATACAGGATAATTGAATGTGCGGAGTGATCAGCAAGCGTGCAGAGATCTCACAGGTATCTCCATTTCCCATCCTCTAACATGTTCAGTTCTTCTCACTTCCTCTCCTCGTAAGTACGTCATGTTGCACTTAGTGGGAAAAAGGCTATTTGTTTTTTTTTTTTTGCTGTCGGTATCTAAACATTGCTTAAAGAGCTATGAAAACCTCCAACTAAGTAGTCTCATTAAGCTGCCTGCTATGTGCAATGCTTTCATTACGCTGGCTAGGTTCTCTCAGAATGTCTATATTGTATGATCCCTATGTAATTAGAAAGTCAGCAGTGCAGTCATGTGCTAACATAACAATGATATCAGTATCTACATGTGCACAATAGCGGAGGCATGAAATCTCCAAATCTGCTCTCTTGGGTTCTATGGCTTACATACACATTGCTTGGGCCAAAGAGAATACAATGGGGGAGATTTAGTCAGTTAAATGCACCACAATTCTAGCTCAATTCACAGCAAATCAACTGGTGTGCATGCCTTGTGTCAGATTTATTGTTTTTAACACTTTTTGTGAGTCTTTTTGTGACAGTTTTGAAAAGTGTCTAAAAAAATAAGGCATGGCTTAGGGGAAAAGAGTGTGTGTTAAAGAGAACCTTTCTGACTTCAGTGGTATATAAGTCCCGGTAGTTCCAGTTACCAATATCACTGCACTGTCCGAGTGATATCAGTAGCCGAAACTTACAGCAGCGATATCTCTGGCACTGGGGCACACACCTGCAAATCTGACAAGGCACTGAATTCATCACACTATCAGCTTTGCAGTGGTACACAGTATAATACGCCGTGTCATAGAGAACACGAAAAGTCCTCTTTAAATGTGCCAAAATTGGTCAGAAGTATTGGTTTACAGTAAGCCATCCAAGTTGTAGTGTAAGGAAGAGAAACGTGTCGAGCATGTTTAGCAAAAGGCACCGAATCTATTACACAATGTGAACCAATGTGAGATTTTGGCCCATCTTTTGCTTGTCTGATCTAGTTGTAAGCTGTTAAGCAAGAATAAATGTGCCCCAATGTTTGCCATATAGTTACCCAGATTTAACTTGGTAAAATTCGTCACTATTGTCTCTGTAACTTTGGAACAATCCTAGTAAATTTCGGACTGTTGGCAAGTATGTCATGCTAATAGTTAATGCACATGGCAGAACCCGATGCATGGCGATGCTTAGAGTGGAGAATACCTCCATACATATGGAGCCGGAGGTGATTTTATAACTCTGTTATACCTCAGTGTGAAATTCGTGGAATATGAAAATACAATAGAGTCCTCAGGGATCTCTATAGCAGTGCTATACAAAATAGGGCTATACCCTGATGGCTCCAAGCCAAACCTGCACAGGAAAGACTCCAGAACAACTAATTAAAAGGGACTCTTCCACCGCAAACCACCATTGTCAGTAACATCTTTATCTCTTCATCTATTCTACCCCAACATCTGACCTTCTCTGCACAGCTTCTCTCAAACCTGCAAGCTTTCCACCTCAGAAACACACAACCTCCCCACACTCTCTCCTGCTTATACTTACCATCCCTCTCCCTGCTTCTCCTTACTTCTGGCGACATTTCTCCTAATCCTGGCCCACCTCAGCAAATCCCTACTGTCAGAACTTCTTCCTCTTACTGCACAACCAGCACCACCACATGGAACCCCCTAAACACCTAAGACTGTCCCCCACAATCACAAGTTTCAAGTAAACCTTGAAGACTCACTTACAAAGAAAGGCCTACAACCTCCTTAAGCACTACTGTCACCACACCACCATCTGAACAGCCTCTACCCTCACCTTCTGTCTCTTCCCTCATAGATTGTAAGCCACTGTGGCCAGGGCCCTCTATCCCACTGTACCAGTTGGTCACTGTCAGTATTGTACTTGTTTTGTATATTTTGCGTATTATATGTAAACCCTCAAATGTCCAGCATGATGGAATTAGTATAATAATGTCCAGCACAATGGAATTAATATAACGTACAGCACTATGGGGTATAATATAATAATGTACAGCACTATGGAATATAATATAATAATGTACAGTGCCATGGGGTATAATATATGTACAGCACCATGGAAATAATATAATAATGTACAGCACCATGGAATTAATATAATAATGTACAGAGCACCATGGGATTAATATAATAATGTACAGCACTATCCAGTAATCTCAGCCTATATTCTCCTGACAGTGTCACATTTAAAGAGGACCTTTGATGTTCGCATCGATGTGCGGTATTATATACTGCTAGAAAGCCGATTGTGCACTGTATACTTTCCCGGTATGCACCTTGGTGGTGGACATATCGGCTTCCTGCTCATACAAGAACCTAGGTGTACAAGAAGTGCACATCTCCATGATATTTATGGAAGACTACATTGGGAAATGTACTCATTTATTAGGACACTACATGGACATCCAATAGAAATAAAGACATAGAGACAAAGAGGGGAAAAAAGGAGGGTGTGGTTACATGTCAAGGAGGGGAAAAAAGGAAAATTTTATTTCTAGTTATAGGAAGGGGAGTAAAATTGTTATTTTATATATATTTTTACTAATCTAAATATTTTCTGTTGACTATTAATTTTATGACTCTAAACCAGGGGTCAGCAACCCCCAGCACTAGTGACGGAGTCGCCACCCAAGGCATATCTACCTGGCACAGGACTCTCTCTGCTCCAGGTGGCAATCTCTCTCTATCCGTCGATGTAAATGCAGTTGGATATGAGGATGCACTGGGAGGTGCTGGGAACATGAGGCACAATGTCCAAGTGTCCAGACCAGTAGCCTAGTCAAAGGTCAGCAACTACCTGTGCAAAGTATAACATGGCAGCTAAATTTGCCTTCATTCATTTCAATAAGACTGTAAAAATTTGTTTGTATTTCTTCAGCAAAAAGACTAGGCTGTGTGATGGGCACCCTCTGCCCCCACAAAGCAGGCTTACTGCAGACTACACTTAGCCCCATGTCCAGTCCAAATATCAATCATTTTGCTAAAGGATCACATTGAAATGTAAGCTCAATTGACTAACTAACTGGTTGCAGTTATGGTTTGCATAATATGACTTTCATGTAGGACAGTGTTTTCCAGCCTTTTCAGACTCAGGGTCTCTTGGAGCACCCCTAATAAATAATTTTTACCAAAAGTCGAAAAACATCCTAAGGATGCAGATAACATTGCATAAAGGCATGGGATCATCCTTCTAAATACTTCTAAAGTGTTGAGGCCCCCTATTGGTAATCACTGATGTAGG
Organism: Leptodactylus fallax; assembly: GCA_947044405.1. NCBI lineage: Eukaryota > Metazoa > Chordata > Amphibia > Anura > Leptodactylidae > Leptodactylus > Leptodactylus fallax. Next base: position 103,065 of record CAMRHE010000057.1, read on the forward strand.
AGGGCGACACCCTTACAATTATTACATGGCACACTGAGTAATTCATCTTTTGATTTTTTTTTCCAAATCGGCACCCCAGACTAAAAACGTTGCTGACCCCTGCTCTAAACCTATTAATGTATTGATATTATTTATGCGTGTACTTAGCTAAAGTCAGAATCTAACCTATCTGATTTAGTTTTTTATTTTATATATATATATATATATATATATATATATATATATATATATTCAATATTATCTAATTTAACTATTTAATATTTTATTTTTAATTTTTCTTTTCATAAATGTATACTATATTGCTATATGTAATTGTATAATATAAAATGTGTTAAACTAAACCTATTTATAGACTGTATTAATCCAGAAGAAGGTGAAAACCCCCTTAAAGAAAGAGCCAATTGTCCTCATGTAAGGGGGGAAAAATTCCAGAAAAAAATCAATCAGAAAAAATCCCAGGATCAAACGCCAGTGCCTAAGCCACAGTGTACATTTAAAGATTTTTTTTTTTTTTTGTGAATATTTTTACCATATCTAACTATAACTAATTTATTTTTAAACAACTAAGCATTTTGTGAAGCTATTTGTTTTATATATATATATATATATATATATATATATATATATATATATATATTATTAAATATCTATCACCCTAAACCTATTTAAGGCTCAGTTGATCCAAAGGAAGGCAAAAACCTCTTGAGGGATTAGCCAATTGTCATCAAGAGGAAAAAGCTCTTCCTGACCCCAAATATGGTGATCAGAACATGTTCCTGAATCAAAGCCGATATCTATATGTAACAGTTTTATGTTTTTATACTTGGATCTATGTGTCTATACTTATATCTTTGTGTCTATAGTTATATCTATGTGTGTAATCTTAATGTATGTGTGCTCGCAACTCCATGGATCTTATGGGAGGAGGTGACATCATCCTGAGCAAGCTCCAGGTCAATTATCTGGATGTGTCCATTCCCCTGCAGCATGATGTTGGCTGGCTTTATATCTCTGCAATGAAAGAAAACAGAAGATATGTAAAGAAAAGAGAATAGCAAAATGAATCATCATTCAGGACTCTGAGAAAGCTGGGTACATTATTTCCACCATCACATAAGAAATTTCTGCTTACCTGTGGACGATGTTACATAGGTAAGCAGGCTACATACGATCTCTGCTGTGTAGAATCTGATAGAGAGGACAGAGTGTAGTATCAATGACATGAAATCCTTCTTTAGCAATCCCCTAATGTCAAGGAAAGTGCATGCAGAGCGGAGGCGTTATGTATGGCCGTCTGTATTCCCACCAGTCTGTACAGTCTTCTATATCTGATCTGTCATGTCACATTATCTTTTCTTCACTTCAGTCCACCTTCACTCTTTTTCCCCATCTTCTGATCCGTCATTTTCCCACCTTACTGTGTCGGTGTTCAGACAGCCGCATCTTCTGAGTAACGCCTCGAGGCTGCCGCCTCCATGATGAAATAGGCTCTGTCCCGAGACTGGTATGTGGCATAGAGATGACATAGAAATGGACAATCTTGGGACTTCAGGAGTATCTGCCACTCTCTCATTAACGTTGCTACATTGTCCCTCTTTTTGGTGACGATCTTGACGGCCATGAAGGTTTTGGCTGGAGACTCATGTCAGGACCACCTGATGACAAAGACGGAAAAGTAATTGAAAGTGGCCACAGAGGAAATTCTTCTTACATTTTTTACATGGTACATTCATCTGCAGGGCCTTCTGGCTATTCTGCTGCCTATACCTGAGGGGTGGACTGAGTGGTCGGTCAGGTGGATCCAGATACTCCAGCTGACCATCAGTGAGCAAATATAATGTGGTGTCTGTGAAGAGAGGTGCGCCTCATCACAAATGAGACACAACCTCTGCCAGTGCAAGCGAAACGAAGACTGGCATTGAATATGCCAGACTCTACAGTATAAATCTCCCCCAGTGAATCTCACATGAGCCTTAAGTGACTGATAACAGGTAACAGCTTATATTTCTCTGCGCTCCATGCTAAGCTTGGAGGAAATATTCCCTTTATTATCAGCACTGGTTCCATCTGGCAGAAGTTGGAACTCGCTCAAGAGATGTTGAAGTCAGTCAGAATATTTCATTTATCTTTAAAAGTAACTTTTCAAGCCTGAATCCAGTGAATAACAATGGAACAAACAGATTCCTGAGTCAGGCGATGTTCACACCGTCCATCTAAGGTTACTACTCATGAAATAGACTCTACTAAAAAAAAGTCACATTGATATAAGCAAAATAAAATCCATTAGAAATTAATTAATACAATTATTGTATCCTGTATTTGTTTGTTGATAAATTATTACATGAACTTAAATGGTTAATAATTCTTGTTAAAATGGATAAACCATGCAAAATGGATATAATAAATAGATTCACTGTCCCTTTAACAGAAAATCAAAAGTTATAAAAATTACTTGGCCAAAGCTGCCCCTACCCAACTCCTGATGGATGATGAAGCGGGTGATGTAAAATTCTGGGTAGAATGTTCTGGGGTCCTGGCTACTGCCCAGTCTTGACTTATCATCCACCAATATACTGGCCTCTCCTCCTCTCTTCTTCTTAATCTTCATACATCCTCTGTCTTCCAACTCTTCTCTCTTCCTCTTCCCATCTTCCTTCTTCTCACCTCCTCTATTCTTCATCTTCATACCCCTGCTCTATCCATCCTCTTATCCCTTCCTCTTCCCATCTTCCTTCTTCTCATATCCTCTCTTCTTCTTTTTCTCCATAAGTCCGCTCTCTCTGTCCTCTTCTATCTTTCCCTTCCCATCTTCCTTCTTCTCACCTCCTCTGTTCTTCATCTTCATACCCCTGCTCTATCCATCCTCTTATCCCTTCCTCTTCCCATCTTCCTTCTTCTCATATCCTCTCTTCTTCTTTTTCTCCATAAGTCCGCTCTCTCTGTCCTCTTCTCTCTTTCCCTTCCCATCTTCCTTCTTCTCACCTGCTCTATTCTTCATCTTCATACCTCCGCTCTCTCCATCCTCTTCTCTCTTTCTCTTCCCATCTTCCTTCTTCTCATATCCTCTCTTTTTCTTTTTCTCCATAAGTCCGCTCTCTCCGTCCTCTTCTCTCTTCCTCTTCCCATCTTCCTTCTCATCTTCTCTCTTCTTATCGCTGCTTCCTCTATGTCTAATAAAAGACACTTTCTGTAGAATTGCTGAGATCCAATTGTACAGTCCAGTCGCTGCCATCTTCAGTGGAGACTAAATGATAGCTGGTCATGTGCAGGTCACAAGATGCCAGAGGTTCCGGAATTCTCAGGTGTCACCTGCCTGCCAGTGCTCATGTACCAGCTCTGCCATATGTGATGTGGGCATCATGACTGATAGTCCAGAGGAATGGAGAACTTTATGGCTTTGTCTTCTAGTGCTGTATTCTCTGTAGATGGACAGGGGAGGGACTTTATGTCTAAGTTGACAGTGGTGCCCATAGTTCACCACAATCTCTGCTAGTATTCTCATTAACCATAAAATGTACCTTCTGCTAGTGATAGGAGGAATAAAGGTTGGTTGAAGGAAAAGCTTGTATGGAGATTATTAAGGAGGGATTCATCTACACCAATAGCTTATTCTAAGGTGGGAAATGTTAGGAAGGAGCATCTAGAAATGTTAGGAGTGGTTTTAGCTTTAATAACCTGTCAGGGTAGAATGTTTCAGTCTCTTTTTGTAGGTAGATTGTAAATTCTACTTGTAAGGGGGTGAGTTCTTACCATGATATTCGCCCCTTAGAATGGTATGTCTGGGTCCCTTCTCAAGGTTGGAATCATAATTCAGGCAGACACCGCAGATGATGTGAACATTGGTTTTACTCAGATGGAGGTAGCAAGCTTGGTGGTTAAAATACTGTCTATAGAAGGCAACAGGCTTAATGGTTACACAGTGTGAAATGAGACATCTAGTGTGGTGGTTACAGAAGGTCTCGCAATGAGGGCGCAGTTCTTGGTGGTTACATGTCACAGGCACACAAGATAGAGGAACAGAACATGATCCTGAGCAAAGGACACAGTGTCTTACACACAGCATTGTCCCTTTGCAGAACACAATCCAATAGTTGTTGTCCATAGTAACAGTTGTAATCCAATAGGTGGATGGCCAGAGCAACAGGTTGGCTGGTCAGACACAGGCATGGCTCAGCCATCTGGCTAGACTTGTTCTCTCCCCCAAGTAGGTTTAGATTCACTGGGTATTAAGGACTTGGTCTTTCAGAGACACATAAGTCATATCCGCTACCTGTTTCTAGCAGTCTCAGGTGCATCTTTGGTGCAATTTCTACCACCACCCGGGTCTAGAAGGTTAACCAGTGTAGCATTGAAGCTCCTCCTTTAAAGATACGGTGTTCATTATAATACATCATATTACATTGTGGTGCATGTGCGGTGACCAGATGGAAGGTAACGCTGCAGTTGGGATTGCGGGGTGCAAACAGCGCAGACTTGTCACGGTCTCTGGGCACGAGGGCGCAGCGCTGGTGCTGTCCCACGTTACCACCACTGGTACCGGTGATGAGGGGGCTGCACAAATGTTGGTGGTGATTGTTCCCCCGGGGCGCTTCCCCTATACTGTGCCGACTGGTGGTGTTTGGGGCGCCCTGATGTTGTCGGTGCAGAGTCAGACACAGAAACGGTTGTAAAGTTGAACTTTTACTTCCATGGGTGTGGAGGCACAAATGCTTAAACAGTTTCTTCAATACAAAACAACGGGGTACGCCTGGTGACACAGCAAAGTCCTGGGGTGCAGGGTAGACTTGATGAAAGGTGTTCCTAGCCCCTTATACTTCAGTGTTACAGCCCTAAGGTGCGTCTGGGCTCCTATTTGGCTCATAGGAGGATGCCCACCATGATACTAGTACATAATATTCCCCACTCATGTTATGTGGTCCTGATAGCTCAGAGTTTCGGGGTGCAATAGTCAGGGTGGCAGGATATTCCACAGGTCTGGCCTTGGCCCCTGGATCCTGTGATACTTGCTATGGAGCACGTGTTCCAGAATGTTCTCTCCACAGTCTCATGCTGACAAGATGATGATGCTTGACTTCCTTCAGGGCGATGGCTAGGCAGACAGGGGACAGGATCTTCTGAATAGCTGGAGTATGTCAGCTCTCCAACCTTCCTGGGCCTGTCTAGGACTTGAGATTCCTGCACTAAACTCACTGCTTTCTTCACAGGACATCACACTTATCTCCTCACCTCCTCCTCCTAACACTCCACACTTCTAACTCCTCACACGCAGGACCTTCCTGCAGGGGTGTTACCATGGGGACCCAGTGATCAGCTGACTCCTCCCCTTTTCCCAGGCGATGTCCTCCCATTGGACATTTGGTTACTATTCAATCCTATGTGAGGTGTAATGCATGTGTGAGGCTCAGGACCCCCTGCTATGTCACACAGGCTATGAAGCAACAGGAAATAATACAATGCACAGAGATCACCCTCAGCCCAGCCATAGCCAGCTCTGGGATGCCACACATGTGCATTTCCACACAACACAAATGGCTGTCTGCAACTACCAACTACATGCAAAGGATATGCACACATTCACATTGGCCATTTTATTTGCATTAATGTTACATATAGCAACATAGCAGTTATATATATACATAACAGAAACATAACATGGACAACAGTGTGTATTGGGTAAGGGTGGACACAGGAGAAAAGCGCAGATCAGACCCCATCACACATATCGAGCAGATATGGACAAACCTCCCAAGATTATTTCCTCTTGGGTTCCAGTGACTCCGGTCTCTGATTTGTTTCAGATCGAACAAGTTCGGATAGAACTGGAAGTGAAATTATTATACTCTGGGGTCATCTTCCCTCATGTCTTTTGAGCCTCCTCGTGGGGTCCAGCACTCTCTCTCGGTCTCCTTGCTGACGTCATGAGCCCAGGGCCAATCACAGGCCTCAGTGGTAAGATGGGCACGCACACCAAGCATCATGATACTTAGCTTTCCCATATGACCACAGTGGCCCAATCACAGCCCTCAGTGGTGATCCTGGGCACATGATGTCACAAAGGATACCGAGAGAGAGAGCACCGGATGCTGCAAGGAGGCCCAAAAGAGGTGAGGGAAGGTGAGTATGAAATTTTTTTTCACCTCCCCAGGGCTTCCAGCTATTAATTTACTGCAATGCATGTTGCAGCAGCCATTTTAGTTTGTCCAAGACAAACTGTTAAACACCAAATAATTTGAGATATTTGGGTCAAACTCGGCTCCTGATGAAGTGGTTCGCACATCTCTAATAGCCAATATTCTCGCTTTTTTCCTTTAGCCTGTGCAATCCACCTCTGAGAAGGTCAATGATGAGACCGAAAAATTACACTTTTAATTTTGGATTACTACTTCTGAAATAAATTGCCACACAGCATCACTTCTCCAGAGTGCCGAGCTCTTACTATATTATTGGATACGAGGTGGAAGCCTACTCGAGCACCACAACACAATTGGAGTGCCATGCATTTTTATTTGGTCAACCAAACCATGAAGGTGCCCTTATACCTTCAATAGCTGTTGGACAAAAGATTGACCAGCCTGACAACTACTTCTCTCAACTTCCTTATTTACAGTATATATATATATATATATATACACACACACAGACACTCAGATCAGCCAAGCATGCATGTGTTGTCAATGAGGTTACTTAGAGAACAGATGGGTCAGGCATTAACAATCAGCATTCCCAACCCTTCATTCCTCCAACATTATCTGTCCAAGCAGAACTGGGAGATTCCAAGAAACAAGATATTCGGCCATTTTATCTTATGTGTATGGGCTCTTTAAGATATACCTTTTATTTATTTTGTGAGACTTTATTTATTACGTTGCCTGTAAATGCATTGGGTGTTTGGTTTTTTTTGCACTGATAGATTCATACGAGGGTCCCAGTATAATTTTTGTGGCTTTCGTTTAATAGCTTTTTGATCGCTAATAACCTCTCTAACGCTGGATTCACATCTGCGTTGGAGTCTCTGTAGGAAACTCCGTCACAGATTCCACTTAAAATCAGCAGAGAGAAAATTCCTGCAAGGGGGAAACCCAGCGGACCCCATAAGTAACCACATTTTAAGGTGACCGGGTCTCCGTCTTTTGGATCCCCATTCGGACCCGAACGACGAAGACACAAACGCTAGTGTGAACATAGAGTAATAAGGTAAATTTCTTAGCTTTTGGAAATGTTTCTCAGTTGTTATCTTATAGTTTGCCACATTACATGATTTTGATAGTAGTTTACCTTTATAGTCTCCCACACCCAGTCTAATGTGTTTTCATGTTATTTACTTACTGTTAGGAAAGGAAAGGGCACGATAAGAGAAAGGCACTAGACTGTAACATATATTTCTCTCTGATAAGAATAATGAATCAGAAGTGTGAACCTTTGTTCAATATTTAACATGCTAGGTTGCCTTGGTGAAGAAAATCCTTAAAGGAAATGTGTTGCCAGTTTATTTAAAAATAATAATAATTATATATATATATATATATATATATATATATATATATATACAGTCATATGAAAAAGTTTGGGCACCCCTATTAATCTTAATCATTTTTAGTTCTAAATATTTGGGTGTTTGCAACAGCCATTTCAATTTGATATATCTAATAACTGATGGACACAGTAATATTTCAGGATTGAAATGAGGTTTATTGTACTAACAGAAAATGTGCAATATGCATTAAACCAAAATTTCACCGGTGCAAAAGTATGGGCACCTCAACAGAAAAGTGACATTAATATTTAGTAGATCCTCCTTTTGCAAAAATAACAGCCTCTAGTCGCTTCCTGTAGCTTTTAATCAGTTCCTGGATCCTGGATGAAGGTATTTTTGACCATTCCTCTTTATAAAACAATTCCAGTTCAGTTAAGTTTGATGGTCGCCGAGCATGGACAGCCCGCTTCAAATTATCCCACAGATGTTCAATGATATTCAGGTCTGGGGACTGGGATGGCCATTCCAGAACATTGTAATTGTTCCTCTGCATGAATGCCTGAGTAGATTTGGAGCTGTGTTTTGGATCATTGTCTTGCTGAAATATCCATCCCCGGCGTAACTTCACATTCGTCACTGATTCTTGTACATTATTCTCAAGAATCTGCTGATACTGAGTTGAATCCATGCGACCCTCAAGTTTAACAAGATTCCTGGTGCCGGCATTGGCCACACAGCCCCAAAGCATGATGGAACCTCCACCAAATTTTACAATGGGTAGCAAGTGTTTTTCTTGGAATGCTGTGTTTTTTTGACGCCATGCATAACGCCTTTTTGTATGACCAAACAACTCAATCTTTGTTTCATCAGTCCACAGGACCTTCTTCCAAAATGAAGCTGACTTGTCCAATGTGCTTTTGCATACCTCAGGCGACTCTGTTTGTGGCGTGCTTTCAGAAACGGCTTCTTTCGCATCACTCTCCCATACAGCTTCTCCTTGTGCAAAGTGTGCTGTATTGTTGACCGATGCACAGTGACACCATCTGCAGCAAGATGATGCTGCAGCTCTTTGGAGGTGGTCTGTGGATTGTCCTTGACTGTTCTCACCATTCTTCTTCTCTGCCTTTCTGATATTTTTCTTGGCCTGCCACTTCTGGGCTTAACAAGAACTGTCCCTGTGGTCTTCCATTTCCTTACTATGTTCCTCACAGTGGAAACTGACAGGTTAAATCTCTGAGACAACTTTTTGTATCCTTCCCCTGAACAACTATGTTGAACAATCTTTGTTTTCAGATCATTTGAGAGTTGTTTTGAGGAGCCCATGATGCCACTCTTCAGAGGAGATTCAAATAGGAGAACAACTTGCAACTGGCCACCTTACATACCTTTTCTCATGATTGGATACACCTGGCTATGAAGTTCAAAGCACAGTGAGGTTACAAAACCAATTTTGTGCTTCAGTAAGTCAGTAAAAAGTAGTTAGGAGTATTCAAATCAATAAAATGATAAGGGTACCCAAATTTTTGCACCGGTCAAATTTTGGTTTAATGCATATTGCACATTTTCTGTTAGTACAATAAACCTCATTTCAATCCTGAAATATTACTGTCTCCATCAGTTATTAGATATATCAAATTGAAATGGCTGTTGCAAACACCCAAATATTTAGAACTAAAAATGATTAAGATTAATAGGGGTGCCCAAACTTTTTCATATTACTGTATACTGTATATAATTTTAATTTTCTTGATTGTAATTTTTTATTCTATTTTCTGTATATGATTATGGGGGCTGCCATCTTGCCTGAACTTTACAGTATAGTCATGGTCATAGGCAGCAATAGTTTGGACCTGACTATTGTATAGGAAATTTTTCTAGACATGCCCTGTGCAGTAGATAAGCTGTGACATCATCTATTGTCAGTCTATCTATTCAATGTAATGATGGATGTTACCTATAGAGGTGTTAACTTCTCTTGCAATGCTTATAGATGTTTTATTTCCTATTGTAATACTACCTGTCTTGTCTGTAATGTAAATGAGGTGACTGCTACAAAGAAAACCCCTATAGAATTGACAAGTGTTAGCAGGGTCGGACTGGCCCACCGGGGAACCGGTGAATGCATTGGTAGGCCCCGAGCCCCGACTATTAGTCCTCATGTCATGGGGGCCTGACCAGTGGCGTTACGTTCGCGGTCGCAGGGGGCGCGACCGCGACCGAACCCGGCAGGGTACGGGGCCCGCGGCCAGCTGGAGATGGCCGGGGCCCCGGACCACTATGATAGCGGTCGGGGAAAGCCTGGTTCCCCGACCGCTATACATACTGTTATTGGAAAGGGGCCCTGGCATATTGCAGGCCCCTTTCCAATAGATGGCAGGGCAGGGCACCCAGGGGAGGTGACTGAAAATAATAAACACATATTCTCACCTCTCTGGGGCGCAGCGTCCTCTCCGGCGCTCCTCCGTCATGTGACTGAGGCCTGTGATTAGGCCCCGGCGGTCACATGGGGTCGGCCGCGTAATGACGTCAGTGCGCCCCCCACGTGACCGCTGAGGCCCAATCACAGACCTCAGCAGCGTCGTCGGAAAAGGGCCTGAAGACGCTGAAGACGGCAAGATGGAGCGAGGATGCCAAGGAAAGGTAAGGCAAGGTGAGTATGAGAGTTTGTTATTTTTAATCACTTCCCCTGGGCCTCCGATTATTATACTCTGGGGTCTGAGGAGACCCCAGAGTATAATAATAGCACTGAAGCGGAGCGGAGGGGGCTATTGGGCGCATATAATACTGGGTGGGGGCCACTGTGGAGCTTATAATACTGGGTGGGGGCCACTGTGAAGCTTATAATACTGGGTGGGGGCCACTGTGGAGCTTATAATACAGGGTGGGGGCCACTATGGAGCTTATAATACTGGGTGGGGGCCACTATGGAGCTTATAATACTGGGTGGGGGCCACTGTGGAGCTTATAATACTAGGAGGGGGCCACTATGGAGCTTATAATACTGGGTGGGGGCCACTGTGGAGCTTATAATACTGGGTGGGGGCCACTGTGGAGCTTATAATACTGGGTGGGGGCCACTGTGGAGCTTATAATATTGGGTGGGGGGCCACTGTGGAGCTTATAATACAGGGTGGGGGCCACTGTGGAGCTTATAATACTGGGTGGGGCCACTGTGGAGCTTATAATACTGGGTGGGGGCCACTGTGGAGCTTATAATACTGGGTGGGGGCCACTGTGGAGCTTATAATACAGGGTGGGGGCCACTATGGAGCTTATAATACTGGGTGGGGCCACTGTGGAGCTTATAATACTGGGTGGGGCCACTTTGGAGCATATAATACTGGGTGGGGGCCACTGTGGAGCTTATAATACAGGGTGGGGACCACTGTGGAGCTTATAATACAGGGTGGGGGCCACTGTGAAGCTTATAATACTGGGTGGGGGCCACTGTGGAGCTTATAATACTGGGTGGGGGCCACTGTGGAGCTTATAATACAGGGTGGGGGCCACTGTGGAGCTTATACTCCATACAGTGACTCCTTCATTTTTTTTTTTTTAATTACGCCGGGGCAGGTGAAAAAAACAAAACAAAAAAACCCCCCACAAACTTTCTTTCCTGTCCCCAATGTCTCCCAGAGCAGTTCGGTCCTGCAGTTCTGTTGTTTTCTTCCAGCTGACGTTCCCTCTGCATGTGACTACCTGTGACGTCACGTGACCCCTGAGGCCAATCAGCGACCTAAGGGAAGGGACCCGGGACGTCACACCCAGTGAGGAATTCCGGCAAAAAGAAGACAGCGGAGCTGCAGGACCGGACCGTGCTGGGAGGACACTGGAGACAGGTGAGTATGTTTAGCATGGTTTTTTTTTGGGGGGGGGGGGGATTCACCTCCCCCAGACTAATTATAAAAAAGAAAAAAATTAGACTGGACAATCTCTTTAAAGTGTGGTGCATTAGGGGTGTATATTAAAGGGGTTGTCCAGGCATAATTTGTTATGCTTTATCTTCAGGATAGGCCACAGATACCTGATCTGTAGGGGGCTGACCCCGGACCGATCAGCTGTACGGAGCCACTTCTGATGCCCGTACTGTACACAATGCAGGGCCAGAAGCAGAAAGCTCTGTCCACTGTATAGGAGCCGGGCACCTTCACTGTATCTCAGCACTTATTGAAGTCAGTAGGAGCTGAGCTGCAGTGAAGGCGCCAGGCTGCTATACGGCGGATGGAGCTTTCTATCCAGAGCATAGGCCATAAAAAAGATTAACCCTGGACAACCCCTTTAATATGCCCCACACAGTTTAATGTCCCCCCCACAGGATGTTAGCCCCCATCACTGCTCCCACACAATATAATGACCCCATCACTGTTCCCCATACAGTATGGGGGACCAGTGAAGTCACCATAGAAAAATTTGGCCCAGACAACCCCTTAAAAGAGGTTGTCCATAAACTGGAGCGACCACTGTGTCGGCTGCCAGGGGAGGTGTAAAAATAAGAAAATTTTTTAAAAAGCATGCTCACCTGTCCCCAGCACCCCGTTGTCCCCTGCCTGTGTCTGTTCGGTCTCATGGCGGCGCCTCATTTCTGGAAATCCTGTACCTAATTGGTCTTAGCGATCACAGGAGGTGCAGGACTCCCAGCAAGGAGTCGCCGGCATGAGACTGAATGGACACTGGCAGCAGACAACGGAGCGCCGGGGACATGGTGAGTATGCTTTTTGATTTACTTATTTTTTACTTTACACCTCCCGCCAGCTACATGGGTTGCTCCAATTCCTTCGACAACCTCTTTAAAGGATTTGTGCATCTTCCTAATATTGATGGCCTGTCCTTAGGATAGGCCATCAATATTACATCTACGATGATACAACAGCCAGGACCTCTGCAGATCAGCTTTTCCAGGACAGTGCGGCTACAGGTAAAGGTAACAATTCTAGGAGCCACGCTGTTCACTTGCCATACAAGGTGTAGCAGTAGGTTTAGGTAGTGCAGTGGTGCACATGGTATAGTGGGTGAGCAGCATGGCTCCCGGCATGTTATTACCTTTAGCTGCTCTGTCTCGGTACCGCTGATCTGCAGGGGTCCTGATGGTGGGCCCCTAGAAACAATTCCACTGGTGGGCCCTAGACATCCCAGTCCGACACTGAGAGTTAGTCTACTATTAGATTTAGTGGCCAGAGTGAAAATTATAGGATACAGAACTTAAAAAAAAAATTACAGATAGCAACATGAAAATTTAAGAAAAATATAAAAAAAAATTCTCAAATATATGTTTAACAAAAAAAATATTGGCTTAAAAAAATAGGTAATTTTCTGGTGACACATTACCTTAAAAGTGTAACTGTTGTTTCATTTTCTTGTACTGTTGTTTAGGGGGAGTTTTGAGAACATTTTTGTAATATAGTTTATTAACTTATTTTATTTCTTTTTAGTAGAAAAGAGTCTAAAGTTCTCCCTAACAATTCTCTCAGGACTCCTGATCTATTTATTGTGGGGTCCAAACAGCAACTTTGGATAGATGATAAATGTAAATTGTGGGACAACTTCTTTAATAAAAAATACTACATAATTGTAATGTTATAGGAAGTACAAATATGTACTAAGGAGGAAGCAGACATGTCAGGAGAGGTGACAGGTAATCTTTAAAGGAAGAGGTGGAAATAAAATCTGGGCTGCAGAAAGTAGTTGCAAGTACAAAGGTTCTCTGTAAGAGATACAGTATATTACATACTGTGTATATCACAAAATGTAATCCACATCAATATACAGTGGGGAAAAAAGTATTTAGTCAGCCACCAATTGTGCAAGTTCTCCCACTTAAAAAGATAAGAGAGGCCTGTAATTGTCATCATAGGTAGACCTCAACTATGAGAGACAAAATGAGAAAACAATTCCAGAAAATCACATTGTCTGATTTTTTAAGAATTTATTTGCAAATTATGGTGGAAAATAAGTATTTGGTCACCTACAAACAAGCAAGATTTCTGGCTCTCACAGACCTGTAACTTCTTCTTTAAGAGGCTCCTCTGTCTTCCACTCATTACCTGTAGTAATTGCTCCTGTTTGACATTGTTATCAGTATAAAAGACACCTGTCCACAACCGCAAACAGTCACACTCCAAACTCCACTATGGTGAAGACCAAAGAGCTGTGGAAGGACACCAGAAACAAAATTGTAGACCTGCACCAGGCTGGGAAGACTGAATCTGCAATAGGCAAGCAGCTTGGTGTGAAGAAATCAACTGTGGGAGCAATAATTAGAAAATGGAAGACATACAAGACCACTGATAATCTCCCTCAATCAGGGGCTCCACGCAAGATCTCACCCCGTGGGATCAAAATGATCACAAGAACGGTGAGCAGAAATCCCAGAACTACACGGGGGGACCTAGTGAGTGACCTGCAGAAAGCTGGGACTAACGTAACAAAGGCTACCGTCAGTAACACACTACGCCGCCAGGGACTCAGATCCTGCAGTGCCAGACGTGTCCCCCTGCTTAAGCCGTCTGAGGTTTGCTAGAAAGCATTTGGATGTTCCAGAAGAGTATTGGGAGAATGTCATATGGTCAGATGAAACCAAAGTAGAACTGTTTGGTAGAAACACAACTCGTCGTGTTTGGAGGAGAGCAAATGCTGAGCTGCATCCAAAGAACACCATACTTACTGTGAAGCATGGGGGTGGCAACATCATGCTTTGGGGCTGTTTCTCTGCAAAGGGACCAGGACGACTGATCCGTGTACATGAAAGAATGAATGGGGCCATGTATTGTGAGATTTTGAGTGCAAACCTCCTTCCATCAGCAAGGGCATTGAAGATGAAACGTGGCTGGGTCTTTCAGCATGACAATGATCCCAAGCACACCGCCAGGTCAACGAAGGAGTGGCTTCATAAGAAGCATTTCAAGGTCCTGGAGTGGCCTAGCCAGTCTCCAGATCTCAACCCCATAGAAAACCTTTGGAGGGAGTTGAAAGTCTGTGTTGCCCAGTGACAGCCCCAAAACATCACTGCTCTAGAGGTGATCTGCATGGAGGAATGGGCCAACATACCAGCAACAGTGTGTGCCAACCTTGTGAAGACTTACAGAAAACCTTTGACCTCTGTCATTGCCAACAAAGGATATATAACAAAGTATTGAGATGAACTTTTGTTAGTGACCAAATACTTATTTTCCACCATAATTTGCAAATAAATTCTTTAAAAATCAGACAATGTGATTTTCTGGATTTGTTTTCTCATTTTGTCTCTCATAGTTGAGGTCTACCTATGATGACAATTACAGGTCTCTCTCATCTTTTTAAGTGGGAGAACTTGCACAATTGGTGGCTGACTAAATACTTTTTTCCCCCACTGTATCTATGGTCTAAGTGCATGTTTTACTAGGATCAACCCTTTTAAATTAGGGTATTTGCAAGATGCCCTATTAGAAGACAGTTAGCTATTAAATTTTGCTTAAAACATAACTAAACTTTCAGACAACTTTTGATTTTCTGGCAGTATTTGTCATTAATAATTTTTGTAACATTTTGTAAATTTTATTAACAATTTCTGGCTCCTATCTGTAAAATCCTGCATCTCTTTATTTCTTTCCCATGCTTCTGTATTGAGAAGTCAGGATTAGGATATTTATATGCAGCTGCGATAGATAGATAGATAGATAGATAGATAGATAGATAGATAGATAGATAGACAGGTGCATCTCAATAAATTAGAATATATTTTAAATTAAAAAATTACCTCCTATATTTTCTAGATTCTTTACACACAGAATATTCTATTTCAAGTGTTTTATTTCTCTAAATGTTGATTATGGATTACAGATAATGAAAACCCAAATCTAAGAAAATTAAAATATTGTAAAAAAGTTCAGTATTGCAAATTCAGTGTCACCTGCCAAGGTTTCCTAAGCCTTTAAATGGTCCCTCAGTCTGGTTCAGTAGGACACACAATCATGGAAGACGCTGATTCTGGATTGTATTACTGAATTACTGAAATGAATGAATGTTTCAAAGATATTCTAATTTATTGAGATGCACCTGTAGATAGATAGATAGATATCCCAGTCCCATTAGTTATATCTCTGGAAATAATATAGATAGAACTGCAAGTTTGTACGTTATACAATGTCTGAGATATAATTGTTTCAAGTGACCCTACCCTCATTTTCTCTACATGTTACACAGCCCCGTACTCCATACACAGTAATATTCAGGGAGAGGCAGGAACAGCTCTCAATTCAGAAGCAAGGGGAGAGTGAAAAAATGCAGGATTTCACAGAAAGGATTCAATATACACAGCATACCATTTTATCAAACATACAAGCATTCAATTTACATATTACTAGCGCATCATCCCAACAAAACTTACACATCCCCTGACATAAATCCCACAATCTCCAGATGCATAAAATTACACCCATTGTAGATTGCAGATTTACCATGCACTTTTGGCCGCTTTGTATTGTGTAGTTGGACCCAAAAAGCCACCAGAACTGAGACTTTATTTGATTGCAGGTAAAAAAATGTAGGATACGGCACATGTAACAGTATCAGGAAAACACGTATCTTACATAAGCCAGCGGGCATCCCTCCTTTTCTCACAGACAACACTTCCAGTTGCACTCAAGGACAAAGCCTTAAACTCCTGTGTTGTGGTGACTACCCGGGGATGCACAAACTCCCCAGAAGGGTGTGAAGGCCTTGTTTTATACAACATGCTTTGCCCCAGTGTAACCCCACTTCATGCCATAGCCAGTGCAGGATTGTACCCTCAGATGACCCTCTGGATCTCCTCCTAGGGCACAACTTCTTAGTGAAACCAACGTCCCGCTGCCACACAAGGTACCTGCAATAAAGCATAACACAGCACGACACTGTTAGTACCAACAAGAGTCACAAAACATCCAGGCAAATGATAGTAAACATTAAATAACATAATAAATACCATTACTCAAGAGATAGCATTCTGTCTTGGGCAAGGAGGACACAACAAATCACTTAGGAGGTTCACATTTTCATCCCCTTACACCTCCACCACACAGATATACACCCTTAAATAACTTCCACCAAATAACCAGCTGTTTAACACTACCTGGGGAATCCATCATCTTTTTGTTTTCCTTCTGAATTAGCCACTTTTATTTCCTGTACAACTTCAAGGACCCCCACCCAACTCCACTGCCAATTCTGCCATGACAAAAGACCCCTCTACATGTGATCTGACAAACCAATTACTCAAATGGATCAAAGAACTGCAGAATAAGGGATCTCAATGCAGTCTTTTAGGTGGACACATCTGGGTACTGTTACAGAACACAAAGACATAGAAGACTGGCGGCAGATGAAGACCACATGGGCCATCTAGTCTATGCTTATACTATTTCATATTTATTTTTATCTTAGAATAGATGTATGTTAAATGTTAAAATTCACTTACTGTTGATTTTCCAACCACATTAGTGCATTAGTGGTATGAATCCAATATACATGGTAATCTTCACATCCTGCCTAGTGCCGCCTCAGCAATACTGGTGCTTGGCAAGAAAATATAACCTATATTGGAGGTCAGTCTTAAGTACCTTGATACCCTTCTTCTAATACTACAGTCTCTGCCCATTTTTAATAAGAAAGGACGTAAGGCACCATTTGCTTGTATATCTATGTGTTTGTCTGTTTGTACATGGATGTGTGTGTGTACAGTGTAACCCTTTGTTAGGGACACACTATTTGGCAAAGTTTATTAGGCACAGTATGGTGGTATTTACTGTACATGATATAGTGGAATTAATTGTGCACTGTATAGAGGTGTTTAATTTAAACTGTATGATGGTATTACATGAGCATTGTAGATGGCCATTAATTGAGCAGTGACTGGGGGTGTATTAAGTACTGCTACTTATGAGGCTCTTTTCCTCTTCCCCCTCCTTCTTAGACTGACATTTACTCTGTAATCTCTGCTGAATTCTGACTTTTTCTCAAAAACCTCAAGGTTAGTTCCACAGCCCCAATACATATACAGTGGCATGCAAAAGTTTGGACACCCCTGGTCAAAATGACTGTTATTGTGAATAGTTAAGCAAGTTGAAGATCAAATGATCTTTAAAAGACATCAAGTTAAAGATTAAACACACTTGTCTATAATTTTAACCAATATCAGTGTATTATTATGTTTGAGTACAATTTTAGAGCGAAAAAGGGAAAGGAGTACCTTGCAAAAGTTTGGGAACCCTTGTAGATTTGTGTGCTCAGATAACTTGACCAAGGTCTCATACCTTCATTAGCCACTTAGGTTTATGGCTTGTTCACTATCATTGTTAGGAAAGGCCAAGTGATGCAAATTTTGCAGCTTTATAAATACCCAGCCTCCTCTAACCTTGTGCCAAAAACAGCAGCCATGGGTTCTTCTAAGCAGCTGCCTAGCACTCTGAAAATGAAAATAGTGGAGGCCCACAAAGCAGGAGAAGGCTATAAGAAGATAGCAAAGCATTTTCAAGTTGCCCTTTCCTCAGTTCCAAATGTAATTAAGAAATGGCAGTTACCAGGAAAAGTGGTCAAGATAAGGTCTGGAAGCCCAAGAAAAATATCAGAGAAAGCTGCTCATAGGATTGCTGGAGTGGCAAATCAGATACCTACTTGACGGCAAAAGACCTTCAGGAAGATTTAGCAGACTCTGGAGTTGTGGTACATTGTTCTACTGTTGAGCGATACCTGCACAAATATGGCCTTCATGGAAGAGTCATCAGAAGAAAACCTCTCCTGCGTCCTCATCATAAAATTCAGCGTCAGAAGTTTGCAAAAGAACATCTAAACAAGTCTGATGCATTTTGAAAACAAGTCCTGTGGACCGATGAGGTTTAAATAGAAGTCTTTGGCCACAATAATCAAAGGCATGTTTGGAGAAAAAAGGGCACAGAATTTCAGGAAAAGAACATCTCTTCAACCATTAAGCATTGCGGTGGATCAATCATGCTTTGGGTTTGTGTTGCAGCCAATGACACGGGGAACATTTCACAGGTAGAGGGAAGAATGGATTCAATGAAATTTCAGCAAATTCTTAAAGCAAGCATAACACCATCTGTAAAAAAGCTGAAATTGAAAAGAGGATGGCTTCTACAAATGGATAATGATCCTAAACACACATCAAAATCCACCATAGACTACCTAAAAAGGTGCACACTGAAGGTTTTACCATGACCCTCACAGTTCCCTGATCTGAATATCATTGAAAATCTGTGGCTAGACCTCAAAAGTGCAGTGCATGTAAGACGACCCAGAAATCTCCCAGAACTGGAAGACTTTTCCAAGGAATAATGGATGAAAATCCCTCAAACAATAATTGAAAGACTCTTGCCAAAGGGGGTGCTACTAGGTACTAACCATGCAGGGTGCCCAAACTTTTGCATCAGGTCATTTTCATTTTTTGTTATTTTGAAAATGTAAAATATGAAAATATTTTTTTTTCCCAAAAAATACATTGGGAATGTGTCATCTTTAATGTTATGCCTTTAGAAGATCAATTTATCTTCAACTTGCTTAACTGTTCACAATAACAGTCATTTTGACCAGGGGTGTCCAAACTTTTGCATGCCACTGTATAGTCTGTGTTGCAGCCGGTGACTCTTTTACTTAAGTGAAAGCACTAACTGATTATCAGCTTTTTCTTTTTACTGGCCACATGACAACCTGAAAAACCAGGAACCCAGTAATATAGGAAAGCCGATAGTCAGTTAGTGATGAGCGTACCTTTCAAAATTCAGTTTGGATTTCCCAGTTCAGGCCAAAAGTTTGGTTCGGGTGTAAACCTGTTAATTCCAAACTGGAAGTGAAAATTATCTTAAAAAAATTGGGCATGACTCTTTGAGGGCTCCTTACACTCTATCTAACCTCTTTCTACCTTTTTAACAAAAATACAGACTTACTAATGTCAAAGTAACAGCAACAGATATGGCTACGGATATCTGATGGTAACAAACAACCTGTTTAAAAATACAATTCCCCTTACGTCCGACAGCAGCACCATATGGGGTATCTCTGCCCCTGTGTGTTGTTTTAGGACAGGTGGAACCTTTAATTAGCACCAAAAAGGTGCCTCCTACTGGCCCTATAAGAGGGCACAAGAGACCTCCCTCCACCGTGTTTTTTTCTGTCCTGTGTGGGACAGGTGGACGGAGGTATCTTGTGACCTCCCATTGCTAGGGGTTTTTATTTACCCCCGGCTTCCCTTTAGGGGGTACCTAGCATCCATTCCGATGCTTTTTTCTGAAAAAAGTAAGCTCCGGTCCTTCGGGGCCTGTTCCTCCGCAGCGCAGCATGTGTCCGGTTCATCGCACTTCAGGCAGTGCTATCCCAGAAGTAAGCGGGAAACCTCTCCAGCCGGAACCTTTCTACGGTCCCGCGTTCCCGGGGGAAGGAAGCCTTTACGCACCACTGCGGCCTACTTCCGGTTTTCTCGGAAAAAGTGCGGTAAGTTTGAAAATTGAAAATTTAAAGGCAAAATATGGAATTTATTTTTGCTGCTTGTATCTTGAGCCTCTGGCTTAGGCTTATGCTCCTCTATGTTCCATTAGGGTGTTTGACCCGTTTGGTGCTGTATGAATGTTTTTCTTTGTTTGGCTCCTTCCCTCGCTGCTAGATTACATTTAAAAGGTCATCAGGCCTTTACTTGTTGAGCTGGTGCTTTCTAGCTCCTCTGCTGCAGTTTGCGGTGACCGATTTATAAAAAAAAAAAAAAAAAAAAAAAAGGTACAATTTGGTTTTTTTCTTATGCGATGCTTGGCAATCTTCCTTGTCATGTGGATGTTCAGATGTCATCTTCTGCATCGGGTAACGGCGATGGGTTTAGGAAGAAAAAAGTCCTCGAAACGTAAACACCTAGCGTGTTGGATTGTAATACCCCTTTACCTGACGGCTATGATTTTACCCACTGTCGAATATGTCGCGGACCTCCGCCGGAAGAACCTTCCATAAGAGAGGTTGTCACCTGGGTAAAGGACTATATGGAGGAGTCTCTTAAGGAGATCCATTTTTTTCCATCGCCCAGATTGCCAAGAGACCACGGATTGAGACATAATCCTCCTTACAGGATCTCTCATGAAGATTATTGTTTAGATGTCCACAGTTCCCAGACAACTGGCTTTGGTCAGACAGTCCTTGACGTTGTAAGGCGAGGAAACCCTCCCTAGGGGAATTACTTGCTATCTCCCCATATTGTGCTGCTGTCGGACGTAAGGGGAATCGCTGATTGTAATGTCAATCTGTATTCCCTTAGTCCTGACAGCAGCACAAGGCTTCCCTCCCTAGAAGCTTGTTTCCTTTTTTACTTTATAATTTACACAGTGGAGGGAGGTCTCTTGTGCCCTCTTATAGGGCCAGTAGGAAGTACCTTTTTGGTGCTAATTAAAGGTTCCACCTGTCCTAAAACAATACACGGGCAGAGATACCCCATATTGTGCTGCTGTCAAGACTAAGGGAATACAGATTGACATTACAATCAACGATTCACTTTTGGATTTTTAAAATAAAATAAAATGAAAAATTGTCCAAAAATGTTCCTGGGCAACAGCATCAAATTTGGTATAATTTTAAAGGAAAACTATTTTAAAAAATTCCTTTATTATTAAAAGCAGGGTGGTACAGAACACGATGGTTGGACAGGTAGACAGTGACAATGGAATTATTTCCTGTCAGCAATGGGGGTGGCAGGTGATATGGCATTGGTGCTTCCTTCGGCTGCATTACCCCTTCTTTTGCCACCCTGACTTTTACTAGAAATTTTCCATTCAAGTAAATTATAGAAGTTCTAGTATAGTATAGAATTGCACTGTTTTTTTTTTTTTACACCGGCAAGGAAAGAACAGTCCACATTTTACTAATACTACTGATTTCAATTACCTTTTCTGCAGCAAAACTCAAAATAAAAATAAATCATAAAATAATAAAAAAATAAATAAAAAATAAATTAAGAGCTACTCCAGTGTAGTGTATAATTGCACTGATATTTTTACATTGCCGAAACAGTGGAATTACACAAGATATATATAGAGACAGTGTTTGGTGTGAATAAATTGTCTGTTCTTGGTCTTGGCCACACACAACATTAAATTTTAATTTGACAATTGTGACAGCCGCATCCATCATTCACAATCTTGACAACTGTGAATGATGGATGCGGCTGCTGCAGAGTTGCATCAATCATATAGTAGATTAGCGCTCACTGACACACAGACACACAAGTCTACTTGTGTGTCGTTTTGTGAAAGACAGGTCAGACACAGAACAAAGTCAGGGCTGTATTAGGGTAAGTTCACACATAGGAATTTGCTGCTCAATTTGCAGCAGAATCCGCCTCAAATTCCACCTGAAATCCGCCTCCCATTCATTTCAGTGGGAGGCAGTAGCGGATTTTTTTCTGATAACTGATTTTTCTCAGCTAGCGGAAAAATAAATGTTCTGCAAGTTCTTCAGGAGGATTTGACGCTGAATTTGTCAAAATCCAAATTTGGAATTTAGTCCTACCCAATAAAGCCAAATTACAGTGGTACTCTTCACCAAATTCCGCTTCAAATTCCGCATCAAATTCAGCATCAAATTCAGCTTCAGCTTTAAATTCAGCACCAAAATCCTTGTCGGTTTTTGACAAGCAGAAAGAATCTGCTTGACAAATTCAGCAACAAATTCAGTGGCAAATTCCTATGTGTGAACTTAGAAACACATTGAATAGCACTCGTTTGCTTTATTACACACAGGCAGGAAATAAACCTATATACAATGTTCTATAAGGTTATTTTTGTTTAGTGTTTGCACAGTATACAAGAAAAGCTATATGCTGCATTATGCATTGGAATAGAGTTCTCTCTAGGTCCAAAGATCACTTGTGCCTCCGTGTGGACAAAATCCATGTGTTTCTAAAAGCAGGAACTTCATGTGTATTATGTGTATTATGTTATCTGGGATAGAGCAGAAAGGGTGTTTGTACCATAATAACAGATATGGCTGCTGTTACCACTTTTTTTGCACACACAACCTCCATAGATAAATAATGAACTATACAGAATTCTGGATAAAGTGTTAGTGCAGAAAGCAACATATAAATAGAGATGGGCGAACCTCTCAGGCTTTGTTTCAGGTTCAGGTGGTTCAGGTCGAAGATCTGTTTTGGTTATGAACCACAGCTTAAATTGGCTATAATCTCTAAAACATAGGCTAGAATACTAAAAAAAAAAAATATCAAAAAAAGAAAAAAACATGGACCGCACATCCCAATATTATACATTGATCTTGTGCTTCTCAGAAAAATCTACAATACAGAACATGAGGTTCTTAGTATACATATTGATCAAGGTGCATAAGCCCACTAACCACTTCACGGCGACCTCTTTATAGTGGGTCCATGTCTTTTTTTGTATATTTTTGTTTAGCTTTGTTTTTCCTTGGTACCAGCACTCCTCCCATTTGGCCCAGGTGTTTTTAAATTAAGGGAGCCTTTTACTGACCCAGTCCTTTGACTGAGATCATATGGAAAGGTGAACTCTTTTAGACCTGTTCACACGTTGCAGTCCTTTGACTGACACCATATGGTAAGGTGAACTTTTTTGTGATCTGTTCACATGGTGCGGTGCTGTGCGGTGTCTGCTGTTGCTGGGGTGCGGTGCCCATGGGGCGATGTGACCCAGAGCCTGGGGGCTTAGCCTGGCGGCAGGGGTGTTGCTGGTCTGCTGGGTCGCTCACCCTGTGGGCGCTGTATCGTGGTGGTGGCGGTCGCTGTTCGGTGCCGCACCCAGTAGTGTAGGGACCCACTATAAAGAGGTCGCCGTGAAGTGGCTAGTGGGCTTATACACTTTGATCAATATGTATACTAAGAACCTCATGTTCTGTGTTGTAAATTTTGCTGAGAAGCACAAGATCAATGTATAATATTGGGATGTGCGGTCCATGTCTTTTTCTTTTTTTGTATATAGGGTAGAATACTCTTAGGGCTCCTAGGAACCTATTTATAAAACATAGTGTAGAACACTCTTAGGATTCCTAGGAACCTATCTATAAAACATAGTGTAGAACACTGTCAGGGCTCCTAGGAACCTCTCTATAAAACATAGTGTAGAACACTGTCAGGGCTCCTAGGAACCGATCTATAAAACATAGTGTAGAACACTCTCAGGGCTCCTAGGAACCTATCTATAAAACATAGTGTAGAACACTGTCAGGGCTCCTTGGAACCTATTTATAAAACATAATGTAGAACACTCTTAGGATTCCTAGGAACCTATCTATAAAACATAGTGTAGAACACTCTTAGGACTCCTAGGAACCTATCTATAAAACATAGTGTAGAACACTGTCAGGGCTCCTAGGAACCTATCTATAAAACATAGTGTAGAACACTGTCAGGGCTCCTTGGAACCTATTTATAAAACATAATGTAGAACACTCTTAGGATTCCTAGGAATCTATCTATAAAACATAATGTAGAACACTGTCAGGGCTCCTAGGAATCTATCTATAAAACATAGTGCAGAATACTGTCAGGTCTCCTAGGAACCTATCTATAAAACATAATGTAGAACACTGTCAGGGCTCCTTGGAACCTATCTATAAAACATAGTGTAGAACACTCTCAGGGCTCCTAGGAACCTATCTATAAAACATAGTGTAGAACACTCTTAGGATTCCTAGGAACCTATCTATAAAACATAGTGTAGAACACTGTCAGGGCTCCTTGGAACCTATTTATAAAACATAATGTAGAACACTCTTAGGATTCCTAGGAACCTATCTATAAAACATAGTGTAGAACACTCTTAGGACTCCTAGGAACCTATCTATAAAACATAGTGTAGAACACTGTCAGGGCTCCTAGGAACCTATCTATAAAACATAGTGTAGAACACTGTCAGGGCTCCTTGGAACCTATTTATAAAACATAATGTAGAACACTCTTAGGATTCCTAGGAATCTATCTATAAAACATAATGTAGAACACTGTCAGGGCTCCTAGGAATCTATCTATAAAACATAGTGCAGAATACTGTCAGGTCTCCTAGGAACCTATCTATAAAACATAATGTAGAACACTGTCAGGGCTCCTTGGAACCTATCTATAAAACATAGTGTAGAACACTCTCAGGGCTCCTAGGAACCTATCTATAAAACATAGTGTAGAACACTCTTAGGATTCCTAGGAACCTATCTATAAAACATAGTGTAGAACACTCTTAGGACTCCTAGGAACCTATCTATAAAACATAGTGTAGAACACTGTCAGGGCTCCTAGGAACCTATCTATAAAACATAGTGTAGAATACTGTCAGGGCTCCTAGGAACCTATCTATAAAACATAGTGTAGAACACTGTCAGGGCTCCTTGGAACCTATTTATAAAACATAATGTAGAACACTCTTAGGATTCCTAGGAATCTATCTATAAAACATAATGTAGAACACTGTCAGGGCTCCTAGGAATCTATCTATAAAACATAGTGCAGAATACTGTCAGGTCTCCTAGGAACCTATCTATAAAACATAATGTAGAACACTGTCAGGGCTCCTAGGAACCTATCTATAAAACATACTGTAGAATACTCTTAGGGCTCCTAGGAACCTATCTATAAAACATAGTGTAGAATACCTTTAGGGCTCCTAGGAACCTATATATCCAATGTCTAGCTCTTTAAGGCAAACAGAGCCGAAGTTATACTACCGTTCAAAAGTTTAGGGTCACTTAGAAATTTCCTTATTATTGAAAGAAAAGCAGTTTTTTTCAATGAAGATAACATTAAATGAATCAGAAATACACTCATTTATTGTTAATGTGGTAAATGACTATTCTAGCTGCAAATGTCTGGTTTTTAATGCAATATCTACATAGGTGTATAGAGGCCCATTTCCAGCAACCATCACTCCAGTGTTCTAATGGTACATTGTGTTTGCTAACTGTGTAAGAAGGCTAATGGATGTTTAGAAAACCATTGAAAACCTTTGTGCAAGTATGTTAGCACAGCTGAAAACAGTTTTGCTGGTTAGAGAAGCTATAAAACTGACCTTTCTTTCAGCTAGTTGAGAATCTGGAGCATTACATTTGTTGGTTTGATTAAACTCTCAAAATGGCCAGAAAAAGAGAACTTTCATGTGAAACTCAACAGTCTATTCTTGTTCTTAGAAATTAAGGCTATTCCATGCGAGAAATTTCCAAGAAACTGAAGATTTCCTACAACGGTGTGTACTACTCCCTTCAGAGGACAGCACAAACAGGCTCTAACCAGAGTAGAAAGAGAAGTGGGAGGCCCCGCTGCACAACTGAGCAACAAGACAAGTACATTAGAGTCTCTAGTTTGAGAAATCGACGCCTCGCAGGTCCTCAACTGGCAGCTTCATTAAATAGTACCAGCAAAACGCCAGTGTCAACGTCTACAGTGAAGAGGCGACTCAGGGATGCTGGCCTTCAGGGAAGAGTGGCCAAGAAAAAGCCATATCTGAGACTGGCTAATAAAAGGAAAAGATTAATATGGGCAAAAGAACACAGACATTGGACAGAGGAAGATTGGAAAAAAGTGTTATGTACAGACGAATCGAAGTTTAAGGTGTTTGGATCACTCAGAAGAACATTTGTGAGACGCAGAACAACTGAAAAGATGCTGGAATAGTGCCTGACGCCATCTGTCAAGCATGGTGGAGGTAATGTGATGGTCTGGGGTTGCTTTGCTGCTGATAAAGTGGGAGATTTGTACAAGGTAAAAGGGATTTTGAATAAGGAAGGCTATCACTCCATTTTGCAACACCATGCCATACCCTGTGGACAGCGCTTGATTGGAGGCAATTTCATCCTACAACAGGACAATGACCCAAAGCACACCTCCAAATTATACAAGAACTATTCAGGGAAGAAGCAGTCAGCTGGTATTCTATCGGTAATGGAGTGGCCAGTGCAGTCACCAGATCTCAACCCCATTGAGCTGTTGTGGGAGCAGCTTGACCGTATGGTACGCAAAAAGTGCCCATCAAGCCAATCCAACTTGTGGGAGGGGCTTCTGGTAGCATGGGGTGAAATTTCTCCAGATTACCTCAGCAAATTAACAGCTAGAATGCCAAAGGTCTGCAATGTTGGAATTGCTGCAAATGGAGCCTTCTTTGACGAAAGCAAAGTTTGAAGGAGAAAATTATTATTTCAAGTAAAAATCATTATTTCTAACCTTGTCAATGTCTTAACTATATTTTCTATTCATTTTGCAACTCATTTGATAAATAAAAGTGAGTTTTCATGGAAAACATGGTGACCCCAAACTTTTGAACGGTAGTGTATGTCAATGTGAAAGTGATAGTATTATACTCTGCGGTCTCTTCAGACAGAGTATAATAGGTGAAAGGCCAAGGGAGGTGTAAAAAAAAAAATAAATTCATTTTCATCTTCCCTCACCTCTTTTGCTCTCTCTCTCCATGACATCATGAAACTTGGTGTGCCCATGTGACTGCTGGTGGCCCAATCACAAGCCTCAGTGGTGATCCTGGGCACATGACATCACCAGGAGTGTGTCAGATGCTGCGAGGAGGCTGAAAAGAGTTAAGAGAAGGTGAGTATGTATGTTTTTTATATGTTTGATTCCAGCAAATGATGTACAATAACTTTAGTATTACTCTGATATAGAAGATGCTGGTAGTGAAAATGTTTTTAGACTTTTGCACTTGGCTGAAAAAAAGGAAAGTTGTTAGAATTTATCATAGCCCGGCAGCTAATGAGAAAATAAAAATACATTTCAGTACTAGAAGAATCGGTATTGTTCAGGACAGAGTAGCCTGCAGGCAAAGTAAACAGTAGTGAAGGCAGCGAGTGCACTGTAAAAGACTTACTGCCAAATGGAAGTGGTTTACAAAGTCTCAGTCAATTTTATGTAATAGATAAAGTACTTTGAGGTCAGATATATAACATGTTTATTAGTTGTTGCATTGTTACAGGGAATACCCATAGAGCATGATGACATAATATGTTAAGGTTTAGTTTACACTAAACTATATATATATATATATATATATATATATATATATATATATATATTATATAGTATATCGCATTTACAGTAGGGTATTTTATAGAGATGAAGAGGAACATGGTGTCATGAAGACAGGTGGGACCATATATTTTCTGTACAGTGGCCTCTAAAGGGGAAATGTAGTATTACACACTGGCTATTCAAATGAATGGTCAAGAGTGTAATACAGACTCCTGAATTAAAGTGGTTGTCTGTCCCCAAAATGGATTTTTCATTCAATGGATTTTGTGATCTATGAGGTAACAACACCCAGAACCTGCACAGATCAGCTGTTCTGGTAGTGTCTGGGTGCCTGAAGCTATAACAGTGGATGGGGTGTATGTGCAGGCTCTCCTATTCAAGTAATAGGAGTTGCACAGCAGTGGTTCCAGGGAGAAGTTTCTGCCATTTAGATACAGTGGGGAAAAAAAGTATTTAGTCAGCCAGCAATTGTGCAAGTTCTCCCACTTAAAAAGATGAGGCCGGCCTGTAATTGTCATCATAGGTAGACCTCAACTATGAGAGACAAAATGAGAAAACAAATCCAGAAAATCACATTGTCTGATTTTTAAAGAATTTATTTGCAAATTATGGTGGAAAATAAGTATTTGGTCAATAACAAAAGTACATCTCAATACTTTGTTATTTATCCTTTGTTGGCAATGACAGAGGTCAAACGTTTTCTGTAAGTCTTCACAAGGTTGGCACACACTGTTGCTGGTATGTTGGCCCATTCCTCCATGCAGATCTCCTCTACAGTAGTGATGTTTTGGGGCTGTCGCTGGGCAACATGGACTTTCAACTCCCTCCAAAGGTTTTCTATGGGGTTGAGATCTGGAGACTGGCTAGGCCACTCCAGGACCTTGAAATGGTTCTTACGAAGCCACTCCTGCACATAATAAGCGGGAACCCCATTACAAGTTACGCCCCTGTTATCCATTACTTAGTAGCATGTGTCTGAAAGTGTCATATTGACTATTTACTAATGCAACGTAAGCTAACATTGTAACACTAGGTTCTTTCCATTCTTCTGGTCTGTGGGAGGACCAGAAGAACAGAAACAGGGACACAATTGGATCCGTTAAACGACGGACAGAAACAGAACCAGACAGACCCTATTGACTATAACTTGGTTTGTTGGGTGTCCATTTTTTTAACAATATGTGAAACCAGCCTAAGCCGCACCTAATAACATTCTTATCCAGTTGTGTATTGTTTGCAATTCTACAATTTTCTCGTCACACCAAGCACAAATAGGCGCTCGAGAAACCTGAGTATCACTGAGACCTTTGTGTTCACTGGCTGCGATCTAGTGGGACATGCCGGCTTTCCCCAGTCAATTGTTTAGGATTTGTTTAATGAAGTTAAGAGTTTCTGCTCCATGGCAGCGTACAACAACATCCCCTTAGCACCAAGTATACGTCACACTAGACACTATGTTTTGGAGTCATTATGTGTGTGTAGTGTAACCGCATTTTTGGTAACAATGAGTTGCAAGTCAATTGAGAATATTCTATCTGCAGAACTTATTGAACAGGTTGTAGATTTGGAAACACTGGTGAAATATTCTACATTATACAGCAGGGACTATGGTAGGTTGGAATTTTAAGTATTTATAGTGCAATGGGTACTTGAGATATTGAAAATGTGGCCAAGTGGACAAAGTTGCCCAAAATAGTAAAAGAACCAATGCCCATTCCCCATTCTTGCAGCACCATCATCCTGGTGGTCCCTGTCTTTGTTTACTTGGCTGCAGCAATGGTGTCCCCGTCTCGTGTGACTGCCGTAGCCAATCATTGGCCTCAGCACAACACCTCATGGCTCGAGACTACTGTTAGCCATAGAAAGTAGTGGAAAAGTGAAGAAATCAGGGGATACCTTTTAGAGGCTAACTGAGTAGAGTATATTTGATAGTAAGCTTTCGAGAATGCTAGCTCTCTTCTTCAGACATGGTATAACACCATGTCTGAAAAAGAGAGCTAGCACTCTTGAAAGCTTACTATCAAATATACTCAGTTAGCCTCTAAAAGGATTCACCTGATTTCTTCACTCTTCCACAAGTGATTGCAGCGGTCACACGGGTAAATGAGGTTGTCATTGCTGCAGTCAAGTGAAGAGAAGTCGACAGGGATCACTAGAGCGGCAAGGGTTTAATAGTAAACTACTGGTTCTTTTATCTTTTTATGCAATTTTCTAGCTTTGGCCAAATCTTACGTTTTTGATACAGTGATAGAAACAAGGGAAAAAAAAAGAAAGGATAAAAAGAGATTTCAGTACAGGATTTCACAGAAAGACGCCAAAATCTGTTAATAAAGTATTTGTTAAAGGTGTCTTCCCATGAATTTGTAGACAATTAGAAGTCAAATATTTTTGCAAATATACCGTAAGTCATTAAAAATTTTGAAGAGTTTTAAAGATTTCCTCTAACCATCTTAGTGGTGACATCTTTTGTCTTGATCAGTTGCCAATGGATATAACCATGAATGCAGGAACTTTCTATGGTCCCGGACTTGTCAGAAACCCAGCCATGATTCCTTATTGTGGCTGTGTTATCTTCTTATAACATGTAGTGTCCCTGCATGATAACCCGGCCACAATAAGAAAATCATGGCTGGGTTTCCGACAAGTCCCAGACCAAAGAAAGTTCCTGCACTCATGATCATATCCATTGACAACCATTGAAGACTACAGACTGTCACCACTAAGATGGTTAAAGAAAATCTTAAAATATCTTGAAAATTTTTTGTCATTTATATTTGCAAAAATGTTTAACTTTTAATTGCCTACAAGGAAATTTGGTTATCCTTGTGGCGTTAACATTTAGGGTTGACAGGACTCTAGAACTGTTGTCTTGCAGTCCTGGGCTACATCTAGACTCTTCTGAAGTTGGTAAAACACACGAGATAACAGTTTGTTAGAATGACCAAGATTAGCCGTTGTGTGTTTGGGACAATTGTTGATCATTCAGCCAACCATTGCCAAATGATTATCTCATGTGCAAGGCCAGAAATGTCAGCAGATGACTTTAGCTCCAGCTGGAATTTAGCCAAGACAATTCCATGTCAATGAGACACTGTATGTGACAATAGTTAACTAAAAATCACAAAATAATTTACAACAATTATACTTCGTGCAGGAAAAATCATGTTTCTTTTCGGGAGTTAGAGACGTAATCACAAATGTATTCCTTGGAGGCATCCCGAGTATTTACAAACTCAATTTTCTTTCCCCTGAAGACTTCTTTAATAATCGTGACTTCCTTCAACAAGCTAACAGATGTGAAATTGTTCTGAAAACATGCAAACAATTTCTACAATGCAAATTACACAGAAGATTGCAAGATGTCATTAGCAATAATAAGAATACTAATAATAATCAGAATAAATAAGCAGTAAATATAGTGGAGAAACACCAAGTATATGTCAGTCAAGGAGGCACCATCAGACACATCTGGGCCTTTAAAGAGTTAAGTCCAAGAAATAGAAAAATCCTGCTCTTGGATTAAATCTTTTTATTTATTGATGATCCATCAAAACATTATCCAGAATGTTCCATACCCATAATCCATAATCCAACATGTTTCAGACTTCTACAGCTCTTGGTTACAGCTGAAACACGTTGGAATATGGATTATAACTATGAATCTTTTTCTATGTTATTTTAACACCTAGAAGACACAGCAATTTTCTGTTTCTTTCATATACAAGTTTCCCTCCCTGTTTTCCAAGAGCAATAACTTTTTTTTTATTTTTCCCAAAAAATTGTACTTTCTAATGGCAGCATTTAATATTCTATACGATGTACCTGGAAAAAATCCTGAATAGGGTGGAAATGGGAAAAAGTCATTTTCTTGCAGGTTTTGTTTTTATGGCATTCACTGTGGAATACTACTATATGCCTTTGTGGGCATTGTCTAAAACAGTACTAAAAAAAAGGTATGCAAGCACATGCTGGGCAAACATTCACTTGGCATATGCTGTGCACCTGGATATGTTTGTCATAACTTACGGGAGTTTTCCTGGCACAAATGCAGCAAGTACTCAAGAAACCATATGTGAACACAACCTAAATGGTCAGAATCCCTGAACTCTGCCATCAACCTCTATTTTGTACCTTATTGTAAACATTTGGCGGGCACCTAAGATTTTTATACTATATCTCCAACAAAGTTTTACCTTTATTTTAACATGAAAGGAAATAATATGACCTTCATGCATCTCTCAGATCCACACAGTATATTAAATGGTTCCACGTGGGCGGAGAGACCGAAAACTAAATGGGTCTGTACATTATTGCCTATGAAATACAGTGATCCCCCTCACATTGCGATTTACTGCATCGGAGTTTTCATTTATTTCCGGTCCTAGTGCTGCCTCTGCCACTTCTGTTCCTCATTTATTCTTTCCTCCGTTTCACTATTCCTAGCTGAAATCTGTACACTGCTTTTCATTGGAGAATGGATGTGTGAGCTCCTATATAATACAGAGAAGCTGAAACTGGACAGTGGGCACTTCAGTTATATCTCAGGCATTATAAAACCTAGAACAGTGCTCCTGGTGGCATATGTCTAAGGTGAGATTCTCAGCTTTCATATGACCCCAAGATGGCAGTTCTTTGTGTATTATTTCACAATTTATCACCAATCAAGTGGGGATTGGGAGCAGCTGCATATACATTAAATACATCTATCCCGGCTGTGGCTTGCTTGTTGCACATGCTGCATAGCAGAGTTTATTACAGTGCAGTGCATGTGGATGGGATTTAGAAATTCCAACATTCATGTAGTGAAAATTTTGCACAGGGAAAAAAGTATCCAGCAGACTTTCGGATTTGGAGCATGTTCATCTAAGGCCTCACACACACTACCATAATTTTATCCGCAATTGTGGGTCAGCAATTGCAGATAAAAGTACAGACCCACATGTTTCTATGGGCCCATATACACGTCTGTAATTATGAAGCATGTCCTATATTTGTCGGAATTTTTGGCACAGATCACTGTAGGGAATACAACATCCGAATTGCGGATGACTTTACTGATGCAATGCAGACATGTACATCCGTGGATTGCGGATCAGTATTTGCTGATTGTAAATCTACTATAGTTGTGTGCATGAGGCCTTAGCTGCAGATCTGCAGCAAACTTCACATAAAACACATGCAGATCCTGCTGTGGATTTGCTGCAAATTTGCAGTGAGATTTGTTGCAGAAATCTGAGGATCAACCCAAGCAAATTCCCTATTGCTTGAGTTGGTGCAGCATCCTGGATGTTTCCAACCCATGTACTTCATCAGTATCCGGCTACATGCTATTGGTTTTGGTTTGATATTTTGGATGTTACTGTGAGCCCTGACTTGTTCTTCATGTTGGGACTTCTCGTGCCTGTACATAATCTCTGATATTGACTGATGGTTTTTGCCACCTTCTCAAGACACGTTTTCAGCATTGAAACAAGAATAAAAATGTCTTTTTTTTTTTTTTTTTGAATGTTTTTTTCCCACCCTTGGAAAAAAATTATGAGGTTGGCACAACACCACAGATTCCCATGAAAATCAATTGGACTGTTACGTGGCCATTTTTGACACATAGCCTGGA
The DNA here is from genome assembly GCA_947044405.1 of Leptodactylus fallax. Lineage (NCBI taxonomy): Eukaryota > Metazoa > Chordata > Amphibia > Anura > Leptodactylidae > Leptodactylus > Leptodactylus fallax. The sequence continues at coordinate 136,146 of CAMRHE010000057.1, forward strand.
CAATACATCATAATCCCAAGAAGTAAGTCATCAAAATGGAGAGTGTATCAGATGTCTGACCATAGAACCTTCCGTCCATAGCATACAGTGTTATATTACTTACTGTTAGTACCCCTAACTGAATCGCCCTGATCTTATGAACAGTGCTGAACTGTCCATGCTGCAAATGTGCTGATGGAGACTACAGCAGCATCGGCCCTACCCCTATGGGCATGCAAACAAAAAAGAAAAAAAATCCTGTGCAACTCCTTTACACTGTGGTTCACGTGCTGTTGCCAGTTAGATTGGGTACCAATGTGACAGTCCATATGTAGCTGAATAAAAAATTGCAATACCCTAGACCATCATCTCTCAAGAGTCTAGTGTCAGAGTCCAACTCCAATCCATGCTGTGTGCTGACTATAAGTAGAACCCCTTGCTTATATGAAACTGTAGTCTCTGTGTGGCTCTAAAGCTGTCAGGGAATGCACTATAGCTGCTTCCTCTCATTCCTAGTCCCCAGCATGGTATCCCTTTAAATCACGGTTCTCAACAAGGGTCCCCTCCCATTGATAGTCCACAGCACGATATTGCTTTAAATCTTTGTCCTCAGCATGCCTACTCCTCTCAATCCTGGTTCCTAGCATGGCTCTCCTCACAAAATTTTAACTATTAGCACGTATGCTCAGCACCTCAGTGCTCTAGGGGTCTTAGCGGTCACAGCAACTGGGCCCAAAAGCCATGAGGCCCCACATGTCACTCTCAAATTCTTTAATCTCCTTTCTGATTTCCTTTGCTAGCACTGTGTGGGTTGTAAATTTATTACCCTTGTCTTTTGGTGAGCTGGACTAAGAAGATGTATGATACACAGCCTTCCACTATCAGAAAGGAGAACATTATCCCTTTAGTGGCAAAACATAGCTGCTGGTCAGCAGCATATAGTAAAGAAGGTATTCTGTGGGGGAAGTTATGGCGCAAAAGGGGTCATGGTTATATTGTTATGTACAAGTCTTCATGGCGGTCTGGGCCCGGATAGAGAAGGAAAGGACAATGTAAATGCTGCTAAAATGTATGGATGGGACAAGGCTGCTCGATGTGAGGAGAAGTTGCACCAGGGCCTGTAAGCCTTCAGTTTTTCCTCTGGTGGCAGATTTTATTGACTATGACATTGACTTTCTGCTCCATTGTGATGTTGGTCATTTTTCTCTCTTAGTGTCTCTTACAAGTCTCTTAGGGTATTTTCGCATGGAGTTTTTTGCTGGCTAAAAAAGTGGTCTTTGGTTGTATAAATGGGTGGTCTGCTTATAGAGAGACAGCTTCCATATTGTATAATGGAAAGAAAATTAGTCACTGAAAAAAATTTAATCTTTAAGAGGGTGGGGGTCTTCTCAAACTAGTGGTCTTTTGGAGGGGTTTTATCGTATATAATTACAGTGACCTTGGCCATTATATAGCAACAGTCTCCAAGTTATTTAGGTGACATTAAGACATCTGACATCGAAGAAGTTTTTTGCAAATCCAGTTTTTATACTTTGCATTTTGCTTATACTGGGATATGTTATAACATATACATCTAACATATGTACTGCAAAAATATCCCTTACACATATAAGGAATAAATGGTTGGAAACTATGCGCTCCGAGGAGGAGACCACTATCTATAATATATATAGGTAAATCCTCAGTTATTCCTTAGTAGTTGAGGATTTGAACCAACCCAATTATGGTTAGATGACATAGATCGTATTAGGGAATCTAGTAGATGAGGATCGCATTCAAACTGGGGTTACCGACTATCCGAAGGATTGAAGCCGTTGGTGAAAGATATGTATAGCTGGAACAACTGTTCCCAATAGAGTCCCAGGATTTGCGCTCCTCTATGGATAAACCACAACTGGTCTCAAAGTGCGGGAAATAAAGCCTGAACTTCCCGCACTTTGAGACCAGTTGTGGTTTATCCATAGAGGAGCGCAAATCCTGGGACTCTATTGGGAACAGTTGTTCCAGCTATGCAAAAATATCCCTTGATATACACCCTCTGCGCGGCAAAAACTGGATTTGCGGCACAGAGGATGTAAGCACACACCCGCGCATTGTTTTAAAAACCCATTCAAATGAATGGGTTTTTAAGCAATGCGTCGTTAACCTTTCACAATCCAGTCCCTATACAGTTTCCCGAGATTTTCAGTCGGATTCGCAGCAGATGGACTCCGGCGCAAGTGTGAACCGATCCTAAAAAGAACCATTCTTTCTACCTAATTGGGTGTTTTTTTTATTTGCTCCTCACAAATGTTATAGCTGGCCTTGACATTTTAAGGCTATCAAATAAAGTTCTTATAGTTGCCTGTATTCTGCCTTAAAAGCTACTTAACCCCTTAACAACTGATATGAGTTACTCTGAGCCTGGAGGCCCAGACCAAACTTTTTTCACTTTTTCATCAACATATTCCAAGAGCCATAATGCTGTCAACAATTCCTTATAGGTTTATTTTTTCCAGACAAGTTGTAGTTTTTATTGCCACATTTTTACAGTACATATCATATATATTAAATAATGGGGTTTACAAAAGACATTTATAATATATTCACGGGATATGCCATAAATATAAATATATATATATATATATATATATATATATATATATATATATATTTATGCAGGTTCTCACCTCCCTAACTAAATTATGTGTTCTCAAAAATGGTAAAAACTACCCTCATCTAAGAAAAAACAAGCCCCCATATGGTGAGGTCAAGGGAAAAAGTTATGATTCTTGGAATCAATGATGAGAAAAAAAATGCTTAGACCTTAAGGGCAGATGTTACAGATATATCTATGTATATTGTGTTATTTTTACAAAGCATGAGAGGGCACCAAAAGAAGATTCTTCACAGGGCGCCATCCAACTAAAGGCTAGCCCTGTTGTCACATCCACAAACATCAGCATGCTCTATTCATTCATAAGATAAGCAATGCTCAGTGTCAGCGCCAGCTCAGCTACATCTGTACAGTATGTATAGGTATAGTCTATAACTCGGTACATATAAGACCTATTGGCTTGTTATTTTACATGAAGCTGCCCCATGTATTGGATTGCAGTCAGTTAATTGTACAGCACATGTTGTACGGTACATTGCGGAGAACAGAGTAGTCGTGCTGGTCTTGTTTCTATAACAACAGCTGTATACCTAACAGGACATGGACATATAAGGGAATGTTTAGAGCCGTGTCTTTTCTCAGTGACGTCAGTGAACGTCTACCCCGTACCTGTATAACTAGCAGCAAAAGTAGATCGCAAACAAACCTTCCAATTGTGACCGAATTTCTTTTCTACTGTATAATACTGCCACAAATCCAAGATGTCCAGATAAGATGATCAAGATGAAGATAGCCATAGTAATGTATACATAGCGGAGCACAAACTTGTTTTTTCTCCATGCTCCATTGTTTTCTACTTAAAGGAGTCACAACAAAACTCTGACCCCATACTGTCCTGCACACATATAGATATGATATACTGTATATGGTACTCAGTGAAGGGAGCTTTAAGAAATCCTTTCCTTTACCTTTCTTCTAATCCTCTGAGTAGGGCTAGACTGCAAAGACAAGAGGCAAGTTATGACATAGCAATGTCTCCTGTTATCACATAGCAATGTCTCCTGTTATTACATAGCAATGTCTCCTGTTATCACATAGCGATGTCTCCTGTACATTTTGTAGCCAAAACATTGCTACATATATGACATGGAGTGTCTCTGCAGTATTAAGATACTATATAGCCGTGCCTTAATGGGGTTTTCTGGCTCCCAAGTGTGTATTTATACTGATAACTTATCCTGTGGATAGGTCATCAATGTCCAAACCAGGGGCCTGAGCCCCACATAAAATAAAGCACTATTCTAAACAGCACAAGGTAAGTAGGGGCCCCTTTATAGATACTGCATTGGCTCCCAGGAGTTCCAAGTTACATCTCTGATCCGATCTACCTCTGCTAGAAGCTACCACACAGCAAAGGGCCGGGAGCAGCCCTGCTCCTATCTAAGTACAAGGCACATAGCTGCAGCCCGTCCACTGCTTAGTAACAGCACCAGGTATTACGGTTCTTTGTGCCTACATGCATAGTTGCTGGGCTTCTTTTGGCTTGTCTTGTCCACCAGATCCTGCACCACTTAGCTGATCCGGCTGCCTGCAGGTGCCGAAAGGTACTGCAGGTCCCGTCTTGTGATCACTGCAGAGTCTGGCTGCTGAGCTACCAATGAAAGGTTATCAAAAATCATATGGGAGACAGAAAACTCCTTTAGGCTGAGGCCCCTCGTTGCAGAAACACAGCTTTTTTTGTTGCAGATTTTGCTGCGGTTTTTTGATCCAAAGCCAAGTATGGCTACAAAAGGAATGGGAAATATATAGCAAGCTGTTATACTGATACCTTCTGGTCATTCCACTCCTGGCTTTGGCTCAAAAACACGCAGAAAAATCTGTAGCAAAAAAAGCTGCGTTTCCACAACGTGAGCCCGTAGCCTTAAAGCTTTATTAACAGCTCAGCAAATCATGGCAGAGAAGGGATTAGATGGCGGCAAGTCATGATCAACAAAGTAGGACTTGAAACGGTCAAGGGGCACTGCGTTACACTGTTTTAGAAACTCCCATAGAGGTGAATGGAAGCGACACAGTAGCACAGCTGAGCTGCACTGTATCCATAGCTGAATTTATGGAAACAGCATAACTAAATGTACTGCGCTATATCTGAAGCTCCCATCTTTAAATCCTGACATGGTGGTCGGGACAAGCGATCTTAAACCAGTCATGGCGGTGATAGGAATAGCCCTTTAATCCATGTACCTATGATATTTAACCCTTACTGGACACAGGCATTTTTCATTTTTGTGTTTTTGTATTTTACTCTCTGCATTACTAAAGCCATAACTTTTTTCATTTAGAAGTCAATTACTTGAATAGAGCTGGACTGCTCTTCCCTACACAGAGGCTTACTGGGAATCTGCCATCCAAGAAAAAAATAGGAATGGGATGCAGAATTGAATTAGCGCTGAGGCCCCTTTATTTTTACCATCATAAAATCATAGCATATCACAGCAACATAAGTTGAAATACCCATTTAATTGTCCATATATATATATATATATATATATATATATATATATATTCTGTACGCAAGTCACAGGGGCCTGTTGCCGCAGCTCTCGGTACCTATCATTCTGGGTACATGCCCATCTGCTTTCTTCTAAAATGAACAAAGACAATCAACAGGCTGCCCTACTGATCTGGGGTACATGACATAGCTTCTATACGGCAGCGTCCAAGATGCCACCAGTAGAGATGGGCAAACCTCACGAGATTCATTTCCACATTCATTTCCTTTGTTTCGGCCTCACCTAACAAATATTTGTTTTGCACTGACTTGTTTATCACTTGTTTATCTGAGAAGACCCCAGAGTATAATAAGTGAAGGCCCAGGGGAGATGGGTAAAAATAACAACCAGTTATTATCACCTTGTCTTACCTCTTCCGGGCATCCTTATGGCCTCAGCAGTGACCCCCAGGGTGAGTGACATCAGCCAGATGCCTGATGATGACACCGGGAACTGCAAGACGTCCAGGAGAGGTGAGGCAAGGTAAGTGTAAGTCTTTGTTAGTTTTACTCATCTCCCCTGGGTCTCCACTTACTATACTCTGGGGTCTGAGGAAACCCCAGAATGTCAGTGGTTTGTGGATGATGAACCCTAAAAGTTTAGGGTTCAAGCTGACCCTGAAATTTTATGAATATTCAGGTTAAATGTGGTTCACGCAAATCAGTTTACTCACCCCTAGCCACCAGGGCTTCAAGCAAAGACATACACATAAGATAAGTTTTGTTCAAACAATTATATCCCCCAACACCTCTATATGTGATGCTTGTGTAATAAAGAGGCACAGAGGTGAAGCCAGATATATTATTATGCTTATTATATCTATCTAAGAAATGCATCTGTTGGGAGAAGGGGGTCAGGAGGCCCCTTATTAGATGAGTCAAAATTGGCGTGTTCGCCTAATACATCTATTGTGTATGGGATGTCAGGTACAAGTTGCAGGCAAGTTTTGGTGGACTACTATTAACTAAGAGAGGATGGTAAACCGGAAACCTCATGGTAGTGAATAGACTAAGCTTTGGAATTGGCAAGCCTGAGATGTCGTAATTGTAACATGGCTAAGCACAGGAATAAGGAACTTCAGTAGGGTCATTGGTCCTTTAAAGAGTTTTCTGGGCTGTGGGTTGTTTTCAATACTGTTTCTATCTACAGGGTAGGGTCTAACACCAGGACCCTGCACTGATCAGCTGTTCCAAGAACGTATGCAGGGGACAGATCTGTAAGCAGAAGGCTCTGTCCACCATAAGAAGGCTCTGTCCACGCCAGACTACTGCAGCTCTGCTCCTATTGACTTGAATGGGAATGGAGCTCTGGACATGCAAACGCACTGGCACTTTATTCACAGGGAGAATATAGGGAGACTATAAGTTCCTCTTTCTCCTGATCATTGGAGGACCCAGCAGTCTGAACCCTATTGCTATGACGTCCTCATCCTTTAGATAGGAAATAAGTGTCTGTAATTGGACCACCCCTTTAAGGATGCAGCCGTTTTGGCCTTCAAGCCTCAAGTGGTGTAAAGCAGAGAGGAATTTATTTAGACTTGCACATCTTAATATTGTGAGCACTGGTGGCAGATACCTCTTAATAATTCCGGCACGTCGCAGAAGGTGTCAGGCAGTGGAATTAAAATCTGTGCCAGGGACTAATGTAGATTTCTGGTTTAACTCATGGCAGTTTTTCTGTCAGGCTGAGGGGTCCCTATCATGGGCCGCCTCAATCCCTGCCTCAATTTGATCACTTTTTTGAAGAGTGAGTCGTAAATAAACAAAATAGTGCATTTTTTGGCACAAAAAACATGCAACAAAAAATGTGCCACTTTTGTGCCAAAAAACTGTTGTGAAAAATATGGTCAATTCTCCCCACTGTCTGGGGCTCAATGTGAAGTCAGCTATGGCCTGTGTGCCCCGTCCACACTGACATGAAAGAGAGAGTAGGTGACATTGTATTCTAAAGACTATTCAAGTTCTGTTCTGCAACCTTCAAGCAATAGCGCCACCTACTGTACACTACAACCCTGTGAAGAAAAGAAAGCTGAACTCTTAATCAACATGGTCTGTGACTGTTTCTTAACCCCTTCCCATCATCTGCCAAAAATTTACGGCGACTGTCGGGTTTTTAAACATTGCACCCTATAAGGATTAGAGATGGGTGAACCTCATGAGATTCGTGATTCATCCACCTGTTTTATTTTGATCCAAACTTATTTGGCCTGAACTGGAAGTGCTATTATTATGGACTGGGGTCTCTTAAGACCCTAGACTATAACAATTGAAGGCCCAGAACATAGTAAACACTTATACTCACCTTGCTTCATCTGTCTTGGGTTCCCTCGTGGTACTCTATCGACTTCTTGGGTGAGGTCATGGGGCACAGAGAGACGACTGAGTCCTGTGATTGGGCCTCAGCGATCATGTAGGGCACGCCGATTTCATGATGCTTAGTTGCTTCCCATGCTTCATCTTCCCTGGGCATCTTATTATTATACTCTTGTGTCTGAAGAGCCCAGGAGACGTGAAGGAAGGTGAGTATCAGTGTTTATTAGAGACCCCAGAGTAAAATAGTGATTCTTAGGCTAAGACCCCACGTAGCGGGCCGCACCAAAAAAGCGCTGTGGGAAAAAACGCAGTGGCAACGCTTTGCGGTTCTTCCCGGAGCGCTTTTCACAGAAAGTTAGCAGAGGTTTCCTCTGCGGACTTTCTGCTTCAATTATATCTATAGGGAAATCACGAGCGTTTCCATAGGTATAATAGACATGCTGCGATTTCCAAAACGGTTTTGGAAATTGCAGTGCATCCACTGTGCATATTTTACCACACTGTGGGTATGGGATTCGCTAGACAGTCTGAATGTGGGATGGACTGGTGATGGTCGGTCAATGAGAGTGCCGGAGATAGCTGAAGTACAGCTCCTTTAACCCCTTAATGCACTGTGACGTACCTGTACATTAGTATGGGTGCAATGTGATAATCATGTTGGTTTGCCCACCTGTAATTGACATGTTTGCTGCTATAAAAAGCTTGTACTTGGCACTATTATTACTATGGATGGCATTTCAGACCTGATTGACTCCCTTTAATCTGGATTTACACCTGTAGCTTTGATACTGCCAAAGCCAGCAGTGAATGCAAAAGAGAGAAGTATAGTTGAAGGACATTTGCTTCTCTATCCTATTTTGCTCCTGATTTTTGCTTAAAAAAAAACTACATGAAACATTAAATGTGCAATTTTAGCCCAAAGCAACAGAAATCGAGGTGGTGCAGATCACGGAGCATCTGAGGCTTATGTGAGACACGATTATAGGCAGCACTTAAAGGGAAAAACAAGGAAGTTAATTAAACCATAAAAGGGATCCAGCAAATCGCCAGTTAACTGGTTTCTGGGAATGACACAAAGTTGGTCTAAACATAATTAACAAAGTTAATTATTCTGATGAAACATGAAGTGGATAAGTCCTGAATGATCCATTACAACCTCTAATTACAGCTACAAAGAGTTTCTCTAATGTCTTGTGTACTAAAGCTAATGGCCACTAAACAAGGTTTTAGACACATATTAACCAAATTATTGCTGGTTTCATTATTTTCCTCGTACACAATTAGTATTATAGGCCATCAAGCGGCCGTCAGTCACTTAGAGACAAGTGGCCTGAAGGTCGGAGGCGCTTGGTTACTGCAGTTCTGTGATTTTCTTGTGCCACCGGTTTCCCTTGAGGCATAGGAAGGTCGTCCTGTCCTAGCATTGTTCTAGCTGGTGTATTCACCTTGTGGTAGGGAATTACTGTAAACAGCTCAGCACTTTACCATAGTGACTCAATATATGCTTTACTGGGATGCAAATTACAAGTGAGCAGCGCCTGGGAAGAGTGAGTGGAAATGAGAAGACAGTGACATAAGGAAGTCAAGAAAGGGAGAGAAGAGGCGCTGCCAAGTTGTATCATATTGTAGAGGTTTTTTGTACTTACTTTATTGGAGTTTGTATTTACCGGTTACTTCTAGTAACTTCTGCACTTTTGACGATGTAAAGTTTGAAAAGGGAACAGTATCAAGTAAATGCTTAATTATAATAAATGTATTATTCATTTTTATTTATTTTTTTTTTTTTTTTAGCCACTTCAGTACCGGACCAATTTCTGGTCCAGGACCAGACACATTTTTGGGTTTTTTATATGTGCAGTTTTGAGGGATATAACATTTTTATCATTTGGATTATTCAACTAATTTCTGTGTCTTTTTTCGGTGACACATAGGGCCTTATTTTTATGTTGCTTTTATTTTTGCATGTTTTTTAATTTTTTTTTATATCCAGTAAAATATAAACAAAAGAGGAGGGAAACCGTGCCTGTTTTTCACTTTTCATTTTTTTTATTTAATGGCACAAAGGGCTACTAAAAAACGTTTTAAAATAGTTTTTCCTCTTCATTATGGTAATTTTTATTTTGTATTGTGTCGTCGGAGGTGGGGCTAGAACCTGTAATAAGTATTTATTTTTTTACATTGTGTCCCCATAAGGTTATCACAGACCTTTGGGGACATTTGACCACTATTTTTTTTGGTGGGGGGACTGATTTCCCCTGTAACTGGGGCTAATACCTTAGCCCCAGTTACAGGAGAAATACAGCCTCCTGCCCATAACTACAGACCTCTAGGACCCAGCAGCTCTAACAGCCTCTGATCCCGGCAGATCACGTGACCGCCGGGTCAGAAGGGAGCTGCATCCTGGCGGCTCCCATAGCTGTGTATACAGAGCTAATTGAGTGCTGTGTACACAGCGATCAGGAAGGCAGGGATGGTAATAAACCGTACGAATACGTCCTTGCAGAATAAGACAGCCACTTTCAGACGTATATACTCTATGGGCGGTCCTGAAGTGGTTAAAGAGGTGGTTAAAGATGGCCTTTTATTAACTCTGCCAACTCCAGTTCTTAGCACCTGTAAATAGTCGCTGCTCCAATAATTTTGGCACAGTTGTAATTTTTTCTCTAGCCCCCACCATTCCTGAGAAATTTATGCTGTTAGTTTTGGTGCCTGATATACTATTTAGTCTCTGTACTGTCAGGAGGGCGGTGTCAGGCAGGAGCAGACAAGGGGTGTGATTCTGAGCTCTGACACTGGCTGCCTCTGATTGGCGCTCTGAATCACGCCCCCCCCTCCCCGTCTGACACCGCCCTCCTGACATTATAGAGCCTAAATAACACATCAGGCACCAAAACTAACAGCGCTTGTTCACGAACAGTGAGTGCTAGAAAATTCCAACTGTTCTGGAATCAGTGGAGCAGCGACTATTAACAGATGCTAAGAACTAGAATTGGTGGAGGTGGTGAAAGGTCCTCTTAAAAGGGCCAGTATGTACTAATTGCACCTAACTTTAGCAAATGCCATAGCAACTCAGGCTTCCCCATCTCCTCCAACCTGAAAAATAAGGTCCTTTTGGTTCCTGAATCAAGAAAAGTGTTCATGCTCCTGCTCTCTTGTATTCTTAACCACATGTTTTTTTCTGCTGCCTGTCCTGATCTGTGCCTGTCTACCATTTATGACCGAACTCTGCCTGCCTTGATCCAGTCACTAAGTATAACTTCTGCTGGCTACCTTGGTACTATGACTTGGTGATATCTCCTTATCTATAAGCCAGTCATTACTAACAGAGTCTATTCTGGAGGTAATGAACTAAACATTTTCTGTAATCCTTGTGGTGCCTAATGGTGAAGAATGTGCAGTTCCTTAGACTCCACTACCTGGTTAGCCCTAGACCAAATCCATTAGCAACCCAGTAGATCTGGGTATCTATCTATCTATCTATCTATCTATCTATCTATCTATCTATCTATGCTTTTGTCTGCTGCCTGTCCTGATCTGTGCCTGTCTACCACTTATGACCAAACTCTGCCTGCCTTGATCCATTCACTGTCTAACTATACTTACTGCCTGCTGTCCTGGTACCATGACTTGGTGACATCACCCTATCTATACCCCAGCCATTGCTAACAGAGTCTATTCTGGAGGTAATGAACTAAACATTTCCTTGTGGTGCCTAATGGTGAAGAATGTGTAGTTCCTTAGACCCAACTACCTAGTTTAGCCCTACAACAAATCCATTAGCAACCCAGTAGATCTGGGAATCTATCTAGATATCTATCTATATATGCACAAAAATAAATACAATATTAATTATTATATAAAAAAATCATCAATCGGGAACTACTGGAATGCTAACATCACATCTGAAGCCTTATGTATTCTATATTATGTGCATATAATGATGTATTTCATGATCAGGAGTCTTTTTTAATTTCATTCTTCATTGCACATGACAGCTAAACAAGGTCTAAAAGCATTGACTGTAAATAAAGTATATGCTACTGAATGGTCTGCAGATTATAGTGACAGATTGCATTTTACAGGTGAACACGCCATATGTGGTCTATAGCATAAATCTCCATGCACACTATTCCAACATTACTATATACAACCATGTAAAATGGCTGCATGTATACTGGCAGGCGCCATGTCACGTCTTATATTTTAGTGATTTTTCTGCCTTCCTCGGCTACTGTTGCACTTATAATGGTGATTGGTTATTTTAAGGGATTAAGATTCACAGTGAGATTTCTATTACAGTCTGTAGCATTGTCAGCGGATTTAGACAAGACCCATCTGTGCCCATTTGCTCTACAGAGCATGGTAAGCTTTTATTACTGAAACACCAGTTTATTTTCTGCAAGAAGTTGCGTGCAGCCAGGTGTGGAAATGCAGGATCCATTACTGAAATATACCGTCTAGGTTTCTTCATCTATTTTCATCTTGACATAGGCCTTGATCATATTAGTGCTGAACTTTAGTTTTTTCTTATATAAATTTTTATTATTTATTTAAAGATGTAAATGAAATGGAACAGATCTCATTGTATTTATTCTAGCGCGAGAAGTCCAATATGGCTAGGTATTAATAGGCTGCAACTTTATATAGATAGCGGGACAAGATCTGTGCATCCCCCACACCATACAATGCACCTTTAGTGGCCTTGACACAGTATCATGCTCATAGTGGCCTCCACATAATGCCTCTTTCATTGTGGCCACCACAAAATAACTCCCACCTCAATGTGGTCCCCACAGTATAATGTCCCCTTCAGTGTGGCTGCCACAGTATAATGTCCTCCTTGATGTGGGTCCCACTAGGGCTGGGCAATTAGGACCTAAATTGGGGATTTTACCTCGATTAGAATTAATGGCGATTATTTAGGCAATGACCCCTTTAAAAACACCGCCCCTTTTAGAATATGTATTGGGCCAACCCCGCGAGGTTCACCCAGCATTTTTGTATCGAAAATGTTCGTAACAAAACTATTATTATACTCTGGAGTCTCTTCAGACCCTGGAGTATAATAACCGGAGGGCCATGGGAGGGGAGCAAACATAAAAACCAGTATTACTCACCTCTCTTTGGCTCTGGTGCTGCTTCTGGTTCTCTTCAGATCTCGTGAATGACATCAGGGGTCATGTGGCATTGCGATGCAAACGTGACGATGATGCATGACCGCCGTTGTCATGCTTGTGTCTTTGTATCAGCGGTCCCTGACGTTATAAAGGAGCCCAGAAGCAGATGAAGACCAGTGCCAGAGCCCAGGAGAGGTGCGTAACACTGTTTGTTATATTTACTCAACTCCTCTGGGACTCCGCTTATTATACTGTGGGGTCTGAAGAGACCCCACAGTATAATAATAGCAGTTCCGGTTCGGATGTTTGATGTCCGAACAAAACTGAAGGCAAAAGGTCGCAAATACTGTAATAACTAAACCAAAATAACCGATGTACACAAAGTCACATCAGTCATCTGGAATGACAGTCGGTTTGGGTTTTTATATTAATTGCCCAGCCCTAGGCCCCACTATATAATAAATCCCTCTTAATATGGTCCACACAGCATAATGTCCCCCTCAATGTGTTCCTCCCCTGAGTATAATGTTCCCAATTATGTGGCTCCCACAGTATCATGCCCTGCTCATTGTGGCCTTCACGGTATAATGACCCTCTTAATGTGACCCCCAAAGTATAATGCCTCCTCCTAGGGTCCCCACAGAAAAACACATGAACAAAAATAAATAAATAAAACTAATACTCACCTCTCTCTCCATTCTCCTGCAGTCCACTCTGGTATCTGCTGGCAGCGGTCTAGGAGTAGCAGAAGCAATGTAGTGATTTCACTATATCACCACTGTCTGCATCTGCAAACACAGGGGCTGAATGGTTAAGTAGAGAGCAGATGGCTCCCTGCTTCACTAGTGTACTGAACTCATCTCCCGTCTCCCCTCTCTATAGACTTCTATTGTATAGATTTAATCAGTGGCATAAACAGGCACTTTTTTCAAAATAAAATATATTACAAAGTTTGTCATCTTCAGCTGGACTATGGATTTATTGAAGGGCACTGCAGTGATGTATTGATCATGAATTGACTTAGATCTCCAGCAATCACATGTAATATTTGGAGTAATTTTACAGCAAGTGTACAGATGTCCTGCAGCGCCACCACATATAGAACTAGGCATTACACAATTCCAATTTCAGTCAATAGGCTGTCAGTTTAATATGCAGACATGTTAAGTCCTCCATCCTCCGGAGATCTTCTTTGTAATCACCATCTGCCTTGTATAGGAGACTCTATTAATGCAGAATACTGTAATATATCTCTACTCTTTTTCATAAGACTATAACACATCAGGAGGAGGAAATGTTGAGTTTACACATCATCTTGATGCTAGGTACACTTGAACCATTGACTGTATTTACTGAGCTGATACAGACACGGCTTTCATTCAATCCTGCAATCTCATTAGTAACACCGATGATTCTGCCAGGAGTGAACATTGATAACCGGTTACACATCTCCTGCCCCATCTGCATCAGAATGACACTATTACTGAAATGTCACCTAGATAATCAATACAAGAAACATCTCGACAAACGTCTCTCAGCGTCAACACATGACCTCAACCTGTGCAGAGGATTTCATTAAGGTTGTCTTCTGCAGACCATCCCTTACTAAACGCCCTGTCTATTAAGATGCAATCAGCTCTGTAGGAGATCCTCAGAACATGACCTGTTGAGGTTCTTAGAAGACAGGATTGGAGAGATACCACTATAGAAGAACCACCTGTCAGTTTCTAAGCAGTGCTTTCTGCTTCCACTTTGAAGTTGGAGATGTATCTAATCCTATCCTCCCCATGTCAGGCTCCCATTATCTTATATAGTTGTCTTACACAATCATCCTCATAGACTTCTGAAGAAGGATCGCGTCCATCTCCTAGAGGTTATTTTTGTATATATAAACAATCCAAAGTGTTTTGGTGCTGCATTTATGGTAGAGACGGATTTACGTAATTTTACCTCTGCTTGGTTGTTGTAACCAAAATTTTATTATACCTGTTTTTTAACAGATCCGAATGAAAATAGTCATATTTGTATATCAGATTCATATCAGAGTTCAGTCATTTACCCTGGTCATGAAACTAAGCTAAGCTCCTAAATCAGGATTAGTATAAGCATTAGTATCCGCAGCAGAATTATCATTCACTCTGCACTCATGAAGAACACAATTCAGCAAATCCTTTTACAAAAAAACATATACAGAGCATAGCCAGTAACCACATGTCCTCAGAAAACGCTTCTTTCCACAAGACCACCATCAACATAAATGGAGTTCAGGATATGTCAAACATAACCCCTCCACCAACTCCAACTCTTTGCATCTATCAATAGAAGCCACTCCACTGATTCTGGCACAGTTGGATTTTTTTCTGTAGCCGCCATCATTCCTGAGCAATCATTGCTATTGTTTTCAGCACAATTATGCTCTCTTGAGTCAGGTGGGCGGTCCCTGTCTTTCTGCTCAAGCCTAGAACCGCCCACCTAACAGTAGAGAGCAAAATTGTGCTGAAACTAACAGAAATGAATGCCCAGGAACAGCGGGCGATAGAGAAAAAATTCCAACTGCGCCAGTATCAGTGGAGGGGCACCTATTGAGGAATGCAGTTAGTTGGAGTTGGTAGAGGTGGTGAGAGGTCCCCTTTAAAGGGGTTGTGTAGGTCTTCGAAAACATAGCTGCTTTCTTCTTCTCAGGAAGTGACATCATGTCTGTTGGTTACATGGCCATGTCCATTTTAATGGGATAGAGATGTGGCATCGCCTTGTGACCAAAGGAAATGATGTCACTTCCTGAGAAAATGAAAGCAACCATGTTTTCGAAGTCCTGCACAACCTCTTTAAGTAACCTATAATACCCACTCATGCCCAAATCATGTCAACCAAATCATGCCAATACCATGTCAATTGAGAAAAATAGCACAAAACGTTGAAT
This sequence comes from Leptodactylus fallax, assembly GCA_947044405.1. Classification (NCBI taxonomy): domain Eukaryota; kingdom Metazoa; phylum Chordata; class Amphibia; order Anura; family Leptodactylidae; genus Leptodactylus; species Leptodactylus fallax. The sequence goes on from CAMRHE010000057.1 coordinate 151,619, forward strand.
AAAATGGAAATTGAATGTGTATTTTTTCAAAATATTTTCCTATAATATACAATGCAGATATGAGAAACACAACTAACCCTGCATTACAAGAAGATTTTTGCATGAGTATTTCCTAAATCCAGTTCTAGGAAGTGTCAGCGATGCAGATAATAATGGTTGTTTTGCATTATCTTACATCATAGGTTTTTCGCGCTGTATAATTGGTACATTTCTGAAAATAGCTGTTTATGCAGATAATCTGAATAGACGATTAAACCTTCCAGCAGTGATCATGACTCACGCCTGACATGCAAGATTTCTCATTTGATTTAGTAAGAGTTTTATTTCAATGAAAAAGACAGCAAATTGGCGGCTTACATAAGGGAACAGAACGTCTGTTGTACTGAAGTCATTGACAACGCAAATTTATAGCCAGACTTATGAAGAGACTATTGACATCTTGCTTAGAATCTAGTCTCTTTATGTTTGCATTGATCTTCAGTATGGAGAAGATCAGATTAATATGCATGGCCTTACCACCTAGCAGCAACTGCCTAGACAAGCAGCGGCATAGGGGCAGGGGTGGACTGACCCACCATTAGTTCATATACAGGATCCATGGCTTTCTGATGAGTGCTGCATCCTTAGTCATAGCTATGGATGCAGCATGTGTCAGAAACGTGTAGGTCTTGTGTTTTGTTGGATGCCTGAGGTTTTTAATACGTATATCAGTTTCTGAAGTGCTGGATCAAGCTTATTTGTGAACATTTGATGTATAGCTGTATTGCCACAAAGCGCGGACATAGCACTTCCCATTATACCAGTCTACCCAATAAGAGGATCAGGGTGGCCAGCACTCTACTACATCAGTGCTTCTAGAAATGACGGCCACAAAAGCACACAGGCCTGCGGAAACACCGCAAGTATTCCTGTTCATATAAGCCAAGCTCACTCGGACCACAGACCCACATCACTGCTCAAGGTTGTTGCTCAGTTCACTTCTCTGGCTTTCAGGAAAAAGCCCAAATTCCATTTCCAGATACATATGGTCTCTGCACAGCGGAGTAACTGCACTGATCCCACACCAGATCCTTGAAAAGCACAAGAAAAATACTATTATAGACGGATTTTCCAGTCCTGGTGTTAAAAACCGTCAAGCCACAGCGTCACGTAAGCTGTACTGTGGGAAGCACAAAAAAACACTGCCCATCGCACAGCCAGTAGGCACAATGGAGTTCCTCTGATCCAGAATGTACCAGAACAAGAAGCGGCGCAGTGACAAAGCCGTACCAGTCAAAGTATACTGTGCGAACCATGCAAGACATAGCAAACACTTCATTACAATGCAAAGAAATGCAAAGAGCACACATGGACACCACAGTACAAGGGCTATCTTAAGTGCGGACTTCTCGACACATAACACGCCTTACATTTAGGGCTATAACTGTAGGAGGCGCTGGCTTCCACCCCCATACATACCAATCATTGCCAGTGCCCTAAAATGCATAGACTATTGTTGAGGCCAGGGTGTCACTCAGGTCTTTATCAGGTGTATCCTGGCTCTGACATTAAGCAGAGTATGTACAATGCACAGTATACTTATACTATTCTATAGTCACATGATGTAAGTGTGACTTGTAAAATACACCATTGTGATAAGATAAGCAGTAACACAGCAGGATTACAAAGTATCTCAGCTCCTAATGGACAAAGTGTCCTGTCATCATGGCCATGTGCGGCATGATCCTCTACATACCATTAAAAGTTAGTCACTTACCAGAAGCCTTTTCCTATATACTTTTTTATGCACATTTTTAAGACTCTTTTTCAGCGCATCTATCTTATGGTGCCTTTAGGATAACACATATCCTTTAGATCCGGTTCACTAACTATTAATCCTAATTGGATTCCCATATTGATGTAATGAGTAATATATATATATGGTAAAACTATAGTAAATCTATTTTGCATTAAAGTAAACCGCATTATGTTACATGTAAAAGGGATCTGGGCCCAGGGTACTAAGGGTCATTGGATGGGTTAACAATTACAATGCATAATGAATGATTCATTAAAGGTAACAGGTCAATCCAACTCTACTGCCCTTTAAAGGCTAACGCTCCACTGGTTCTCCTGAGCTGGTGTTCAGCAACCTTTCCTGAGCCGCCACCAGCTGTTATGCCATCCCACTATGGTCATGGGTTCCATGCATGTGTCGACTCCTGATACCTTAAAGGGCTAGTTCATGCTAATTGTCCTCTGTCAAGTGCCCCAAGTGCCAATCTGTATTTAACTTTGGTTCAGTTTGGATCCTGTTGTCTGCTAAGGGGTCTGTCTGCTGACCATTCTGATCTTTGCCTGACTACCGTTGACAAACAAACTCTCCCCTGACCTGTGCATTAAACATGTTTACGGACTACCTCCTTGGTACCATGTCCTGGTGTTCACTCTTCATCCATGCCATTACTAATGACCCCAGGAAAAGTGTCCTGACAATTCACTGAGGGAAATTCCATACCCTCTTAGACTCATATTCCTGGTTTAGCCTTATTCAAATCCATTAGTGACACAATAAGTTAAAACTTGTAGCAGAAGTGCAGAAGCCAGAAGGTATCAGGGCAGACACTGGTGAATGACACTAACACTTCTAAAGGTGACATTACTGGACTGGTTGCTAAAACAATAGGACTCCACTAAGCCTCAAAATCAGCATAGTAAACATACTTTATATCCCCCCAATGTCCAACACAGTTATTGTCACCAACAGTATAATGGTCCCCATAATAACTGCACCCATCTCATATAATGGCCCCCATTACTGCCACATCCAGTATAAATGACCACATACAGTGTGCCCCATGCAATATAATGGTCCCCATACAGTATAATGACTATACAGTGTTCCCTATATAAAATAATGGCCACAGTAGACCATACAATATAATGGCCCTCATACAATATAATGGCCCCAAACAGTGGCCCCCATACAATATAATGCCCCCAAACAGTGCCCTCACACAGTGTTTTAGTACAGTACTTACCTGTGTGCTTGCTCCACAGTCATGCTCTTCCCCATGTCTGGGCACACTGCTGTCATGTGCACCTGGAGCAGAAGGGAATGGGAGGGAGCCGCAGTATTGCTGTACTAATACTTACCTCTTGCTGTCCACAGCTTGTAGGCCATAGGACAGGAAGTCTATGACTTCCTGTTCTAACAGTGACAGAACCATATCTGGGCTCGTCTTCACCCTGCTTTTGAGGTACCAGGAAGCAGACAGGTAAGTACTGTACTAATGCTTACCTCTTGCTGCCTGCAGCTTGTAGGCCACAGGCAATAGGGCAGGATGCCTATGATTTCCTTCTCTACTAGAAACAGAACCATGTTGGGCCTCCTTTTCTCCCTGATTTTGAAATCCAGCTGTATTTATAAGCAGAACTGGGAGGACCAGTTGCATTTCACCCCTGACATTACCCTTTAACGTGACACATTGGTCTCCATTTAACGCAGAATTGTCTGTGGTGGTATCTAAACCACGTTAAAAGGGTTTTCCCATGAACATAATAATATTTAATTTTGTAGTTTTGCAGTTTTAAAGATTTTCTCCAACCATCTTAGTGCTGACAATCTTTTGTCTACAGTAGATCAGTTGTCAATAAATACGACCACGAATGCAGGAACTTCCTATGGTCTGGCCAAGTTATCTTCTCATGTGTGCACTGTCCTTGCACAGGAAGATAAGGAAATCATGGTTGGGTTTCTGACTGTAGAAAGTTCCTGTATTCATGGTCATATCCATTGACAACTGATCAAGACAAAAGACAGTCACCTCTATGATGGTTAGAGAAAATCTTTAAAATGCTTCAAAATTTTAAAACATTTTTTAAAAATGTTTAACTTTTACTTGTCTACAAATTTATGTATGTCTCTGTGGGAAACCCCTTTAGTCATGTTAGTGACTTTGTTTTATATTTTGTGGTTGTCTTCATTTAGTTCAGTAAATGTCCATCCAGCCTACAATATATTTATAGTCTATCCTCATAGAATTACCAATGTACATACTCACTACATGGACTGGATTATCAGGTCAGTTGTCTGTATACAGACGATCTAGTGGTACATGTTTAGGGTGTAAATACAGCATAATGTTGCTTACTATACAATCTTTTTATAGCATGTACATTCCTGTTATTTACCAGATGTCACTTGTCAAGGGCCATAAACAGCAGTCCAGCTGTCTTCCATTTTCAGTGTAAATCCAATGAATGACTACTATTCTGCACAGGTTGCATCAAGGAAGAATTTTTAAGAAGAAGATATAGAAGTTGTTCATATTCCCAAAATAAATTTTTCATTTGCTATGTTTACTGTTCTCCTGTCTTTCTTTGTTGTAGAGACATTATCCTATAATAGGGAATCATGAGTAAACTCTAGAAACTGTGGATCCAATGACTGGATGTACCAGGTGGGTAGCTCTTGACTAATAACAGATCAAATACTGCAAATTGATAGTGTAAGGCTAGGTTCACGCTTGCGCCTGATCTACGTTCGAATCTGCTTAACAAATGCGGAGAGAAAAGTCCGCATTTTTCTACCTTTCTTGGGCGGAAACCTGGTGGACCCCATTATAGTCTATGGGTTCCACTGGTTTCCGCGGGTAACTTCTTTTTTTAACTGGATTAGGTTTCCGTTCGCCAGGTCCCCCAACGAACCTGACAAACGGAAACTCGAACACAGGTGTGAACCTACAGTAGTGTAAGTGCCGTTTCACTTTTTTCAAAAATTTTACTATTGAGTGAGGGGCTGTTTGGTGAACATTTTTGCAATATACTTCATGAACCTATTTTACTTCCCAGGGCACCCACCAATTAGCTACTTGAAGAGGCCACAGAGTTCAGGTTAGCACTGTGGACTTTTCACTACTTACCAAGCACAGCACCGTGCTTTTGTATAGCACCTGTGCTTGGCATCGCAGCTCATTCACAGATGAACATGACGTCACATGACCTGTGAAGAAAGCTGCCACTTCATACTGCTGATGGGCGGGAGTCCATAAGAATAGGTCATCAATTTGATAAATCCAAGAAAACTCTTTTAGGCTGAGGCCCCACATCGCGAAAACGCAGCTTTTTTGTTACAGATTTTGCAGCGTTTTTTAGAGCCAAAGCCAAAAATGGCCACAAATGGAAAAGGAAATATATAGGAAGCTCTTATACTTCTGCCTTCTGTTCAATCCTCTCCTGGCTTTGGCCTACCAAACTACAGCAAAATCTGCAACAAAAAAATCTGTGTTTCCGCAATGTGGGCCTCAGCCTTAAGCAGAAATGGATATTCCCCACCATAGCTGGTAGTTTAGTAAATGAGTTCAGCAAACTTGTGTAAGCCAGGGGTGAAAATACCTTTCAGCATTTGCAAGAAAACAAAAGCCTAGCAAGAGATAGTACAAGTGGCCAGTTTGGTGCTTTTTTTCTAAATATGGTGTCTGTCTCTCTGAATAGCCAAATAGTGATGTGTTCTGCACATGCACCCATTGGCATCTTTTCCAGCCCCACCTGACAGACAGCTCTGGATTGTGGGTAGGTGAGTATCTTACATTGATCAGCTACATACCATTATTCTGCTTAATGGCAAGGGTTAATACACCTGGCACTGAGGGCAGGCAGGTATGTCATATGGATTGTGAGAAGATGGACATGTTACATTTCTGGATAAATGTAAACTTAGGTACCTGGACCTTGGAAACAATTTCTAAAATTATATATCACACAATGAAAGACCAGCTAACTCTACCGCTAACAAAGATTTACAATATTGGTAGAAAGTAAACTTATTTTTAGCAACCAATGCCAGGCAGCTGCTGCCAAGGCAAATAACATGGGCTGCATCAAGAGAAGAATTGATGCTCACGACGATGATATTGTTTTGCCTCTACACAAATCACTGGTCACCTCTATATAGGAAAGACATAGCTGAACTAGAGCTATTGCAGAGGAGGGCGACCAAGGTCAAGAAGGGGATGGCTGGATTAGAGTACAAAGACAGGTTATCGAATTTGGGGTTGTTCAGTTTAGAAAAAAAAAAAGACTTAGGGGTGACCTAATAACAATGTACAAATATATGAATGGACAATACAGAGATCTTTCCAATGTCCTCTTTATACCAAGGTCTGTAATCGTGATAAGGGGTCTCCTCTACGTCTAAAGGAAAAAAGGTTTTACCATAGTCATAGGTGGGGCTTCTTTACAGTAAGAGCGGCGAGACTATGGAACTCACTGCCACGGGATGTGGTGATTTCTGATAACTTATAGAGGGGCCTGGATGACTTTCTTGAAAGTAAAAATATCACAGATTATGGAAACTAGCATTTTTGGGATAGAATGTTGATCCAGGGATTTATTCCAATTGCCATTTTTTGAGGTAATAGTTTTTTTTTTTTTGCCTTCCTATGGATCAGCTAGTAGGATAATAGGTTGAACTTGATGGACTTGTGTCTTTAACCAATCTTATTATCTATGCTACTATGTGAGCACCTATAGACTATTATACTACCTAATGTTCCAAATCACCTCCATCTGTGGATACATATAGTAGGGTTCTAGGTCTCCCTCTTCACAAAAAATATCCTGTAAAGGAACTTAATAAGGGTATGTTTAACATAAGTCATTAATCTCTTATGTAAAATGGCTTCTTTCTTTCAAACCTTTTGTTGAGCACGTTGTGAGATCCCCGAAGCCCATTTATTCTGTATCTAATTATTATTATTAGCAGTCGTACAACGTAGAGATGAAAGCAGGGAAGCATCCTGATCATTGCTTACAACCTGCATGTTACAAGTACATCATTGTGCCCATGTAGGTTACAGCTCCTGTGGGTGTCTGTCATCGCTCTCTCTGCAGAGAATCTTCACTGCTGTTCTGGGCCCATTAATATTCTCCAAGGACTGCGGATTGCGTTTCCGGCAGGTAGAGCTTGTGCTCCATGTTGACCTGCACAACATTAATTCTGGCTGACAGAACGGCATTATAAACATGTGACAAATGAATAGACTGATGTCTTTAATAATTACACAAGAAAGAGATTTATCATGGTTAGAAATGGCACGTGGCTATAAGTCAAGGAGCCAATATCAAAGTCATTAAAATCACTTATATTACAGATCCAATGAGGAGAACTCCATTATAGTCAGACCTCCTGCCCGGATCACTTTTATCTCTATAAAAATAACAATTTTTTCGAATATAATGGCTGAATTGTCAACTTGTAACTAAGGTCTTTGCATCAGCTGAAGCTTTGACCTAAAGCCTCCATGTGCACAAAGCCGTGAAGACGAAAAGACGTCTAGTGGAAGTTCACAGACCATATGAAAGTGAAATTTCTTATATAACAAATTTTTTTCTAGTACAAGGATCATATTGTCAGGTTGTGCTAAACGAAAATAAAAAGAATGTTTGCCATCTCAAGTTAAGTGCTCATATCCAGACTTGGACTAGCCCACAGATGAGTAGGTCAATCTCCCCGTGGGCCCCTAGACCCCCAACCCCTGAAAGAGTGGTCAGTACACTCACCGCACTATATACAGATAGGCAGTGTACAGCATCTCACACAGCCTATGCTCTTATGTAATAAACTGGGTAAAATATTTAAGTAGATATAGATGCATTGAATGACTGAGATGACATCTAGGCACAGAGGCAGGTTGACCACTATTCTTATTCTTTGGCACCATTTCCTTAAGGTGGCTGTGGGGGCCCATCTCCAATCATCTTACACACAGTTTGATGCTGTTCACATACTGGACAGTGCACAGGAGTAAAGAATAAAAGAATACTGTCAGCCATGGGTTACAAAATTAATCCAAAGAAGGTTGTTATATCTAGGGCTTGTCGTACTATAAAAGCAGAAACCTTATTCCATTATGCTAAAAACATCTTTACTGCATCTTCCCACAACTCTACTGTTCTGCAATTTAAAGCATACCTCCAGTTATAAAACAACTTTTCATAAATGAATAGTACAGGTGAAAAGAAGAAACTTTGTAATATATCTTATTAAAGAAAAATTCTTTTATCTCCATTTATCAGACTTGTGTCCCCCTCCCCTCTCCATAGACTTCTACATGAGAAGAAACATGTCAGTATCCAATCTATAGCACCTCGTGCTCTTTATGATCCTTACAACTGGAGGCAGATAACATATGATCACACTACTAACACCATGTAACAATTTTCAAAAAAATATTTGTTCCCAGTTAAGTGTGTTTTCCTGATTGTTTGTACCTTAAATGAATAGAAAAAAGTTATTATTCCCTGTAAACTTTGCTTTTGTGGTCAGCACAATGATATTTTGAAATTGATCTATTTTTAAGGATATTCGCAATATTTCAAGATACTTAAGAAGCTTCTGGAATAGTGAGAACTATCAAGAAGTTTCTAGAACTGCCCAGAATTATCTAGAACTTTCTGGAACTGTACAGAATTGTAGGTAGCTGTATAACTACAGTTATATAGGGCCACTATAGCCCTTCCTGAGAGAAGGAGAGACAGGATCTAATTGATTGGGATTGCATAGTAAGTGGGCAATGGCCATCACAGACAAAGGGGAATTGACCTAGACAGACAGGTGTGAATTCAATATCTATTCAGATTCTGATAACGACAGTATTCACACTTCACCCCACACCCATTACAGGAGGAGCTTAGGAATGTAAATGTATATATTGTGTGTTACTCTGGTACCGGGTGATCAATCTTGCTCTGCTGAATCCTCAGTACACTCTTGAACTTTAATACTGCATGGAATAAAGACCATTTTTATCAAGTTTGGAGAGACATCCTTTTTCCTTATAGTTCACAGCAACTTAGTCAATTTAGATGGCATCAAGAGGTTGCATACATCCAGCAGACGCATTTTGCTACGTATGTGGCCAGTTTATAAAGACAAGAGCGAAAAAGTACTCTGTGGAAGCATCTCCAAGGGCCTCCAAGGTGGTTTTACTAAGTATCCTTGCTTTATTTGCCTTTGGGACAGCCGGGATACTGAAGCGCACTACCACAGGCGGGACTGGCCTTAGCGGACAGAGTTCACTGTGGGGAAGAACAATGTAAAGTGGGAGCCACTGGTGGACCCACGCAAGGTGCTGATGCCACCACTACACATCAAGCTGGGCTCATAAAACAATTTGTCAGGGCTCTAGATAAGGAGTCGAGAGCTTTCAATTACCTCCAAGATCTTTTAACTAAGCAAAGATCAAGCTGGTGTCTTCGTCGGACCACAAATCAAGAAGATCATAGAGTGCAGTGAATTTCGCCAGAAGCTGAATAGGAAGGAGAGAGCAGCTTGGAACAGTTTTGTCGCAGTGGTTCGCGGCTTCCTAGGCAATCATAAAGATGAAAACTATGTACAACTGGTTCAGACTCTGATAAAGAACTATGCTGCAATGGGCTGCAGGATGTCACTCAAAATCCATATCCTTGATGCTCATCTTGATAAGTGCAAAGAGAACATGGGAGCTTATTCAGAGGAGCAAGGCGAGCGCTTTCACCAGGACATTATGAACTTTGAACGCCGTTACCAAGGACAATATAACGAAAACATGATGGGTGACTATATTTGGGGATTGATTAGTGAAACTGATTTGCAGTATAGTCGTAAATCTCGGAAAACCGCACACTTCTGAACAGTTTTTGATAATCTGTGCAAATTTGCAATGCATATAGTGTTCTTAGTCTGACTGTATAAATGAGAAGATGCAAAATCGTCTGTTTCTATAGTAAAAATGCATAATTTTTGTTGCCGTGATCACAAAAGCGAAGTTTATGATGAATGTAAGCAATTTTTAATTTGTTTTAGACATAAGCAATTGGAATATAACATTTAAAAGCTGGGAACAAAATTTGTGTTACATAGTGAATCAATGGAGGTGACCAGTCGCCTCCTCCGCCCACTACCTGCGCTGTAACTACTGCACATGACACAAAGCATGCCCAGAAAATTCTGTTATTTAAGTTAATGGGGCAGATTCACTAGTTGTGACTAATTTTTAGACCGTACAAACCTACATGCAAGACTAGATAGTCTTAAAGGGAGTCTGTCACTAAAACCCAGCATATCAACCCAGCCCTGTAGATAGATAGGTTAAAGTCCAAAGAGTTCATTTGCATATTGACAAAAAAAGTGATATCTTGGCAAAGGAGTCTCAGATTCACAAGGATGACTCTAACCTATCTATCTGCAGGCTGGGTTGATATGCTGTGGTCTGGTGACACTAACCTATCTATCTGAAGGCTGAGTTGATATGATGGGGTCTGGTGACAGTAACCTATCTATCTGCTGGCTGGGTTGATATGTTGGGTTCTGGTGACACTAACCTATCTATCTGTGAGCTGGGTTGATATACTGAGGTCTAGTGACACTAACCTATCTATCTGGGGGCTGGGTTGATATGCTGAGGTCTAGTGACACTAACCTATCTATTTGCAGGTTGGGTTGATATGCTGGGGTCTAGTGACACTAACCTATCTATCTGCGGGTTGGGTTGATATGCTGGGGTCTGGTGACACTAACCTATCTATCTGCAGGCTGGGTTGATATGCTGGGTTCTGGTGACACTACCCTATCTATCTGCGGGCTGGGTTGATATGCTGGGTTCTGGTGACACTAACCTATCTATCTGCAGGCTGGGTTAATATGCTGAGGTCTAGTGACTCTAACCTATCTATCTGCGGGTTGGGTTGATATGCTGGGGTCTGGTGACCCTAACCCATCTATCTGCAGGCTGGGTTGATATGCTGGGGTCTAGTGACACTAACCTATCTATCTGCAGGCTGGGTTGATATGCTGGGGTCTAGTGACACTAACCTATCTATCTGCAGGCTGGGTTGATATGCTGGGGTCTGGTGACACTAACCTATCTATCTGCGGGCTGGGTTGATATGCTGGGGTCTGGTGACACTAACCTATCTATCTGTGGGCTGGGTTGATATGCTGGGGTCTGGTGACACTAATATATCTATCTGCAGGGCTGGGTTGATATGCTGGGGTCTGGTGACACTAACCTATCTATCTGCAGGGCTGGGTTGATATGCTGGGGTCTGGTGATAGACTCCCTTTGAAATGCAGCAGATTTATCACACTGCGATTTTTCTCAGTACCTGCAGTTACTAACCTGGGTCCATGATCACTGTTATAACAATTTCCCACAATGTCATCATATAATTCATTATCTGCTCTGTTGGATTCTTCTCCTTCCACTTCCCACAAACATTGTGAAAATTCTTTTTTTTTACTAACTAAAATCTATACTGGAACATTGTCTTTTTCTGTTCTTACTTTCAGCTTCTATGGGTTCTTATTCTAGTTTCTTTCGTTATATAGTCGGAGATAATTTAACAGCAACTGACTTTAATGAGGATCTGTCATGTCCTTTAAGATCGGGGAGTGTAATATACTATAGCAAAGCTGACAGACTCCCTTTAAAATACACCAGATTTATCACAGTGGTTGATGCTGGATGATAACTCTGGTGCATCTTTAGACTGCCTGCTCAAAGCCTATACCACCTATTGGTTGGCTTATTTTGCACCAGAATTATGGTGTAATTGTGGCACGCATTGTAAGCCCTGCCCCTTTTCAACAAATCCCTTCCCAGTAAGCTTCACTTCCTTAATGGACGAGGCAAAAAAAGTGCCTAAGAAACATAACAGATGTAGTACATTCATGTAGGCCAATGTTGTCACACATTAAGCCAGAATCCAGGGCACATTTAGCTCAGTGTGTAGGGGGAAAGCTCACCTTCACAGAACAAGACTATGCAAGTGTAACATCAGGGGCAGGAGTGTTCCTCACCGCCCAGCGATGACCCTAAACTGTGAGGCAAGGCCGTGCCCCTCTGACAGTCCATTGATGTAGCTGAAACTAACACCCCAATATCTCTGGAGCTGGGGCAGATACCAGCAAAACTGAAGTGCGTTGAAGTCCGAGCTGTCAGCTTTGCAACGGAATATATCACTCCCGACCTTAGAGGACATGAAAGGTCCTCTTTGATATGAACTTGGGCATAAGATTCTTAGGCACCTTTGCCTCGTCCGTCAAGGGGGTGGGGCTTACCAGAAAGAGGTGGGGTTTCTTAAAAAAGGCTGTGGCTTACAATGCGTGCTGTAATTGCACCATAATTCTGGTGCAAATTTCTGGCACAAAATAAGCCAACCAATAGGTGGTATGGGCTTGGAACAGGCAGTCTAAAGATGCACCAGAGTCACCATATACTGTATATGATGATCCTAGAGGACATGAAAGGTCCTCTTTGGGCTGAGGCCCCACGTTGCGAAATGCTGCCTCAGAAAAGCATGCCAATAATATCTGTGGAAACGTTGGCACTTTTTGGTTTTGATTTGGTTTTGGAAATCACATCGTATCCACTGTGTGTATTTTTCCACAATGTGTGGATGGGATTCGCTAATCAGAAAGTAAGAACAGAAAAAGAGAATGTTCCAGCATAGATTTTAGTTAGTAAAAAAGCAGTTTTCACAATGTTTGTGGGAAGTGAAAGGAGAAGAATCCAACAGAGCAGATAATGAATTATATGATGACATTGTGGGAAATTGTTATAACAGTGATCATGGACCCGGATTAGTAATTGTAGGTAGTGAGGAAAATCGCAGCGTGTTTTTTATTGAAATAAAATGATATTGTATTTGTAAGTCTCCTCCAACTGCGTAAGACATGTCATAATACAAGATGCAGCATTTACACTAACCTAGAAACAGCACGTACAGTATATGGACCCCTAAAATCGAAAATTCACTTACTATTCTGGCATGTACACAATAGTAGAGGGTAAACATGGATTCGACGATTGATAGAAAATGCTCCTACAACCTAAAACCATACAATACAGTATGAAATATGGCTCTGCCTGAGGTTATGTATTTACTGGCAATATTTGAAGGGCTTATAAATAGCCAAGTACAATGAGATACATAGCTCTGGCAGCAGCAAATATAGGGGCGAATATACAGTATAGCCAACAGAATTCTGTATACAACTGCGGCAGAATTAAAATTCTGACATATAAACTAAAGGGTTGGGCCTATATTAATATGAAATGTGACGCTCTCGCCAGTTCGTAAAATATATCCGATTTTTAGTCGCAAAATCACATTGCATAATAGGCCACTTCTAAACTAGCCTAGGACACGTGAATATTCTTTACGTGCATCAGATTTTGTAATACCATGTGACACAATAGAAAATCTGCCGCAGTTTTCAGTATTGTTGACATATTTAAAACTGTCTAAGGCCCCATGTAGCGTCCTGCAGCAAAAATCGCTGTGGGAAAAACCGTGGTGGTTTCCTTAGCGGACTTTCTGCTTCCATTATACCTATAGGGAAACCTACAGACTTTCCGTAGGTATAATTCACATGTTACGATTTCCAAAATCGTGACAGTTTTGGAAATCGCAGCGTGTCCACAGCGCGTATTTTCCCGCAGTGTGGGGATGGGATTCTAGCAAATCACAGTCACTGTAAAATGCCGAGGTTTTTTTCCACAACGTTTCTACTGTGGTCAAACCACAGCATTTCTGCCACTTGTTGCCCCGGCCTAATACTTACACAGTTTTAGTTTATTCCCCCCATAGTGACCCTCAGGAATGCTCCCTGTGGGCAGATTCTTATGGTTGCAACTTTACATACATATAAAGATCAACCGCTGTATCGGTAGCACAGCACTGTACAGCCTACAGCAGTGGGCTCAGGGGAGGTGAGTAAAAATAACAATCACTTATACTCACCTCTCCTGAGTGTCCTCTTGTGCTGTTGCGTGTCCAGGTCGATCACATGACCAAGAGTCAGACCATCAGCAGAGGAGGTAGAAGAATAGGGCTTGTGGTCCCCTGCTCTGCTTTCCAAACCTAAGAAAGGGGGTGATGGGGCGGCATATATTTCAGTAAGCAAGCTTATCCAGGCAGTGAATGCTCTGAGAAACTTTTTATTTCCCCCATAACCCCTTTAATGTACCATCCACACATACATATTAATGTTCTGCTCAACCTCAGATTTGTATGGAGCTGTAATATGGCACATACAGTGCCTGTACCTCTGTATACCTTCAGTGTCATACTGTCATAGAGGGATTTTCGGTATGCATAGCATCTGACAGAGGTTTATGCAGCAGTATATAAAGGGTGCACACAATCCATATATAGGGCTATGACTATGTACATAAGGTTTAATCATTCAGGATTGTGGGAACGCAAGGTGATGTGAAGGACATTGATTTTTTTGATTTATATGGGACAGCTGAATACATTTTTAGAACTTCACAGAACCCAAGGACTTGGGATCCTTATAGGTTTTTGCATCATCAAGGGTAAGGGATATTTTTATACTCCTGTTTTTCTTTTATCTGTTCACAGTATCGATTCTTTGTCTATAATGACATTTATTGCTGTTTAATGGTCCTGCAACTTGGTGTTGTCCTCAAAAGAACCTGCCAGAAGCTGTCCAGGCAGCAGGACGTGTGTGCCAAAAAAGAAGAACCAAATGAAATTTAAGTCTATTTTTGTCAGTTAGTGAATCATATTTTCCCTAAATTGTAACAGGAGCTGTGAGCTGAAAAATCCTGTGTCACCGATGACTTCCCACTGCTGATATTTACTCAGTCCTGACATCTTCCATGTAACACCGAGAGGTCCAACACTAAATACTGCAATAATAATGCAACCAAATGGTTCTCTTTTCTTCTTCATACTGTACGGACTTTGTAGTTACTAGATGGTTTCTTTCCTAGAAAATGTAGTAGTGAATTCACACTGAAATAGGAAAAAAAAATTCTCAGAGGAAATAAAGCAGCAAAGTTCAATCATGAGATAATGTCTGTGCAATTTACAGGAAATCTATACATGGCACAGAAAGCCTTTATCTGCTGCATTGGGGAAAACCTTGGCTACAGCAAAAAGTCTTTCCGTGCACTGTATGGGGTTTAGAGGGCTCTAAAGCTGCACAATGGTGTCCTGTACAGATGGGTGAACCTCTCAGGATTCATTTACTTTCGGGTTCGGGTAGGTCTGGTTCAAGATTCATTTTAGGTCGAACAAGTTTGGTAAGAACCACACCTTAAAATGGCTTGAAACATAGTGAACAACACAATTAGGACTCCTAGGAACCATCTATAAAACAGTGTAGAATACTGTCAGGGCTCCTAGGAACCTATCTATAAAACATAGTGTATAACACTGTCAGGGCTCCTAGGAACCTATCTATAAAACATAATGTATAATACTGTCAGAGCTCCTAGGAACCTATATATAAAACATAATGTATAACACTGTCAGGGCTCCTAGGAACCTCTCTATAAAACATAATGTATAACACTGTTAGGGCTCCTAGGAACCTATCTATAAAACATAGTGCAGAATACTCTAAGGGCTCCTAGGAACCTATCTATAAAACATAGTGTAGAACACTGTCAGGACTCCTAGGAACCTATCTATAAAACATAATGTATAACACTGTCAGGGCTCCTAGGAACCTATCTATAAAACAGTGTAGAAAACTCTTAGGGATTCTAGGAACCTATCTATAAAACATAGTGTATAACACTGTCAGGGCTCCTAGGAACCTATCTATAAAACATAATGTATAACACTGTTAGGGCTCCTAGGAACCTATCTATAAAACATAGTGCAGAATACTCTAAGGGCTCCTAGGAACCTATCTATAAAACATAGTGTAGAACACTGTCAGGACTCCTAAGAACCTATCTATAAAACATAGTGTAGAACACTGTTAGGGCTCCTAGGAACCTATCTACCTTTAAGGCAAACACAGGCGAAGTTATGTAAAAGTGGCATTATTATACACTGGAGTCTCTTCAGACCCAGAGTATAATAGGTGGAAGCCCAGAGGAGGTGGAAAAAATAAAAAAAAACAATACTCCCCCTCCATCCAGCCGTATCTCTACACCTCCTCGTCCACTGCTGAGGTCTGAGATTGGGCCTCAGGGATGACATGGGTACGCCAAGCATCATGATGTCATGACACTTGGCAAGCCCATGTGGCCACTGGTGGCACAATCACAAGCCTCAGCTGTGACCCTGGGCACATGATGTCACCAGGAAAGAGCCAGAAGTCACCAGGAGGCCCAAAAGAGGTAAGGGAAGGTGAGTATGAATGTTTTTTATTTTTTTTTTTCACTTCCCCTGGGCCTCCACCTATTATAGTCTGGAATGATTCCACTGGAGGTATCCATGGCCATCAGAACCACAGTGATTCCCTAAGGGTAACAGTAGATGTGCCATTGGAACAACCCAGCATGGTCATACACACAGAAAAGGGCACCTGCTGCACAGTGTGGCTAATTCCAAGGGAAGTAAGTACAGATGTAGTAGAGATAACCCGAGCTTTTGCAACTGGTTAACCTCCTGCAGCATGATATCATATCACAGAAGACAACAAAAAAAACTATGAAAAATCATTGGAAAATGTTTTTCGATTACTTTTCATTGGTTTTTGTTGTCTTCTATGAGAAGATATCACGCTGCAGCAGTTTAGCTATTGCAGACGTTTGGGTTAACCCTGCTACATCTGTATATTACCATATACTACTTAATATCCACTGTAGAGGCGCTGCCTGGAAATTGAACATTTGCTGCAAAAAATTCAAATCACATATTTTATACTTTAATAATCCAGCAAATCATGAAAGACAAGTAAAAAGTTTCAAGCTAGTGAAGTAAATGTGTGACCTCTGTACTTGTAACTCCATCATCTAGCCGGAGCAGTTAGTTTCTGCATTTATAAGCTATAAAGCTAAAAGTAAACCTGTATATAAAACCAAAATATTTGCAAGACTAGAAATGTAAATTCATGTACAAAGGGTCATGTAAGCAATGGAGGCTGCTATGTGCAGTAGCGCCTGCCATACTTTATGGGAATGTAAATACTTGTGCTTGGCACTAAAACAAAGGCATCGCAGTATCATCACTATCACCATCATCACAGAAAACACACAGTCTAAATATTTGTTCCATTAGTTAAAAGAAATCACTAGCTCAAGATATCATGTCAAAAGTAAACCTAGTAGACATATCTAATCTGTAGATCAGTATCCTACAAAGTCGCTGGGGGCCGGTCACTAGCTGGAGGATGGAAGACTCTGAATGTCCCCCTAAAGCCTCCTTGTGAATGGAGCCTCAGTGCGCTTGCGTGACCTGCGCTCCATTCACTTCTATGGCGGATGCTTTCAGAGCTTATAGTCCCAGCAGCCCCATAGCAGTGAATGGTTCACCGGTCACATAAATGCACTGATGCTCCATTCACAAGGAGGCTCTTGGGTGACTTTTGGTCCCCCATGCTCTTGATGACTGGGGGACCCGGCAGTCAAGCCCTAGTGGTCAGACACTTATCCCTTGTGCAATGGATAGGGGATAAGTGTGCATAGCGGCAAAACCACTTTAAGCCCAGTGTGCAAGATCACAGGCTGCGGAGATGAACAACATACTTCCATTGTTATGGAGCATGCACTGTCCAACACTGGAGAACCCATCCTCTTCCTCACAAGTGTCTGAGTTGTTCAATTTGCAAAACCAGATAGCATCTATGTGCGAGGAGAAAGCTTTCAATCCAAGATGTCCAATGCTCTCCCACGTTGGTTACACCCTGAGCTATCCTCCACTCCTGTAAGTGTTCCTCCTAAGCTATCCTCAAAGCTAGCAATCTCACCTATAGAGTGCAGGAATGGGCCCTTAAATAGGGAGTTGCTCCAACCTGGTTAGCTTAACTGTCACCTGACATCAATGAATCCAACCATGAGAGTAACAAAGAACTTGCAGGGCAACTCACAGGTGCAACTACTTTCCACGTCTGAGGAGTCATTGAGTGATACGCCTTCCAGAAAGCACCATGACTTGCACCAATTAAAATGACACAAGGATACCTACCTTAGCGCAAGTACATCACAACACATCATATAACAGAAACCAGACTGCGCCAAGTGGTACACTAAACTCTACTAACTCTGCTTTTTGTCACAGTCACAAGTGCATTCGGGACAGGGATTTGACCCTTTCCATGCAGTAAAGTCCAAATGTTTAAGATTTGCATCCCCCCATGTTACTTCTGGATATTAAAACTATGGAGCATTTACTAGGAGAAGTCCTAGTCTAGCTGGGGACTGGTAAATAAGGTCTTATCACAGGGCTCTAAGATTACTCTTACCTTGAAGAACTTGGCTCATGGGTTAAAAATTGATATGGAAAATACCTATAAGTAGTGTGTTCTCCCTATGAGTCTGAGGGTATCCTTTTTATTAAGTCACTTCAAGACCTGCATATTTTGGCTATCTAATTCTACTATCTAATTTCCAAATCCTAATGCATGTGTTTTAACATATTGCTGGGCCCAGTGCAAATTTTACATCAGTGGGTAATAATGTCCTACTTAGTAATAATGCCCATCCGTACTTCCCCCACACAGTATAATGCCCCAAGTGCCCCCACACAGTATGATGTCTACTTAGTGTTCCTTATAGAGTATAATGCCCCTTAGTTACCTCCACACAGTATGATTCTCCATTAGTGCCAATTATTATTATTTAATTCCATGGTGTTGTACATTATTATATTAATTCCATGGTGCTCTGTACATTTGAGGGTTTAGATACAGTACACAAAATATACAAAACAAATACAATACTAACAGTGACCAACTGGTACAGTGGGATTGAGGGCCCTGCCTGCAAGGGCTTACAATCTACCTACAATCACAAGTATAGTGACCCCTTAGTGGCCCCACACACAGTAGCCCCAATGGTACCTATACCCACAAAGGTATCTCCAGTCTCCTCCTGCTTGTCTTATCTAGAGATGTGCGAACCTCTCAAGATTCATTTCATGTCAGGTCCAGGTGGTTCAAGACCAAGATCTGTTTCGCGCCGAACAAGTTCAGTACAAACTATACCTTAAAATGGCTTAAAACATAGTGTAGAACACTGTCAGTACTCCTAGGATCCTATCTATAAAACACAGTGTAGAATACAGTCAGGGCTCCTAGGAACCTATCTATAAAACATAGTAGTGTATAACACTGTCAGGGCTCCTAGAAGCCTATCTATAAAACATAGTGTAGAATACCCTCAGGGTTCCTAGGAACCTATCTATAAAACATAGTGTAGAACACTGTCAGGGCTCCTAGGAACCTATCTATAAAACAAAGTGTAGAGCTCTGTCAGGGCTCCTAGGAACCTATCTATAAAACATAGTGTAGAACACTGTCAGGGCTACTAGGAACCTATCTATAAAACATAGTGTAGAACACTGTCAGGGCTCCTAGGAACATATCTATAAAACATAGTGTACAACACTGTCAGGGCTCCTAGGAACCTATCTATAAAACATAGTGTAGAACACTGTCAGGGCTCCTAGGAACCTATCTATAAAATATAGTGTAGAACATTATTAGGGCTCCTAGGAACCTATCCATAAAACAGTGTAGAACACTGTCAGGGCTCCTAGGAACCTATCTATAAAACATAGTGTAGAACACTGTCAGGGCTCCTAGGAACCTATCTATAAAATATAGCGTAGAATACTGTCAGGGCTCCTAGGAACCTATCTATAAAACATAGTGTATAACACTGTCAGGGCTCCTAGGAACCTATCTATAAAACATAGTGTAGATTACTCTTAGGTCTCCTAGGAACCTATCTGTACAATTTCTAGCTCTCTAAGGCAAACACAGCTGAAGTTATGTCAGTATGAAAAGTGACATGGATGTATGTCTATGGAAAAACAGATAGTAAGTAGTGGATACAAACTCAGAGTTTAACCATAAACTGCGCCGACATTTGCTTTTATGCATTTTAAGATTTAAAACTCTCCAAAATAATTTTTTTGGGGATAGGTGCTTGACCATGGTTTTGAAGACACACATGGCAGTTATACTGCAAAAATCAATAGTTTTATAGAAAAAGTAGTCCGTTTTGATGACTTTAAGGGCTACCAGCTTATTCCTATTTAGGAGACAAACTTGATGCTGTGAGACAAGTTGAATAGTGTTGAAGCATTGGCATTTAAAAAAAAAAAGCAAAAAAAACAAAAAACACCAGAACAGTGTGGTATAATGGAATGTGATGGACAAGGCTGCAGGACATCTCTGGCTGAGTAGTGGTAGTGGTGGTAGCTGTGACAAAATGAGTGGCAGTATAGCATAAAATAACATGATGGACCAGGCCGCAGGATATGTGCGGCTGAGTGGTGGCTGTGGTAGTAGCTTTGGCAGCTGTTTATTGGACGAGCAAAAAAACAAACCTTAAATAACAGAGATTTTTCGGATTAGTGTAGGCAAAATTAGCGTATTGCTGTTAGAACAGCAGTTTGTATGTGTTTAACGGAAAAAAAATTCAACTCTAGCCATAAGAGCCCTTAAAAAAGATTTTTCACTAACAGGATTTGCTTAGTAAAAACTACATTAAACGATCTGTGGAAAGATCAAACTGCTCTATTGTAAAACAGAATTAGACAAAATAAGATAATTGGCAGTGAAAGGGTTAACTGCCCTATGTCCATCTGTCAGGACGTCTTGTTAGACTCACACAGCACAGATATTCTCTCTCACTCCTATGTATGGTTTCTATCACTAATCTGCCTGTAATTGATTAAATCTGACTAAACTGTGTTCTAATTCTCCTACTCCTAGCTAGCTGTATTGTAAGCTTTGCAACACTCAGTGCTCTGTATCATGCAGTGATGAATAACACATCTCCTATTTCTACCATCACTCATATGCCTCCTATTCCAGCCCACACAACCTTATATACTGTATATGACATCAGCTCTTTAAGGAGTCCACCTACTACTGACTATTGGCTGAGAGGCTGTCAGGTGGCGCCAGAACGTCACAGTGACTCACAAGACACGTGTCTATTCTGTATTTTTACTTTACAATACATGTGGTGGTGGAAATTTTATTGCCATTTATTCGGTTTTGTTAAAAAAACAAACAATTTGGAATACTTGGGTCAAACCTGGTTCACGACAAATCGGTCTGCCCATCTCTAGGCTGATCCTGCCACAGACAGCAGGGTACATGGTGGAGCAGGAAGCTGATGGCTTTCTGCTCCCCCATTTTTTTCAATTCTGTTTACATCTTGATAGAACTGATGGAGTTGAAATTGGGATATGCCACCTAAGCCTGTGTGACAGTGCCCAAAATCTGGGACAGTCCTGCTAGACAGGTGACAGGGTCCCCCCAATGCAATAGGGCCCAGTGCAAGTGCATTGTTTGCCCTATAGTTAAAGTATCTCTGCATGTGTATGATGTTCTTATACTGTATAGGATCTGTATACTTCATAAAAATATTTTAAAAAATATTTCATTTGTATATTAAGATAACATTTACAGAATGTCAAATCATACAGGTGCATCTCAATAAATTAGAATATCTTTGAAACGTTCATTCATTTCAGTAATTCAGTAATACAATCCATAATCAGCGTCTTCCATGATTGTGTGTCCTACTGAACCAGACTGAGGGACCATTTAAAGGCTTAGGAAACCTTGGCAGGTTACACTGAATTTACAATACTGAACTTTTTTACAATATTCTAATTTTCTTAGATTTTGGTTTTCATTATCTGTAATCCATAATCAACATTTACAGAAATAAAACACTGGAAATAGAACACTCTGTGTGTAAAGAATCTAGAAAATATAGGAGGTCACTTTTTTAAATTTAATTACTGAAATAAATAAACGTTTCAAGGATATTCTAATTTATTGAGATGCACCTGTATGTTCTAGTTCATGTTGACCACTTTCAGCTTTACAGGCCACACTCCAGGAACCAGATTACATTCTCTGCATCCCCTATTGCTGCAGCACTGAATACTGATTGACAATAGATGATACTATGAATTCCAATGGAAGGCTGAAATCCATGCAATATTCCCAGGAGAGCTGAAAGCGGGAAGATCATTTATATTTATTATCTGGTAATACAGAAAATCTGATCATCTCTTCCCATCCCAGTTTCACAAGTGGCACCGTTATTACTTTATAGATTGCCACACCGCTGGTGTGATGTCTGTAGTTTATAAAAGGAGATGTCAGAGAGGTTTGTCACAGTAAATAATACACATATATGGCGCTGTTAATAAGATCCAGAGAGAAACAAAATTCTTCCTTTATTACTCTGACTTGTCAAGAAACAACATCCTCGCACCTTCTGAGACACAAATGGCTTTTTTAATAAAAAATTACTTGTCAGGTGAAGAGTATTTTAGAGTCATTATAAGAGGCAGATGATGAGATAGAAAACCCCACAAATCACAATATAGTAAAGATAGTTCATTCAAGTCCTACAGCTACAACATTTAGACAAGCTGCTACTACACCGAGCTCAGATCACCCCCCTGTAGTGTTGTAAGGTAGGTTCTGAAGAATCACAGGAGGTCTGGGCATTGCAGCCATAAAATGGGCACTAACATTAGTCCATATTGCAAGCATCTGATTGAGACCTAGACATCATTTATAATCTACAAATGATGTAAGAATACAGCAGATATTTTTTGGAGTTGACACTACTATTTATATACAAATAATGACACTTTTGTGCATCAGAATTTTGTTACAAAAGTGACTCAATGGGGAGAATTTACTATTCCCTCTATGCCAGAAAAATGGAGTAGATGGGAGTAGTTGTGATGCGTCTTAAGCACTCAGTCCCATTTTGCACCATGGGTGCTCCACTTTGATCTTTATGCACCTTACTTGCCACTTTTTACGTAAGGTGGATCGGGGTGGGGACACAATCTGTCTATGAGTCCTAACTCTTTAGAAATGGTCGTGTAACCTTTCCATCCTGATGAGCATCAACAACTCTTCTTCTGAGGTCCTCAGAAATGTCCTTTGTTTGTGCATGATACACTTCCACAAACATGTGTTGTGGAGATCAGACATTGACAGGTATATAACCATCTGCAGTAACTGTGATAGGAATTTCTTCCCCCTGTGGAGAGTTTGTGTGGTACTGTCTATACTGTTTTATTAATAGCTGAGATCGTGACCCCCTTGAGAGAACTGGAGGATATTTAATTCTTAGGGGCAGAAGCATAACTGTATCTGTAATGGGGCCCCTGCTTACCATGTGCTATATATAATACTAGTATTTTCTTATATTGTAGAAAGGCCTTTGGACCCTCTGAAACTCCTGCGATTGCTACCTGTGCACCCCCTATAGCTACGCCTCTGCTTAGGGGGGGGGTCGCCATTAGGTCACATGCCTCAACTGAAGAGAAAGATCCCATGAATTTTCAGGTACAATGAAATAACTAAATAAGGTCATACTCACTGAATTCTATATATTCGAGGAATAAGTACATAATAAAAAACATATTGGAGTGCTTCTTTAAGGTCTGAATTACAGACAATTTTTTTTCTGCCACTATCATTTATTCTCTCCCTCGGACTTGTATTTTGGGCCTTGTACATGTAATTAAAATCCTGACCTATCATTATACCGTATATAACGTGACTCTTCTGTCACTGTCCCTGTCCTTACCATTGTCCCGTCATTCTCCCTTGGCACTCGATCACTTACACATATGACTATATTTTTATTGGATCGCAGTCATTTCCCATGACCTGGTTACAAACACTCTGCAAACTTATGGCAAGCTCTGATGTTCCGCTATACTAGCGAGAATGAAGCTGTTGTACTCACTTTCATTCTAAGTCTTTTCGCATCCTTATAAAAATAAAGAAAGTTGGAAAAGGAAATGCAGAGTGCTTTTATTTGTATTGACAGAGGATTCAGGGGCTTAGTTAAAATTCTGCTGGTAACTTGTGGCTAGCAGAAGTTTTTAGTGCAACCTTTAGATAAACCAGGGCTTCACATTTTCTATACTGATTCAATTATACATGAAGCCCTCCGCATGGAATATGAGGACACAAGCACAGCCACTGTGAGGCATGAAATTGTTTTATGTCTGATCCATGACATCTCCAACGCACAATTCATTGTTCAGAGAGGCAGTAAACAGTCCTTGTTCTGAGACCCCTGAGACTCTTCTCATTCCCGAGCATACCAATCTCCTGCCGAAAGAACACACAGTAATAACAGATGTCTATTTTATGATGTTGAGATAATCTGTACTGTCTGATTTGCCACCAAACATAAAATATATCAATTTTCTATTCAAAGTCTCAAGTTTACAGCAAAGCTATGAGCACAGTATGGCGGCATATAGTGTGCATTATGAAGCTGTAGGTGCTCTGTTGTATCCCCTTGGAGCACTGGGAAAAGCAAATGGTTAATTACATTGTCTTATGTAAATCTGCAGCCAGTGAGCAAATGCTCTCACCCTCCTCCAGTCCACCCTAAACTCTGCTGCAGGCTTAATCCACCACTACCCCCATTTTTCATCGGCCGCTCCCCTCTGCCAATCCCTTCACTGGCTACCCATCGCCCAGTGAATAGAGTTTAAACTGACATACCAGTCCATCCACAACCTGTCCCCTCCATACATCTCTGCCCACAGGTAACCTCCGATCCTCCCAAGACCTCCTACTATGCTTTGTTCTTATCTTCTCTTCACACAACTGCCTCCAAGACTTCTCCCATGTATCCCCCATACTCTGGAACTCATTACCAAGACACATAAGACTGACACCCACAATCACAAGCTTCAACAAGACCTTGAAGACTCACCTATTCAGGAAGGCCTACAAACTCCAATAACTCTACTAACCCCACACCAACATCTGAACAGCTTCTACCCTCACCTACTGTCTCTATCCCTCTTCCCTCATCCATTGTAAGCCCTTGCGGACAGGGCCCTCTATCCCACTGTGCTAGTTGGTCACTGTTAGTATTGTACTTGTTTTGTGTATTGTATGTACAGAGCACCAAGGAATTAATCTAATAATGTACAATACCATGGAATTAATCTAATAATAAACAGCACCATGGAATTAATCTAATAATGTACAGCACCATGGAATTAACCCCTACGTGCACCAGAACATACCTTTATATCCTGGTGGATGTGACTAACTATGGCAACCACTCTCAAGCAGAGCGGCCTCCCTAGCTGCCGAGTCTGTGCTGTTTCATACAGCATGGACCTGGTAACATTGCCCGTCTGAAGGCTCCCAGCGCTGCCGCGGAACTGTAACTGTAATAGTTACATAGTGAATTTTCCATAGACTCCAATACAATAGTATTGCTGTCTATGTCACAGGCGATATGAAGATCACATGTTCAAGCCCCCTAGGGGGTTGAAAAGAATTTTTTTTTTTTTTTTAATCAACATAATAATTATATAATAATAAGCTAACATAATATTTTTACCGCAGAGTGGCATCTTTGAAAACAAAACCTGTAAGAAAATAGTGGTACTGCATTTTTTTTTCAATTTCACCTCATTCTCAATTTTTTCCTGCTTCCCACTACATTGTACAGAATAATAAGTGCCATTTTGAAGTACAACTTGTCATGCAAAATTCAAGTTCTTATATGACTACATAAATGGAAAAATGAGAAAGTTGAGGCTTTTGGAATGCAGGGAGTTAAAAACAAAAACAAAATGAAAAATGTCACGTAAGGGTTAATATAATAATATACAGCACGATAGAATTAATATAACAATGTACAGCACCATTGAATTAATATAATAATGTACCACACCATGAAATTAATATAATAATGTACAGCATCATGGAATTAATATATTAATGTACAGAGCACCATGGGATTAATATAATAATGTGCAGCACCATGGAATTAATATAATAATGTACAGAGCACCAGGAAATTAATGGTGCTCTAAAAATATACACAAGTGGACAAAATTGTTGGTACCCCTCGTTTAATGAAAGAAAAACCCACAATGGTCACAGAAATAACTTGAATCTGACAAAAGTAATAATATATAAAAATTCTATGAAAATGAACAAATGAAAGTCAGACATTGCTTTCCAACCATGCTTCAACAGAATTTAAAAAAAAGAAAACTCATGAAACAGGCCTGGACAGAAATGATGGTTCCCTTAACTTAATATTTTGTTGCACAACCTTTTGAGGCAATCCCTGCAATCAAAAGATTCCTGTAACTGTCAATGAGACTTCTGCACCTCTCAGCAGGTATTTTGACCACTCCTCATGAGCAAACTGCTCCAGTTGTCTCGAGTTTGAAGGGTGCCTTTTCAAGACGGCATGTTTCAGCTCCTTCCAAAGATGCTCAGTAGGATTTAGGTCAGGGCTCATAGAAGGCCACTTCAGAATTGTCCAATGTTTTCCTCTTAGCCATTCTTGAGTGTTTTTAGCTGTGTGTTTTGGGTCATTATCCTGTTGCAAGACCCATGACCTGCGACTGAGACCAAGCTTTCTGACATTGGCAGCACATTTCTCCCTAGAATCCCTTGATAGTCTTGAGATTTCATTGTACCCTGCACAGATTCAAAGCAGCCCCAGAACATAACAGAGCCTCCTCCATGTTTCACAGTAGGGACAGTGTTCTTTTCAAGATATGCTTCATTTTTCCGTCTGTGAACATAGAGCTGATGTACCTTGCCAAAAATTTCGATTTTTGTCTTATTTGTCTATAGGACATTCTCCCAGAAGCTTTGTGGCTTGTCAACATGTAGTTTGGCAAATTACTTTTGTCAGATTCAAGTTATTTCTGTGACCATTGTGGGTTTTTCTTTCATTAAACGAGGGGTACCAACAATTTTGTCCGTGTGTATAATAATAATCTAGACTTGTTTATTGCCAATTGAATTTGTCATGAGTGTTATATCACTATGTTGCTTTAAAGTGGAGAAACCATTTTGATGAGTTGAGACGATGGTACAGCCCTCGACTTAGCATATGCTAGTGAGGGGGAGGAGATATATCACAAGGCATTATGGGAAAAGGAGCTGGGAAGCTCATGCGCCCTCTGTTGGATGGAACAGATCCTCAATTTGCTTTAGTTCTCTTTAGTTCTCTTCCTTCCTAGTTAGAGGGGAGATGTGTGTGCATGCAGTTCCCTTTCTCCACAGGAGATAGCATTCAAGCTAGCTGGAGTTCCTTGTTAGGTTGACAGAAGACTGTTACAGTTAGTGCCATTCTTACTGAAGTTCCTTGGGCCCAACAGCTAAAATGATTTTTGGGACCTAATCTCAAACAACCCCTAGGAAATAGACCATAGTGTCCTTTCAATTTGCATATCTTCTGCTGGACTATTATTGTGTAAGAGCCAGGGTCCACTGAAGCATCCTCTGGTACTTTGGTGTATCAGTTCAACTATAGCCATCACCCTGCTCACTGTTATGGAGTTGTGTGCACGATGACTGTTCTGGAGAGACCTCATGGCTATGATCCAGTCTTTGAGTCATAGGCCAGGTTGGACAGATTTTTGTGAACTGCACCCATGAGCCTGGGTATTGCAGGCAATTTTGTGATTTTCGAGACAGGGAGTTCCATCACTCATCCACCACTCCAGCTTTCTGGTGTACCTAAGAACTGTGCCATCATTATATGGAAGACTTGCTAGTTATTGTTATCTGCCTTTTATGTAAATCATGACTCATTGTATCATTCAACACTGTCTCCTGAGTCCTCTATTCTACATTCACCACCTAGGGCACTCCAATCACCATCAGACTCAAAGAGGTTTACTACAGGTAAATGCCCCAGAGGATACTACCACCATCCTCCACACTGCAGGCGCCCTCTTCACTGCAGCAGCCCTGAAGAATTCGTCAAGCCCATCTGTGACTGACTACTCTCAGTGTCTTGGCTTTCCTTTACTGGGTTGCTGCTGTGATATGCAGCATTACTATTATATGGCCATGTATATGAACCATACATGAAAGAGTGTGGCACTAAAACCACTGCATAGCAACACAGGAGATACTTATTAAAGGAACACTCGTGGCAAAAAATTAACACCGTTATACCTAGTGCAGGGCTTAAGAAGAAGGTATTCATATAGGTATGCATAGGTACTGAAATAACACCAAAGAGAGAACCTTGGCATCATGCTCCGTCCCTCTGTCCCAGCAGTAGGCATAACACAGGGTATCAATGCTTTATGGTGTGCACCTTTAATAGTTGTGCACCTTACAAGTGGTGTGCCAATATCACTCAGCCATACACTATGCACTAGACAATATAATGTACAGTAGGCTAAAAATAATGCAAAAAACATTGTCCACTGGGAGCCAGTTCCACTGATCGGTGCAGGGTCTGGATTTCGGACCCCCACCGATCAGATACTGATAACCTACAGATAACCTTATCAGTATGAAAAACTACTGGGGGGGCAGAGAACCCCTTTAAATATTTAGTATTTATTTTTCTCTGTTTTACCTCTGCAGATAATCTTCAAGTCGCAGCTATCACTTGCTTCCACTATACAGTATAATAGCATATAACATAATTATTAAAGCATTGTATGACTCTCTAAAGCAATGAAGTGCACTATGTGTATTATTACCATCTTCTTATTGTAAAATCAGAATATTATAAAGGACCTTTATAACAGTGTGTGCATATCAGAGGCCGGTAGATGCTGTTCAAGCAGAAAATGTGCCAGAAAGAACAATAGTGCCATAGAATAGTGTCCGGTTTCTCTGTGAATTCATGGCTGTGTCATTGTAACCTTGGCCGTCGGTGGCTATTGATTAACATAGTGAAGGAAGCTTGAGAATTCCTCCACTTACACAAGTAATGTTTGTTTAGAAAGCGACTAACTAAAAGGGTCATTCCCAAAATACTGAATCTGTGAACCCACAAGGTCACTTTACGTCAGCAAATTTGACAACCTCTCCTTCAAGAGCATCGCTGAATAGGCAGCTACAGACATTAGTAGTAGACTTCACTAGATCATAAAGTTCCTATGTATAGTGTATAGCAAAATCTACAAACCCAAGGGAAGAAGAGGCAAGTCTAGGAGCCTATAACATTAGGACCAACCCTATTTTTATGTTTTTCTCCAGTTTGGCTTCCAGCAATCACTTTACTTTGAGTCCAAAAAAAAATACACTGCAAAATTTTTACTAAAAAGCACTAAAATCCCAATTGGGGGAAGTTATTAAGGGTGACATTTCCTACACCTGTTTTCATAAAGTCCCTGACTGGTGCAAGGCACGTCGGTATAATTATGACGCTCCAGCCTCTTGATGAACCAGGCACTCTGCCGTGCACCATAATGGAAATGTGCGCTAATGTTTAACTGGTGTGATTTTATATGTAACGCCAGTTTTTGCTGTGAGTTATACTAAATTTTTCAGGCCAAGGTGTCATCTCCCCAGCCCAACCCGCTCTCTCACAAAACAAGCATGGCGTAAAACGAGGGATGTAGCACATCTCTGGCACAAGAAAAGCCATACACCAAAAAAGCGTCACATTAACACCTATCTATGCCAGAAAACTGATGTAGATGGGTTAATAAATTGTCCCAATGAGTTTGTTCAGCCAAGATAATCCATGAGTACCAGGAGGAAATGAGTTCAATTGCAAGGCAAACATACAAAGTGCATAGAATCCTGGACTAAAGTCCTGCAAGCAGGACTTTTATTTCCGCTGATTTAAGTATAAAATTGGTGGAAACCCTGCAGACCCCATTATAGTCCATGGGTAACCACTTTTTAAGTGGATGGGGTTTCCATTTTTCAGATCCCCAAGTGGACCGGAAGAACGGAAACCCGAACGCTAGTGTGAACCTAGCGTAACCATAATTGTGAAACATACCCAGGACAACGTCAATGACAGTATGTCCTACATGGCCACATTGATAGACAAAAGACCAAATGACTAGTAATTGATTGAGAGTTCAATCCATAGTTTACACGCAGCGCTTCACTCTTCCTAATCCATGGAGTATAACACAAACCTCTAAGCAAAGTCACCACAAAGTCATTATATTGAATAAATAATATTCTATACATTGTTAGTGTTTATAGTCCTATCCATAGTGGCATCCTCTATAAAAGACCAGCTGGTTATTTTGATTTATTTTTCCTTAGCATAAGACCATCCCCATATACTTTGTATGTAATAGAGCAGTAAAGTAGTGCAGTATAATTCTGTCTACATAATATGGAAGTGAATGTCTATAACAATGTATCGATATGTAACTATGAAAATTCTTACTAGTAAACACAAAAACTGCCCCCTCCACCAAACATAACCAAGCAAAAATCATCAGGTTTTTCTATTCACTTACCTTTCTTATATAGTGTGATCTTAGTAGCAGCTCGGATGATGAGTAAGACATCTCGGGTCAGGTGGTGTTTGCTGCAGCACACTAGCAGGAATCTGCAGGTCTTCACAGCTGTCAACGTTTGCATTGTGGTCACATTGTGCTGCGGTTTTTATTCCCAGCATGCGGATGACATATGCTTAAATCTCATCCACTATGTTGCTATTGTACATTGAAGAGGGTTAGGCCCTGGCAAGTTCACAGTAGCGAACCCACTGCGATTACTCCCCAGTCTAAGCTTACATTCAGATGACCTATGGTAAAAACGAAAAGTCATGAAAAGTCAATTTTCACAGCCATTTTTAACCCAAGTGGCCCCGTTTTCATGGATCCCTCTTACATTTCAGGGAGGGGCAAAAGTATTTTTGCACAGTTTTGGATTTTTGTTAAGGGGTTAAAATGTAAATAAAACCATATACATTTTTTATCCCCGGAATCGTACCAAAACATAGAATACAGAGGACATCTTATTTTGGCTGTAAAGCGAACGCTATAAAAACGAAGCCCGTAAGAAAGTCGCACAAATGCACTTTTTCGTCAAATCTACCCCATTCTGAATTTTTTTCCAGCTTCCCAGTACGTTGTACAGAATAATAAATGGTAGCATCATGAAAAAAAATTTGTCCCACAAACATTAAGACCTCATATGGCTCTGAGAAAGGAAAAATAAAAAAGTTATTGGGTTTGGATGGGGGGGGGGGGGGAGTCAAAAACGAAAATCGAAAAATGTCACTGGCAGGAAGGGATTAATACAGATACTGAAACATAAAAAATATATAAAAAATTCTTAAGATATATGTTTAACATAAAAACTTGGTTTAGACAATGTGACATGGTGACACGTCCCCTTTAATAGGTTAAAGAATTGTTAAATATAATTTTATAGATAAATATGAGATGAATATAAAGATGAAGACTCTTGTATCTGCCCCTTATTCCTTCTTAGTACAGTGCAGTGTTCCATGATCTGTTGCGTTGAGAATTATATGATACTTTGTATTTAGGTAAGTGTAAATGGATTGAAATGAGAAATAATGAAGTGATAATATACATAATACCTAATATTATAAATCATGGTTGTGTGAGCTGGCACTGCCTGACCTTATGTACTAGCTGGGATCAGAGCGGGCATCGATTCTGGCTGTATCTTTGTGCAGCTGGCGATGGGGCATTATTATTTAAGCATAGGTTTATTAGTGGCTTTTGACAGATATGCAAGGACTAAAGCAAACATGGCTAAGCAAACCTGGATGACTTCATTCAAGTATTGTTTTTTATGGCGCTTGTTCATTACACCTATGAATTTTTGATTCTACCACTGAATAATTCATGTCACATTATCAAATAAATCTCATTATAAAGCTTATAATGGAGACTGTGTTGTGTGATCTGCCCGATAATTAGTTTGATGTTGCCTCATAATAATATTTGTAAAGGATTCTGGATAGTTTTAATAATCCTTCCATCCTTTTAAAGACTTCACCAAGTCTTTTCCAGTTTCACATAAAATGGAAGTATTAATCTAATCCCAGGGGGCGCTAGTGTAACACTCAGTGGCCCTTCTTAATGAGCCTAATGAACAAATCAATACCTAGAAGATAAATGGAAAGTTATTACAGCATGAAAGTATAAGAGCTGAAAAGTATAAGAGATACAACCACACAGGACTGAGTTTAAACAGCAGAAAATCCAGATGGTGCAATTTTTGATGCAGAATTTAGATCATTGCTGCGGGTTTGTTAAAATTGTATCCACTTTGATGTTACAGAAAAGATAATGTTGCAGATTTTTGACCTGCAATTCTACTGTTCAAAACCCAAGGTATACAGGCTCCGTGTGGAAGGAAATGTAGAGTTCCCTTTGCAAAAAAGGTAATGGTGTTTTTAGCAATATGGATTCCCACAATCAAATCCCCTGTAATAACTACACAACTATTTCTCTAGGGATTACATATTAACCCAAACCTGCTAAATCCAGACTAAACAATTACAGGGAAAAACCTTCTGCAGTTACTATGGAATTATAGGTGGCATAATGGTGGGGTCTGCACAGATCTTGTGGGAGATTTTTCACATTTTTCTGGAGTCTGTGTTATAAGATATGCAAAACTCCTATTCTTTTAAATATTTTTGTTGGTGATATAAAAGAAGGTTTGATAGGTAAGGTTTGCCTGTTTGCCAATAACACAAAAATGTATAATAGGGTTAATACTCCTGGAGGGGTTTGCAGCACCGATCTAGCTTTATTGGGTGAATGGTCCAAACAATGGAAACTGCAATTCCATTTTTCCAAATGTAAGATAATGCACTTGGGGAGAAGGAATCCTCTATCTGAGTATCATATTGGCAGTTCTGTATTAGGCAGGACTTCAGAAGAGGATCTCAAAATGACTGCCCAGTGCAGGAAAGGCAAGTAGGACGCTCCGCTGTATAGCTAGAGGTATAACCAGTAAAAGAGAGCTTTGGATCCTGCTGTATAGAGTGCTGGTGAGGCCACATCTGGAATACAGTGTCCAAGTCTGGAGCAAAGGTTGGCTACAAAAATGATGGAGAGTCTGAAGCATAAAACATATTAGGAGAGGCCAAAGTAACTTAATCTGTATAGCCTTGAGAAAAGAAGGGAAAGGGGGGACCTTCAAGTATAAAATGACTTTATATAAATGAATAGTACAGGTGAATATAAGAAACTTTGTAATATTTCTTTATTTAAGAAATGTGTTTCTGTTTCAATTTTTGAAGCTGAGATACTTTCTACATATTAGTCTACAGAGATGGGAGAGGGAGGAGGAGGCTGCTGGAAAAGGATCATTTATAGCAGCCGATGCTTTACTCTGCTACTCTATAAGTGAGGCGACTCTTTAATACTGCTCTGTTTCCAGATAAGAGTCTATCACTGCACAGAATGAGGCAATAAATCAATTATTAGCCTCCTCCTCTCCACTCCTATCTTCATAGAGTTCTGTGTGTGAGGTGAATACAGAGATCTTAACTAAACAAACAGCCTGAGTGGAGATAAAAAAGGAGAACAGCTTAATAAGTGGAGAAAGATTTCCTTAATTAGATATATTACAAAGTATCTTATATATTTTTTTCTTATATTCACCTGCACTATTCATTTATGAAATATGGTTTATAAATGGAGGTACACTATAAATAAGATTCCGGAGGAAAGTGCTCTTAATAGATAACTAAACACAAGAACAAGGGGACACAAATTAGTTGGGGGTAGAGATGGGCGAATCAATTCATAATGAACCGGATTCAACCCGAATATCCCAAATTGTTTAGTTTTCCACAAAACCGAACAATTCGTCTGGGACGAACTAAGATGACTGCCGCCATGACACCCGACGTCCTCATGTCATTGTTGAGGCTTAATCACTGGCCTCAGCAGTGACCCCGGGCGCATGATGTCACAGGAGAGCGCCGGACGCCACAAAGAGGCAGAAACAGAACACTGGACACTGTGAGGAGGCCCAAAAGAGGTAACGGAAGAGGAGTAGAAATGTTTTTTATTTTTGTCACCTCCCCTTGGCCTCCACCTATTATATTCTGGGGTCTAAAAAGACCCCAGAGTATAATAATTCCACTTCCGGTTCTATCTGAAC
This sequence comes from Leptodactylus fallax, assembly GCA_947044405.1. Taxonomy (NCBI): domain Eukaryota; kingdom Metazoa; phylum Chordata; class Amphibia; order Anura; family Leptodactylidae; genus Leptodactylus; species Leptodactylus fallax. The sequence continues at coordinate 185,448 of CAMRHE010000057.1, forward strand.
AAATTGAGACCAATACAAACCGTAGGATCACTTCGTCTGAAAACGGGATGAAACTAATCTTCAGAGGTTCGCCCATCTTTAGTTCGGGGAAGATCAGAAGGAATGTCAGGAAATATTATTTCATGGAAACAGTAGTTAAGGCTTGGAACAAACTTCCTGCAGATGTCAATGGGAAATCTCCAGTAAGTGAATGTAAGCCTGCCTGGGATACATACATCTATACTAAGATAACATGGTAATAATATAAGGGCAGACTAGCTGGACCAGGGGGGCTTTTTCTGTCGCCAGTCTTCTATGTTTCTAAATTTTATCAAGTGTTTAGCATTTCTGCCCTACTCCATTTGGCGTACATCTCTTTGCCACTCTCATTTTTCCACCCACTTTTCAAAAGAGTAGTGTAAACTGTAGCAAAATTATGCACAAATAAGCCCAAACAGTTGAAAAAGACACATTAAAAAGATGCATAAATTTCCTACTTCTCCTGTAGCCCAGTCTACTGCCAGTGCTACCTTGCAGTATTGCATTTTAGCCCTATTTACTTCAATGGAGGTGATCTACAATACTCACAAACAAACCAATGATGGGTGTAGGCTCCAATCTTCAATCTCATCTCCTAATAGGACCATTATTTCATTATTATGATAAGGCCTGAGACCAGCCAAGGATTCTCTGGTACTCTGATGGGCCAGGCTTGCTGAAAATAGTATGTAGATACACCTGTAAGAGGATCGGTTCTGTGTATGGCTCTTAACCCATATTAAGGCGCTCTACTCGAGCATGGCATAGTAATGAGACAGACATGTGGACGTAACTTAGAATTTGACTTTATTCCAATAGGAGGCGCACATCTTAGCACACAGGTTCAATGCTGGGCAGTTACAGGCACAATTGGGTACAAGGCTTAGTGGTTACTACTGGCAACAGAGTAGTCTTTCATAAAAGGTAGAAAGCGTAACAGTTTTAGTACTGTCAAATTCAGGACAAATGGTAAACGTGGTAGTCTTCCATGCACTTTACCACTTTAGTCACACAGGGGGCTCGGGGACCCCCTTTCTCATGATCACAAGAGTCCCGGCAGTGTTCCTGGAGGTAATACCCCTTTAAGGCTGCCTCAACTTTAATAGGCTTTAGGCTAAGGCCCCACATAGCGATCCGCAGCCAAAAAATGCTGCGGAAAAGACAGCGGTGGAAACACATAGTGTTTTTCACAGAAAGTCCGTAGGAAACACCAGTGTTTCTGTAGGTATAATTGACGTGCTGCGATTTTCAAAAACATGAGCATTTTCGCAACGCGTGGCCCTGGCCTTAAAAGCTTTTTGTTACCTGTACGTGGCAGTTTTGGATTTATTGACCATTGCAATGTCATATTATACATATTAGATTCGACTGGGTATAACCACTGAGGATTTAAGACTAGGCTTACATGGCGGATGTTGCGATGGCAGAAAAATTTCCTTCTCACATTCATGTCAGTAAAAGCTTCAGGCATAATCCGTCTGAAGATCGAGCAGGACACTTATTTTATGTGAAAAAATCAGCAAGTGGAGAACAAAGTCATTGCTTCCTATTGAAATGAATGGGAGGTGGAATGTTAGTGGCGAATTCTGAGCCTAGCCTCAGGTGTGAAGTATTACATCTATTTTCGTTGTTTTTCTTATATACTGCACACATGATATTATCCATTCAGTGCAACATAAATGCCTCTGTTTGTCTAAGTAGTTGGAAGCAAGTTACGTTATCCGTGTAATGCGATACCGCAAATGAATGTGGAATAAAATATAGCGGTTTATTATTCCATTAAACTAACACCATTTCTTGTGGTCATTTAAAGTCCCTTAATCCTCGACTTTTCATTAAATTAGGCTTAAAGTGACCTTAAGCTGACAAGTGTTCCCTGCCTCTGGTTAGTAATATAGTCTATTACTGTATGTTACTGAGGCAGAAAATTAATATAACTGCATTATGGCTCTACTAGTAGAGGAAGCCTGCAATGTAATCGGGTAAGAGTTTTCTGCTGCATGACTTCTAATGCAAAAAGTTACAACAGCAGCAGCTAGCACCAAGAGCGTTACTGCAAAAACCTACTTTGTATATGGATACATGAATATGAGGTTCTTGGTTTTTACATGTTGAACAATCTGTATTTAAAGAGGACCTTTCAACACCCCCCAAGTCCAGTTCTTAGCATCTGTTAATAGTCACTGCTCATCTGATTCTGGCACAGTTGGAATTTTTTCTCTAGCCCCCACCATTTCTGAGCAATAAGTGCTGTTAGTTTTGGTGCCTGATATATTTTTTAGTCTCTGTACTGTCAAGAGGGCGGTGTGAGGCAAGAGCAGACAAGGGGTGTGATTCTGAGCGCTGACACTGGCTGCCTCTGATTGGAGGTCAGAATCACGCCCCCTGCCTGACACCGCCCTTCTGACATTACAGAGCTTAAATAGCACGTCAAGCACCAAAAATAACTGCACTTGTTGCTCGGAAATGGTGGGGGCTAGAGAGAAAATTCCAACTGTGCTGGAATCAGTGGAGCAGCATCTGTTAACAGATGCTAAGACATTCAAATGGTGGTGCTGAAAGATCCTCTTTAAGCCCATTGGCCAACGACAAACCTCTTATGGCTTTGACCTCCCAAGATAAAAGGACAAGTGTATTTCACTACTGCTGTCACCATGTATGTATGCAGTATTTCAGCAAGGTATCCTGGACTGGTTAACTTTTATGAAATAGGGTAATGCATATAAATAGTTATTCCCAAATATATATCTTTGACTTGCTCCCTTTACAATCATGTGCTATTTATAGTACTGAAGTTTTTTTTATGTGGTAGATAGGTCAATCTCTACTAGTAGTCTTCCTTAGCATAGGCAAGTGGTTCCCATACTTTCTGAAAACGGGACCCCCTTTCAGGTGAGATTTTCGTTTGGGACCCCCACTACTGTACTTAGTCCCATTTGGCATCTATGCTTTTCAGCTGCATACTGTCTCTGTTCTGCTTATTCTTTCTTCACACACGCCTGTTACACACACGGCTCTGCTACCTCCATGTTCTCCTTTAAACACAGCTTTGTTACATCCACTTTTCTCCCCCACAAACTCAGCTCTGCTACACCCACTTTCTTCCCCACATAGTAGTATAATGTTGTACCGTGTTAACCATTGAAAGTAGTGGAAGAGTGAAGACATCAGGCGATACCTTTTAGAGGCTAACTGAGTATATCTGATGGTAAGCTTTCAGAAGTACTAGCTCCCTTCATCAGACATGGTGTAATACAAGAAACTGAAAATTCACAGATTTTTTATACCCTAAAGACATGGACCTTTAAAGGATCTTAGAGTCCTTAAAAAAAACAAAATGCAATCTAAGTAGAGAAGTTATAGGACTCTAAGATCCTTTGAAGGTCCATGTCTTTAGGGTAAAAAAAATCTGTGAATTTTCAGTTTCTTGTATAACACCATGCCTGATGAAGGGAGCTAGTACTTCCGAAAGCTTACTATCAAATATACTCAGTTAGCCTCTAAAAGATATCGTCTGATTACTTCACTCTTCCCCCACATACTCAGTTCAGGTACATCCACTTTTCTTCCCCCACAAACTCAGTTCTGTTACATTCACACTTTTCCCCTGCCTCTGTATTTTCAGGTGTTGAATTGTTGAAGCAGAGGCCAACTATGCCTCTCCTATATGCAGCCCTAACCCACCTGGTTTGACGTGGATACAGCAGGTGGTGCCTCATGCAAACAGTTACAGGATGCAGCGCCACCTACTGGATCCAAAGCATACCAGGCAGCACTTGATTCTACCCACTCCATTCTAGTATCATTCTACCTTTTGCAGACCTGTGTGTAAGAAATTTCTCAATTTGGCTTACGAGCCCCCGAAGGTGTTTACATTAACCCCCATTGGGTTGCTACCCACAGTTTAGGAAACAACAACATAGGCCATCAAAATGTCATTGCTGGGCATCCAACACCCTGCACACCCACTGAAAAAAGTGTAAGATGGTGGAAGTTACCAATTTCCACAAAGGCGACTCATATTCGGTCCTCACTAAGGATGAACTTGTGTACACTTTGTACATGTGTAATGGGGAACGTTTCAGTCACACAAGGGAGGGAAAGCTTCCACATAAAACAAGGTTTTCAGGGCCTTCTGTGTTCTTTTCTGACAATTGTGGCCACCCATCAGTGGGGAGTGCTGTTAGTCCAGGGTTGGAGCCCGGGCTTTACCCAAAATCTAGTGTTGTGAGTGCTTGGTATCTGAAGACCATTTCAGTAAAATATGGACAACATGAGCTGAAAATGTGTGTGCTTTGTGACTTGTAGAAGCAAAGACGAAGCGGACTGCCCCGTCTATTCCCTTGGGTAGGCTCAAGTGACAACAATACAGCCGCAATGGCACAGGTCATTACATAAGGATCATTGGCCATCCAGCAAGTACTGTGTAACCTTCACTGCTTATTCAGGAGCATGGTCCCTTTATCTAGTTGATCACAGGGGGTACAGGAGTTGGACCCCCATCGCTCAGATATCGCTAAACTACCCTAAGGATAGAACTGGCTATAATAAACTAATTCATTATCAGACACGGTCATTTTTACAGTTGCTGCTTGCTTCCCCATTGACATAATACAGTCTGTTGTAAAGGAAAGTCAATATACTAGTGATGGATTTACATGGCAGTGATGGGTTTACAATAAATCATGTGTAATAAGAATTCATGTTTTACATTGATCGTCATTGTGACCCATATAAAGTAAAGATATGATGTCACATGTGTGGGATCTGCAGTGTATTACAGTAATAGCAAAGTGAATGAGACATCAACAAACCTAATCCTCATCCTGCAAAAAAAAAAGTGTGAAAATTCACATCGCACACATTTTAAAAGTAAAATGTCAAAAGGAAATGACCTATTGTTTAAATCATATTTTATGGTAAACAAATATTTTATCAATTTTTACTGCTGTTATTTTAAAATTTCCAGATTATTTTCTACTTTTAAATTCCAACTCTTGCCACTAAGCCTAAAATCGTCTGTGACTTCCTTTCTTCTGAAAATGGACCATGGCCACAGACACAATGGCCTGGAGCAGACCCTATTCACTTTTATGGGAGAGTTTTCTAGGTATGCTCTGTGACCTCTGTAGAGGTCATTGCACAGAGAAGGGAGTAGATAAGCTGCAAAATCATCTATTGTGACTGGTGGTTTTTGTGTCTTATCTACATATACATGATAGTTGTGATCATCAGTGGGCTAATAAGTGAGGTGTCTGCTGCAAAGGATTCCCTACAGAAAACAGGAGGTCTCAGCATATTAATTGGCTTAGTGGCCAGAGTCAGAACTGTTGGATTTTTAGAATTATATTACATATAGTTAATAACATGAAAATTGTTAAAACAAAAATTCTTTAAAATATATTCAACATAAAAGTTGATTAAAACATTGTTATGCAAATTGAGGAAGTAGCAAGTGCCACGTTTCAAGCACCTAGCTCCAATCTGTGGCATGTGAGAGGGGCAGAAAAGACTGAAAGCTACGTTTTATAGCCACATAAAACCTCAAAAAGTAGATCAAGTGTTGTGGGATGATTGTGCGACAACTCCTGTTCATTGCCGTGCCAGTTATCACAAACTGAGAGGGACGAATCCTTGAGACCTTGGCTTATCGCTCCGCAGATCACTACACACCTAGGCTGAGATGTCAGATGTGAACATCGTGTGTCCTACTGGTTGGGAGAACAATGACAAACTGGAATGACAGCAAGAGGTGTGTGGAGGCAGACGGATCTCCTGATTGAAAGAATGGAACCCAGTGATGCATTCTGTACTACATGTGATATAGGACGTCACATCCCACACCATCAGAAAGTGTTTGCCCCACACTGGCCATTACAAGCCAGAGACATCTACAAGTGTTCCACTGACCTCACACCACCATTCTCAAAGGGTATCATGGTGCATAGCAAGATGGCAATGGAGGTCTGTCCACTTCAGAGTTGAGTCCTGCTTCTGTCTCAGATGCAATGATAGCCAGTGATGGCTTTGGAGACCACATGGGCAACACCATATAGAGGTCTTCACAAGGGAACGTCACACTGGTCCTACTACTGGGATTATGGGGTGGGGTATCATAATATATGGTAGACAGACCCCTCTAGTCTTCGTTTTAGGTACCCTGCATCAACAACCCTGCATTACATTGATTTTTCTCCCATCAGGCACATCTGGGACGTCATTGGTCATCAATTGCAAAGAGAGCAGTCAGTAGCCAATCTTGATAATTTGTGTGCCCCAGTGTATTCAGTATGGCATTGCAATCCTCCAGCAACAATTAATAACCTCATTGATAGCATACCAAGGCGAGTAAGTCCATGTATTTCTGTGCATGGCACTCATACTCATTAACATGTCCATGGATCCCGTGATTTGCATAATTCTAAAACTTTTTTCTTCTTGAAATTTCAATGTTGTGGAAGATAGATAGCTAGATGGATAGAGAGAGAGAGATAAGATAGATAGATAGATAGATAGATAGATAATAGAGAGATAGATAGATAAAAGAGAGATAGATAGGTAGATAGATAGATAGATAGATAGATAGAGAGATAGAGAAATAGATAATAGAGAGATAGGTAGATAAATAGATAGATAGATAGATAGATAGATAGATAGATAGATAATAGATAGATAGATAGATACATAGATAGATAGAATCATATCATTTTATTACTGTGTCACAGATAGATCTTGGTGCTGAATCCTCTGAACAGGTCACACCACTAAGAGCAGCGATGAAGGTTATCGCCTCATAGTTTATTTCCTTTCATTGCCTCATCCGTCCAACCATGATAATTTGTTTCCTCTTTAGATATTCCCAAGATCATCCTGCTCCAGGGTCAGCGAGCGCAGACATGAACACAAAGCAATGCTAGCTGATGTGTAAGAACAATTATTAACCTCATTTGTAGGAGCTGCACAATGGCCCAGAATGCTAATATTCTAGAAGCAAAGGGACGAATATGAAGACACATCATAACACCTAATTAGTGAGGAAATTATCAGGATCTAGCAGTAACAACAGAGAACACCTGATGGAACTCCTGATGGAAAGGCCATACATAGTGGTTTAGGACAGTTTATGGAGAGATCCATTGACCACGTATTGACTGATCCAAGAGGTATCTTTAACAGATGATTTCCGCATTGTCACACACATATACCAGAGTGCCCCCCTTCCTGGTAACTCATCTTCCTGTTCCACCAATGTGTCCACTCTAATGGCCTCAGCTCCAGCTAAAGGCAGCAACAGATTACTAAGCATTTTAAGGTGTTTGCTAAGGACCTGTCCCTGATGTTTTCTGCACCATTGGAATATTGATGCCAGCTGAAGCAGATTTGTAATATATTATTAGCACCTTTGTCCTGTTCCTGATGCGGTCATGTGATCACCGGCAGTGGTTCGTGATCTCACGTATGCCTCTGACATACTGGGCCTCTTTTTCCTGATGTGGCCTCAGCCTTCCATTATTGTGGGCTGGTCTAGGTCTGCTTTCCCCAGCTCCTTTTCCTTTGAGGGCTTTCTTCCCAGTGCCAGTGTTAACTGCGCACGCGCCCAATCTCTGCTCTCCCAATATTGGCGCAGGTGGCCAAACACTCTCCCTGCATAACGCCAATGCAGGTAAAGAAGAGATCAGCTCATGCACTGACGTCTCAAATTCCTCTTCTGTCTCAAATTTTGGTTTTGCTCTGTGTCTTTTTCCCACTAAATAGGCTGACACAAATGAGCCTAAACAGCGGGGTAGTTCATGCTGTAGGTTCTGTGGCTAAATGGAGCGGCATCATACTGCTTCAAACTCTGTCTCTCGATGAACACAACAGGAGGCAAATTCAGGGCAGAATTTGGCGCTGATTTTGAGGTGGAATCCAAGGTTGGGTCCCAAGGCCGGCTGGGGCGGGGATGTCTAGGACAAAAAATTTACTATAACTTATACCATAAAATTGGTGTGTTATTCCTGAAATATATGACAGGATTTCAACTCTGGTGCACTGGAGGGTGCCAGAATTACTAAAGAGGACCAGTCACCACGTACAAAATGCTAAATGCCATGCATCATTTCTTACTTTCCACTAGAGATGGAAATTGGTTCGCAATGATCCAGATTCGATCCGAATGTTCCAAATTGTTCGGTTTTGGAATTTGGGATTTGTCCCGGACTAACTAAAATGGCCACCGTCGGTAAATTATTATACTCTGGGATCTCATGATGCTCAGCGTGCCTATGTCACCGATGAGACCCAATCACAGGCCTCAGCGGTGACCCCTGGTGCATGACCTCACAGAAGAGCACTGCGGGGAGATGAAGACACAGAGCGCTGAACACTGCGAGAAGGCCCAAAAGAGATAACGAAAGGCGAGTATAAATGTTTTTTTTATTTTTGTTACCTCCCCTGAACTTCCAACCATTACTATCTCTTCAGACCACAGAGTATAATAATTTCACTTCTGGTTCTATATGAACTAGTTTGGACCGAACCTGAGGTTGGCTTCATCCGAGCATAGGATGAAACAAATCTTCTGAGGTTCGCCCATCTTTACTCTCCACTGATACAGAATCAGGACCCCTTTATCAGGCAGTCGTAACCCGCAGCACCCAGGATATTAACCCAAAGTATACTATGGTCCTAGTATTGCTTTAGGTGACTGGGGATAGCCAAACCATAGATATGAAATATAGGATTTCTCTACAGTCCAGACTTGGATTGTTTTCTACTTGGTTCATAAAAATCGTCAGCAAAGCGTATTTTTCTCAGCGGCTTCTGATCATACTGTATCCCCATAACCACTGACTATGACACGTGACAGGTAATCACAGTCTATCACACCTCATCTCAATGTAATCACCATTTACTTTCACCAACAAATCTTGCATCATATGAGGGTAATTGAAGGGGAAAATCTCCTTACTCATAAAGCCCTTTGTCCTTCCGCTTAATTACATATTTACTTTGCATATTCAGCAGTCAACGTAATTGGGAAAGTTATCCCATTTATTACAAACAATGAACATCAGCCCGTACCTTAGGGATCTCCGAGACACAAGGTTTTATTTTTCCTTCTGACATTTTATTAATAAACTGATCGAACGCATCCTGAGGACGGAGGAGGAAAAAGAAGTCATTCTGGACACTTAATTTAATGAAAAAATCTCCAGGGAGCACAAAGTGATGACACAAGGTGCAATGGAGGGAGTGATGCTCCAGGAGGATTTTTTTATCTCTGACAGGAGGGTTTTTTAGTGATAAATTACAAGACATTTCACACAGAACAAATCATTATTTATAATTATACAGAAAACTATAATCACTTCTAAGTTCAATTACCCCATACCTACAGACTGGATAGTATAGGGAGTCTATTACGTCCAAACTCACCTCTAAACCAAGTGTTGTAGGGTCAGTTAGTGGCAAAGTGAACATACTATTTCTGTGTGTCATGCAGAGCAAAACAACTTTTAATCTTTATGCAAATTTGCTGTTTGGTGCACCTGGAGTGTGGCATGTCACTTGTAGTCGCTGCTCATCTGTAAGGGTCCATGCACACGACCGAGTGTGCATCTGAGTTAGGGGCCAAGGTTATCACGGAATGCAGTCGGATGACATCCAGGCACATTTTGTGATGTATTCATGTCTATGGGGCTTCCAGATCCAATCCGTTCCAATCACAGGGATGATTATAGAGCAGGTCCTATTTTGCTCTGTGTTATTGGAACGGAATGGATCTGGAAGCCCCATAGACATGAATGCATCATGAAATGCACTTGGATGTCACTTGGATTTGCATGGGCCCTAAGGGTAAGTTCACAGTGTTTTTTGCAGGCGAATTGTGAGGTGAAATCCACCTCAAAACATCTCCCAATGCTCCCATCCATTTCAAGGAGCAGGAGCAGAAAAATCATCATGAAGCGTCATGACCTATCTTCAGGTTCCGCCCTTGCAAACCCCTTTGAAATTAATGGGAGGCAGCTAGCATTTTTTGGAGTAATTTTTTATTTATTTATTTTTTTATGCGAAAACTCCTTCAAAAATGGTACCATTTTTTTCTGCCTCCCATTCATTTTAATGGGGTCAACTATTCCAAATTTGCCCAAATTGTCTCAAATTTTTGGTAATTGAAATTCTGTCCAAATATGCCCAAAGATGGTGAAATTTATACAAACCCCATCCAAAACAAATGCTCCATTTTGGTTTGGGGCAGACCTAGGGGTGATCCAGTGGTGGCACTTAAAGGTCCTTATTCCCAGGACTACAAAGTTGGTAAGTATGTGTATGGCTGCTTTGGTCATGACACGTCTCAATTGACACAATGTTGCTAGTTTGAGAATTAGTGATGGGGGCAGCAGGTCTTGTTTGTCCAGTGATGTTCATTCCTTGATGTCCAGTAAAGAAGTTTTCCAAAATGTACCTAGATCTCAGTAAGACTAGTTGCAGCAGGAAAATTGGAAAACCTCCCAGAATATTAATATTAAGCGTATCCCAAGGGTGTAATTTACTTGACTGAGTTCACAAGAACGTCATCTGGCCTTCGCCAGGTATGCAGTGACATAGTTTTTTTAATTGCATAGTTAAAGGTGTTGTCCGTGGTTAAACTTTTTAGTGATGGCGAACCTTTTAGAGACCGAGTGCCCAAACTTCAAACTGGGGGCAGTTGAAGGGGGCATTAAACTGTGGGCAGAACATTGAACTGGGGGGGGCAGATTAAACTGAGAGGGTGACATTAAACTGGGGGAAGCTGCAGGGGGACATTAAACAGTCGGGTTCACTGGACAGGGACATTAAACTGGGGGCAATTTGGAAGGGGACATTAAACTGGGGGCAACTGGGGGAGGACATTAAACCGTGGAGGTAGCTGGAGGGTGACATGTAGGATGAGAATGGGCAGAGTCAATGTAGAAGTGGGTGGAGATAAATTTGCATAGCGCATGGCACATTCTGTCCCTCTTTCTATCTTTTGAAAGTTGGGAGGTATGTTATAAATATTAGCCCCCTTAAAAATAAAAGTTTTCCCCTTATATACAATAGTTCCCCCTTAAAAAAAGCCCTCCTTAAAAATAAGTTTCCCCCTCATAATAGTTCTCCCTTATAAATAATAGTTCCCCTCCTGTATGAATAAACAGGAACTATTATTTATAATGGGGGGGGGCTATTAGTTATAAATGGGGACTATTATTTAAAAGGGAGAACTATAAGGTAGTACTATTATTTATGAAGGGGGGCTATTACTGATAATGTAGACTATTTCTAAGAGGGAACTATTTATAAGGGAGAACGATTAATAATAAGGGGGACTATTATTTATAAGGAGGGACAATTACTGATAAGGGGCGCTATTTATAAGAAGGGACCCTTATTTATAAGGGGGCATTATTATTTATAAGCAAGGATTATTATTTATAAGCAAGGAATCTTTGCCCCCCCCCTTTTAAATAATAGTCCCTGCATATAAATAATGACCATCTTATATTTATTATTGATAAAGGTGTAGTTAGCTGTGAACAGAACATATTATTTATAAGGGGGGACTACTACCGATATGGCCACTTATATTGTATGGAACCAGTAAGAAGGAATTATACTATGTTGGGGCCATTTCAATTTGGCTGGGTCAGGTATGTTTAAGTGGTGGTGATGGGGGGGAGCACTTATGAAACCTTTGCACTGGGCCCACCAATGTGTTAAAACAGCCCTGACCCCAACACAGTATAATGTGCTCCACAGTGGCCCCAACACAGAATAATGTGCTCCACTGTGGAGGCCATATTATCACTTTCAGGACTAGTCACACCAAATATTGACGGCATTTAGAGTTCTCTTTTGTTCATTAACTTACTTAGACAAAAATTAACTACCTCTTTTGTTTTTTCTTATTTTGCAGCATTTTTTATATACGCCATTTTGTATATTACGCCAGTTTTATCACTTAAATGATGCTTGAAATATACAACAGCTAGACATGGACTTCAGTGTAGGTGCACAGCCCATCCGAGATTGCACCTAATCTACTGTACAAGAGGTGTGCTTTTCATCATAAATAAGGAGCATTCTCCTGCGGTGCCGGAATTATCAAGACCAGCGTACAAAATACCAGTCATGACAAACCCCACCAATGTGTTCTAAGCCTAAACCTATTTAAGTGTAGGCCTTCATAGGAATAGACCTGCAGAGATAATTTCTTTACATCATTGTTAGAATTATTTAGATTTCATTTTATTATTTCTACCAATGTTTTTATTATGATCTGTTATTTCGGACATTCCAGGACATACGATAAATTATGGTAGGATTATCCTCCCTTCCTGGCGCTGATCCACAGAGATAGACAACATAGCAAAGTGACTGGCATTCTATTCTAATACCCCTCATTATTAAGCAGAGCGGGCCTGGTTCTTCCAGGAGGATTAGGTCAGGTTTGTCATCCCCCGGTATAATCCTGTTAATATTTTTAGGAATGCGGTTCCTAATTCAGCCAGTTATAATGAAACTTGAATCAAAATGACTGCAAGTGCTCAGCCTTGTTATATAAAAGAGCTTGACTGCACGAGCCAGGATGCCCGGGGCAAAGCACTGGAATGTAAAATAATTTCATTGCTGACAAGAAATCAATAACCTAAAGGGACAATGGGATTTAATAACACTCTGTAAACCTGAGTCCACATTAACTGTACAACCGGTTGTACTCTATACTGAAGAGCTCACTGTCCGCGGACTACTTTAGGAGTCTTATTATCAATACTGATCAAACATGGCTGCCAGGATTTAACTCACCCCTATAAAAAAAAAACAAAAAAACTAAGATACTACAAACTGCATCAGGCCAGTTAAAGGGGTTTCCCAGAAATTTACTATTGATGACCTAGTATTAGGATCGATCATCAATAGAGATGAGCAAACTGGTTTGAACCCAAGATTTTGGGGGATTGTCACTAGAGATGGGTGAACCTCAGAAGATTCGTTTTGTCCCGTGTTCGGATGAAATGATCCTCCAGTTCATTTCAGTCCAAACTTGTGATAGGACTGGAAATTAAATTATTATACTCTGGGTCTCTTCAGACAGGTGAAAGTCTGTTTAGGGCTTCCTCGCAGCGTCTGGCGTTCAGTCTCTGCATCCTTGGTGAGATCTGGATGATATCTCTATTGTGACATCAGGCACCCAGGGTCACCAATGAGGTGAAATGGGCACGCAATGAAATGAGCACGCCGAGTGTCATGACGTCAATGCATGTCGCGGTAGCCATTTTAATTCATCCAAGACAAATCCCAAATTGTTCGCTTTACAAAACCGAACAATTTGGAATATTTGGGTCAAATCCGAACCAATTCTCCCATCTCTAATGGCCACCCACAAACCACTATTAGGTTGAGGCCCCACGTTGCGGAAATGCAGCTTTTTTTGTTACAGATTTTGCTGCGTTTTTTTGAGCCAAAGCCAAGAATGGCTACAAAAGGAATGGGAAATATATAGGAAGCGCTTATACTTCTACCTTCTGCTCAATCTACTCCTGACTTTGGCTCTAAAAAACGCAGCAAAATCTGCAACAAAAAAAGCTGCGTTTCCACAATGTGGAAATGCATCTTTTTTTGTTGCAGATTTTGCTGTAGTTTTTTGAGTCAAACCCAGGACTGGGTTTGTAGCCATTCTTGGTTTTGGCTCAAAAAAATCTGTAACAAAAAGATCTGCGTTTCCGTGGGGCCTCAGCCTTAAACTCTGAGGACCCAAAAGTTTAATAATCAGAGGCCTGGGGAATGTGCCATAAAGAAATCACTCATATTCACCTTTTTTGCTTCATTGGCCCCAGGTTACCACTGAGCTGAATAAGACACTGTGGTAAGAAGACCAGAATCCATGTCTAAGTGTTTGTTATTTCTTACACCTCCCCTGGGCCTCCAATTATTATACTCTGGAGTCTGAAGAGAACCCAGTGTATAATAATAGCACTTTTGGTTCGGTCCAAAATGAAACTTGCAGGAAAACTTCATGAATATTCAAGAAACAAATCTTATAAGGTTCACCCATTGTCTACAATAAGAGATTGTGAGGTCTGACACCCGGGACCCCACTGATCAGCAGTTAGAAGGGGCTGCGGAGCTCATACACACCCCATGACCTCTTCATTATTTACATTGCATGCCGTCTGTTTTATAGGGGCTGTGCATTATCATTACAGTTTCGTTCCATTCACTTGTATGGCCAATATAAGACAGTAAAAAAAGGTGATGGTGTTTGTATGCGCGCTGTGGTTCCTACATACAGACCCCTGCCCCGCTGTTCTCTTATTGATGACATATCCTGATCATCAATAAAAATTAGTTGGACAACCCTTTTAATATGAGGCAATTACTACCACATAGGTTTACTTGCCTTCAACTGGATCAACACTGCAGAATCATTGGTTGACCTTTCATCAATGTTGGTACTTGCCTCAGTTTGTAAAATCGATCAGCTACATTAAAAGGGTTTGATGAGATTTTGTTATGGATTACCTATCTACTATCCACCCCCCACTGATCCGTGGATATCAGGAGTCAAGGCACACAGTGTACGGAGCGTGGTTACGGCATCTCAGCTCCCATGTGCTGCATTAACCGCCTACACAGTGTACAGGGCTGTGTGCTTCCATACAATGGATGAAATTCATTAAAGGGGTTGTCCACTTTCAGACCAATTATTGTTTTTATAATGCAAAGTTGTACAATTTCCCAATATACTTTCTGTATCAATTCCTCACGGTTTTCTAGATCTCTGCTTGCTGTCATTCATTTTGCTTACTCACAGTGGATAAAAATCAGTCCATGGTCATGTGATATACAGTCGCTGGTCATGTGATATACAATTCATGGTCATGTGATGGACACACAGGTGCACATGATGGACTGATTAATAACCAAAATCCTAAAAAATCCCTTAACCCCTTCCCGCTCTGCAATGAGCATATAGTTAACGCTCAGTGCCGTATTAGTGCAGTGCTGTAATGCTGCGGGCACAGGAGCTGTGTCTGCGGTATTACTTGTGGGTCTCTGCTGTATCCAGTGGATTAACCCCCATGGATGCCGTGATCAATATCGATCAAGGCATCCGGAGGGGCTGGGGCAAGATCAGTGATCAGAAAGTCATATATACCAAAAATTGGTACCAATAAATACCAATAAATACTAATAATACCAATAAATACTACAATGTGCCCCGCAAATAAAGAGCCCTGACATATCTCCTTCAAACAAAAAGTTAAAAAGTTACAGAGTACAGTGACCCCCAATAAATCGTTCATTATCAAAAAGTGACATTTTATTTTGTAAAAGGGGTAAAACATAATAAATCCAATATAAATATGGTACCAACATAATTCTAATGACCCGCCGGACAAAGCTGCCATGTCATTTATAATGCAGAGTGAACACCATAAAAACAAACTGCAAAAAATGTTTTCACATGGAATGAGGTATTTTTTGATGATATGTTCACAGATGGTAAAATGAAGCATATCTTGAAAAGAACACTGTCCCTACTGTGAAACATGGAAGAGGCTCTGTTATGTTCTGGGGCTGCTTTGCTGAATCTGGCACAGGGTGTCTTGAATCTGTGCAGGGTACAATGAAATCTCAAGACTATCAAGGGATTCTAGAGAGAAATGTGCTGCCCAGTGTCAGAAAGCTTGGTCTCAGTCGCAGGTCATGGGTCTTGCAACAGGATAATAACCCAAAACACCCAGCTAAAAACACCCAAGAATGGCTAAGAGGAAAACATTGGACTATTCTGAAGTGGCCTTCTATGAGCCCTGACCTAAATCCTATTGAGAATCTTTGGAAGGAGCTGAAACATGCCGTCTGGAAAAGGCACCCTTCAAACCCGAGACAACTGGAGCAGTTTGCTCATGAGGAGTGGCCAAAATACCTGTTGAGAGGTGCAGAAGTCTCATTGACAGTTACAGGAATCGTTTGATTGCAGCGATTGCCTCAAAAGGTTGTGCAACAAAATATTAAGTTAAGGGAACCATCATTTCTGTCCAGGCCTGTTTCATGAGTTTTCTTTTTTAAAAATTCTGTTGAAGCATGGTTGAGAAGCAATGTCTGACTTTCATTTGTTCATTTTCATAGAATTTTTATATATTATTACTTTTGTAAGATTCAAGTTATTTCTGTGACCATTGTGGGTTTTTCTTTCATTAAACGAGGGGTACCAACAATTTTGTCCACGTGTTTATGTCCTATTTTTGCAAGTTTTCTCAGATCCTTCAATAGACTCAAATCTATGAGGGATATGTGAAAACAGGTGCCCCGTAAATGCAAAACGACAGTGAAAAATTTACCTTTTTCATGGCCGCCTTGCATCACAGTCATCTGAATAGAGCCTTAATTTAGATAAGATGACTGGTAAGATTTACATGTTTTACCCAGAGGCTCATAACTTAAAACTGAAATCTTCACTGGAATATTGTCCCTGGTGAAACAGTCAAGCGCTGCCTTGCCGGATATTTTTTAACAACACGTTCCATCCAATTTCAAAGTTTAGACTCACGGGTAAGAGTTCTCTGTCCTCTTGGGAGACACCTCGTATCTATTTATATAAGACTGTGTTTTGCAGGAAAGCAGTTTTATAGGGAAGATTGGTATCTACCAAAAACACAGAGAATATGTGTACAGTAGAATCAGACTCCACATTCCTCTGAATGAATAATCCCAGCAATATATACAGAGACGACTGGAAAACTTTAAGAAACCGGTGGTTGTAAACTTAAAGTAGGTCACACACCTAATGTACATCCATCCAATGCCATTTAGATTGTAAGAAACTAACATACATTATAGCTCATATTTGGCGTATATTTGAGTTTCTGGCACATGGAGGACAGAAATTGGATCTTATTGTTTAAGAGGGATTGATAATTTAGGCGCATAACCACTTTGCCCACACAGTATCAAGACTGGCTTAGGAAATACCAGTCCTGATAAATTTCCCCCAGTGTTGCTAGAAAGGTGGTTGACACTACTGGGAATAGGAGCAGATTTAATACAGTTCAGACAAGGTGGACTGCAGTATGGAGCCAAAGAGGAGGCAGGACAGGAGCAGTGGTCAGTAGTTGGTGGTCTAATGTGTCACTGTGTGCCTATATACTGTGTGGGGGCCAGTAAATGAGCAATGTACTCAGTGGGGTTCAATAAAATATACAATTTACTTTGTGGGGGGCGATAAAGGGGCAATATACTGCGTGGGAGTCAGTAGATGGCCAATGTACTGTGTGGGGGCCAGTAAAGGGGCAATATACTGTGTGGGGGCCAATAAAGGGTACATATACTGTTTGGTGGACAATAAGGATAAGTTCACATGGCAGAGAATGAAAAGGAATTCCTCATCAATTTCTGCCACCGTTCTCCGGCCGCAGTCTAGCCACGACATGATTCCGATGCAGGGCGTCTACATTCCATCGGAGTTTTCCCCTGCTGATTAGGCCCAAATGAATGGGCCTAATCAGTAGGGAGTGTCGAGCCGCAGAATGTGGGGCAAGATTGAGTAAGACGCTTATTTTTTCAGGGTCCTGCTGCGATTTCTGCTTCCCATTGAAGGCAATGGGAGGCAAATCTGGAAGGATTCTGTCAATGATTCGGCATACTCCTCCGTGTGAACTCACCCTAAAGGGGCAGTATATTGTATGGGGGATATGGCATCCTCATGTTGTTCAGAATCTAGACGTAACATACAGTGATGCCTGGAACCGCATTTTAGACTATGGATGGACCTGTGCAGAACTAGCGATTGCTGAGCAAAATATCAGCCGATACCTATTGGAACAATACAAAAAGCAACAGGACAAATATTTTTGGGGCTGTTGGCAACTACTTCTCCATCCAGGAGCCAGCAGGAAGTGCAGAGCATCTCTATCTCTGAAAACTGGTACAGCCATACATTACATACAGCCCATTGACTACAATAAGATCCGTGTGATGCTTCATTTTTTCGGTGCTGCTGTTTGCTGGGGTCCTAGCAGTGGGATACCCTATGATGGGTTCATTATCAGGTACCCCTTCTAACATAAAGCATTGCAGAATGCGGGAGAATCTCCTAGCCATACAGCAGTTGCAAAGAACATTTGTCTATCTTGAGAAGCCAGCAATGAATTTACCAATGGCTCAGTGATTTCTGAGTAATGGTTCATTTCCCCTGTGATGGCGCTGCAGGGAGCTTGAACATTTCTTGCTCCGCAGATATTCGGGGGTTCCAGCAGTGAGATATAATAGGACCAACTTCACTTCTATGGAGCCTTCTTAAAAAAAAAAAAATCAGACGTTCCCTTTAATGTGCAATAATATAGTTAACGTAAGGAATAAATGACAATGAATGAAGGGCCGATATATGTAACCATCCAATATGTGCTTGTATATCTGGGAAGGCAGTAATGACTTTTAGGTAGACATTATGTTACGTATAATATACATGTACAGTGTAATACACCAATACAGAGGAGTATATAACAAAACATATGGTAACAGATATATATATATATATATATATATATATATATATATATATATATACCCTTGAATATTCTATGAATACCAAGTAATCATCCAGTGAAGGAATGGAGGAATTCTACCACCTGCCTGCCAGAAAATGTATTACATGCTCATTTTATGTGTACAAACATACAAAATATAAAAATACACATTGAAGTGGATCTGTCAGCTTAGTCCAGGTTTTTTCTTATGGCCTTAGGATAGGCCATAAATATCTGATTGATGGGGAAAGACAGGGATCAGTTGTTTGTGGATGCATGGAATCCCATACTACTGAACAGTGCATAGAGTCGGAAGCAGATGGCTCCGTGCCCTGTATTGTGGCCAGGTGGCATTACTGCTGCTTAGTTCCCATTGACATCTGGCTCCTTAGGCCCCGTTCACACAGTGGATTCCACCCACAAATCAGAGGCAGATCCCGCCTTCATCAGGCGGCTCGATCTCGCCACAGACTCAAGAATCCACGTTATCACATGGATATCACATGACCATGGACTGGATATCACATGACCACTAGACGTACAGTATAAGCTATGAATCTGGTGTATTCTTCCAGCACTCCTAATACCTAACACTAGGCTCACACTTGCGCCCGGTATCCGTCCACTGCCAAACTGTTTAAAAAAAAAAAAACGGATTGGTCCAAAACGGATTCCAAACGGTTACACAGCAAATACCTGAATCCGTCTTCTTTGATGGATTAGTCAATGGGTGTCCATCAAAAAAACTGTCCATTTGTGTCCATTTTTGACAAATCCATTTTTGTTTCTTGTTTTTTCCCTTTTTCACTCTGAGCATGTGCAGAGGGAAAAACAGATTGCAAAACGGACACAAACATGCGGAGAGCCAAACGCAGATGTGAACCCAGCCTAAATGAAATATTTTTGTGCTGTTTTGTCTACTAGGCGTACAGAGCTGTACATGTAATACGCTGCTCTTACATAGGACTGCATATTCAGACAGATCTGCTTTAATCATTTCAAAGAAGTTCATTGTAATGGAACACAAGTAGCAGAGCTGAGTTTGTTATTTGGCACAGCTCACTGTGTTATTTGATATTTTTCACTGGCTGGACTACAGAACACCTATTGTGAGTATGAAGGTCTTAAAACCTCCTGTTGGTTCTTGGCACTATATTTATCAAACACACTTGACATATTTTGACCTTGTCAATGACCTCTAAGACACTTGTAAGTTTTCCCTTTGGAAGGGGATGTGTCGCAGCTTGTCACCACATCCCTACAGTATATTTATAAATGGCCGGAAACAGAATTCTCTCTTAGGCTAGTGTCACATCTGCTCCACGTGTCCATTATATATCACTAGACTTTTTTGTCCAGTGATTTCAGTCATCTGATGGACACCAGAAGGACCCCATTATAGTTAATGGGGTCTCTCGGGCTTTGCTATTTTTTGGGATCCGGTTTTACGTTCTTCTGGTCTGGCGGAGGATTCACTAATGTGAAATATATGCTGGGACAGAAGTGGAGCAGAGCTTGTAGCTGTTTTATAACTGCGACATGAAATATTATAAAACATATGTTGTAGATAGAGATGAGCGCACTGGTATGTACCCAACTGGGTTCACTACGATTTTCCAAAAATTTCAGATTTAGCTAAACCACAAATACATTAAAGATGATTGTTATACTACGGGGTCTCTTCAAGTACCAGAGAATAATGACTGGAGACCAGGGAGGGTGCATAAAAACAAAACAAAAAAAAACACTTATACTCACCTTTTTGGGTTTCGCCACAGTGTCCAATCTTCTTCTCTGGGTGACCTCAGTATCTTCCAGCTCTTTCCCTGATGTCACCGGCTCCAGGTCACCATTGAGTCCTGTGATTTCTAGCAGGAGTAACAGAGGAAAGGCATAGCGTTCTAAGAAAAAAATTACCCAAAATTGTTTTATTTAAGGGACTAATTTTGGACTGGATATTGATCACCTGTCCTTAGGATCGGTCATTAATATCAGATTGGTGGAGGTCTGACACCCGGGACCCTCACCGATCAGTAGATTGAAGGGGCTGTACATTTTAAACAAGCGCTGCAGCCTCTTCACTCCTTATATAGCACAGTGCCGAACCTTGTATAGTGGCTGGGCTTGGTATTGCAGCTCAACCCCATTCATATATCTCAGCCCCAATCATATATCAATGGTCCATTTTAAGAATAGGTCATCAATATTATATGGAAATCCTCGGGAATTCAAGAATTGGCTAAACCAAACATATCAGGAGAGGAATTATTAACATTGCGCTAAACACATTGCCTTCACTGTTATCCTATGTGAATTGTTATGGCGCAGAATAGGTAAGTGACATATTCGCCTCTGCTATATCTGTATGCAAGAAAGAACACAAACAGCACTTATGTTACATAGTCACTGTGCCCTAGTCAGGAAGGACACAAAAACTAATACACTTGAGAATTTCCGTCATGGAGAGGTCGATTCAAAGAATTCTCAGTGACACAAGATCCGTCACATCCCGATGGCGCGGCCATTGTACTGCAAGTAACTGAGACTCCGGATGAACTTTAGACGTCCTTCTACTGAACTTCCCACAGAGAAGACGGCTTCTGGGTCAACAACTATTTTTATAAGGCACTTCCTCTGATAACGTCTTCATTGTATGTGCTATTAATACAAAATATTTAGGACAACTTGAGTTTGTGCTGGGAAACAACAAAGGAAAACTGTAACCATGGCCGGCAGACTCCTCCGCCTCTGATTTTCAGAATATTGTTAGGTTATTGGCATTCTTCCAGATATGCGCTTCTCATTCACATGACATGGACATTGTTTCGGACAACAATTATTGTTCTACTTGTCCCACTCTTGTTTATTATGGCTTCACGGTCCATCCACAGAGTAAGTGTTCATCGCCATCTAGTGGCTGAAAAGAGGAAATACTGTATTTACGATCAAAACAGGATTAGTGATAGAAGTGTTTCGTGATCAATGCGTCAATTCGCAGGCTTTGTATGCAGAGTTTCTTAGCTATAATTTTTTTGGTTTAGTCTTTTGATTTCTCCAGAAGTCTCCTTCAGGCTAAGGCCCCACGTTGTGGAAACACAGCTTTTTTTGTTGCAGATTTTGCTGCGGTTTTTTGAGCCAAAGCCAGGAGTGGATTGAGTAGAAGGTAGAAGTATAAGAACTTCCTTTATATTTTCCATTCCTTTTATAGCCATTTTTGGCTTTGACTCAAAAAGACACAGCAAAATCTGCAACAAAAAAAGCTACGTTTCCGCAACGTGGGGCCTTAGCCTCAAGAAGACTAACAAGGCTGAAACAGAAACATGGTGATGTATAATGTAACACACAACTCCATGTCCAAGTCCAGTGGTGGAAAAGAAAAGAATCTTTACATTACGTATATTAGTAAATATACTCCCAAACATTGAAAAATCTTGGAATTTTGGAAATCATTGAATTGGACTTTGATTGGCCGCTGCGGCTCCCTTTGCACTTGCTGACCAATGATGTCCCAGATAGGAGATAGGCCATGGTAGCATATTTTTGCCATGCAAGCTGTCCACAGTATCACAAGCAACATGTGGCCTGGCATTGTCCTATTGAAAAACAACTCCTGGGACACTTTGGAGAAATGGCCGCACCACTGGTTCCATGACTAAATCATTGTAATGCTGAGCTGTTAGTATACCTGAAATGAAGACTAGAAGAGTCCTGCTACCATATATTATGTCATCCGCACCATAATCCTGGAAGTAGGACCAGTGTGAGATTCCCTTCTGAAGGCCCTGTACATGGCCTACACACCAATCTCCAGCTACCAGAGACAAAAGCAGGACTCATCGCTAAAGAGGATAGACCTCCATTCCAGCCTGCATTGCCGGCTTGCTGTGCAACTTTATAACATTTGAGAGAGTGCTGTGAGATCAAGGGAACACCTGTAGCTGGACATCAATCACCTTCTGATGGTTTTGACACTGCTTGCTTGCGGTGTGACATCCTATTTCGCTTGCAGTACAGAATGGATCACTAGGCGCCATGCTTCCAATCAGACATCTGTCCATGCACAGGTTCACTTCTACGCACGTTTTGCTGTCATTCCAGTTTGCCATTGTTCTCCCAACCTCCGGGACAGGCAATGTGGTGATATCTGGCATGTTGATGAACATAAGGCATCGCACATCATCTAACACCACTTGATCCAATTTTTTACTTTGCTTCCAATGTGGCTTTTCTGCCCCTCCCACATGCCACAGATTGGAGCTAGGTTCTTGAATGTGATCCTTTGCAGATCTTGGCGACTCCTGATACTTCCTCGATTTGCATAATGTAACAGCTTGTCTTTCTTGGTGTTGCAATTGAGGAGTGTATAAGTGTATGGCTCTAGGTAATAAAGGGGCAGATCTATTAAGATTGGTGTTTTGTACACCAGTCTTAATAAAGGCCCCAACAAGCATACTCTGATGTACCCGAAAAGAGATCCACCCCAGTTAGGAACTGGCATAGATTATTATAACCCACGCCTGGAAACTGGCATCAATAGTTATAATGAATATGTCAGGCCGAGGTGTCCCTGTCCTGGCCTGTCCTGCTCACCGCCCCGCTCTGTGCATGTTCACACAATGAGGCAAGTGAGGTGCAAAAATGGCGTTGTAGTGCATGTTTGCCAGAAGAAGGGGCCTTGCACCAAATGTACCCTACAATACCATCTCTGTACGGCAGAAAGCTGGCATAGAGGGATTAATACACTCACCTTAATGTCCAAAAATTGGACCAAACAATCCCTTTAAGATTGTATCTGTCCTGGACATCTGCAGCTCTATATGCATAGCCAGCCACAAGGGGAAATAACTGCAAAGATCTGCACAAGGTCTTGCTTTTGTGATCTATAATGGAAGAGATGATATACATACTGTATGTCAGTGTTCTTATATAAGAACCATAGCTCTCCAGACATGTCTATTTTACTTGCCTTTCCCTTAAAATAACATTGCAAGTTCATATTTTCCTCTGTTACTCCTCCTAAAAATGAATAAAGTGACAACTGAGCATTACCATCCCCCTTGTCATGGTGTGTCCGTACACTATAGTGCACAGTGGCATGTCTGTTGACAAGGGGGATGAATACACCCAGTTGTCAATTTACTCATAAATGTCCAGTAGGAATAAAAAGGAATGATACAAGATGCTGAAGAATTGTTATTTTTCTGGGAATCCAAGTACTTATTCAGCCAGGCATTACAGTCAATGGGTTATCTGTATAATGAAACATATCAGGTTCCCCCCGACTCATAGATGGGGCCCCCTCTGTATAGTTTAAGTTCTATTTGATTTCCTCATTCTCTTTAGGGTTAATTTAGTAGTATCTGTGAATGAGACATTTACCTATTAGCATATTTCTCATTAGCAGAATACAAGGTACTAGTTCGCAGATTCACACATTTTTCTCTGTTTTAAAGAGACACTCTGGTGATGTTTTTTTCACTCATTATATTGTCCAAAAGACCACCCCCTCAATAGTAATAGTTGTCTACTCACAATGTCCTACTTATACTGCTGTAACCTTATACAGTAAGTCACATGATTACAGTGTGACCTCTTTTTTCAGCATGAATTGCTGTGTAACAAGAGGTCTCTCTCTCTGCTGCCTGCAGATACTATTGAGAGGTACCATGTGACCTCAGATTCATCAAAACCCTACCCCGCTGTTTTTCTACCCTTCTCTCTACCTCTCACATAATGTGCTCCCTATAGTCCCACCCACACATAATCTGCTCCCTATAATGCCCTTCTGTCACATACTGCCCATAGTTACCCCCTCTATCACAGTCAGATCACCATACCCCATTACCTTCTCCAGTGTTATCAGTAATAGTTGGTGCAGGACCTGAGGTGACATCATCCTCACCATGTGATGTCCTGGCCAGTAAATAATATTATTTATGAACTTTGCAGTGTTTTGCAGGAACAAGAAATAGACATGGGCACAGGTGCTAGACATGGGCGCAGGTGCTAGACATGGACACGGGTGCTAGACATGGGCGCAGGTGCTAGACATGGACACGAGTGCTAGACATGGGCACAGGTGCTAGACATGGACATGGGTGCTAGATATGGGCGCAGGTGCTAGACTTGGACACGGGTGCTAGACATGGACCACGGGTGCTAGACATGGGCACAGGTGCTAGACATGGGCACAGGTGCTAGACATGGACACAGGTGCTAGACATGGGTGCAGATGCTAGGCATGGGTATAGGTACTAGATATGGGTGCTGGTACTAGACATGGGCACAGGTATTAGACATGGGTACAGGTACAAGGCATGGGCACAGGTGCTAGATATGAGTGCAGGTACTAATCATGGATGACAGCATCAGTAATAGCAGATTTTGAATTTACATTTATGACTATGCCTCTAAGCCAAAAAAAATGTTTGAGTGTCACTTTAAAGGCCTTTTCTTTATTAACTGCCATTACACACCACTGGTAAAGATTATATGTAAAGTGGAAATTGAAGCATGATCAGTGAGTTTTCTAGCATGAATTAAATCAGGGGTGTAGCTATAGGGGTAGCAGTCACATCCAGTTGGCCAATGGCCCATAGATGCCAACTGTCCCGAATTTGCCCTAATTTTTAGAAACAGTCCCAGTGATTTCAGCACATGCAGAGTCATGGACCACAAAGCAAAATCCGTAATATTCCATGTGCCATTTAGAATATATTTTTGGTATATTTTAGGTGGCAGAGGAGTCCCTTCCTGTCTGCTCCTTCATGCTCCAGGCGCACTGATGTGATGTCATGTGCGCCCGAAGCAGGAAGAAGCAGGAGGCGCCGGGGAGCTGTCAGGTGAGTATTGGTGCTTAGATTGTAGGCCACAGGCCATGGAGTAAATACCGAGGTAGCAGCGGTAGCAGCTGCCACAGGGCCCAAGACATTAAGGGGCCAGGGGGGCCCCTGATGCTTTATTTATTTATTTTTTTTAACCCTGTGCTTTTTTTTTTTAAATAACCCCAGCAGGTAACGGGCCCTATTTACTTACCGATACCTGCTCCTGCTCACGGCAGCCTGCGCTTCCCCTTCTGCGTAAGCGGAGGCGGCTGTAATCAGGAGCTGGGATCGGTAAGTAAGGTTGCGGGCCCGTGAACCCCACAAACACTGCTATCATTATACTCTGGGGTCTTTTCAGACCCCAAAGTATAATGATTGGAGGCCCAAGGGAGGTGAGGGAACATCAAAAACACTGTTACTTACCTCTCTTGCGCTCCTGCAGGCTTCAGGTCTATATGGTGACGTCCCAGATGTCACGTGGGCCAGGTCGGCATCATTATGCATCGCTCATTATGCGTGGCTCACGTGACGTCTGGTCCAACATTGAACAGGGCCAAAAGTAGCGGAGCCAGGGAGAGTTAAGTAACATTGTTTTTTATGTTTGTATCCTCCCCTGGGTCTCCGATCATTATACTCTGGGGTCTGAAAAGACCTCAAAGTATAATAATTGTTCATGGGTCATCCACACTGGGGCATAATAGTGTGTACAGGGGCCACTATGGGGCATAATAGTGTGTGCAGGGGCCACTATGGGGCATAATAGTGTGTGCAGGGGCCACTATGGTGCATAATAGTATGTATAGGGGCCACTATGGTGCATAATAGTGCATGTAGGGGCCACTATGGCGCATAATAGTGCATGTAGGGGCCACTGTGGTGCATAATAGTGTGTGCAGGAATGCGGTTTGTGCCGGGGGGTTTTGGGGGGCCCATGTCAAATGTTCACCTTAGGGCCCAGCCATTCCTAGTTACGCCACTGCCACGGGCCCATGGCCTACAAGTCTGTGAGTGGTAGAGCAGGAAGCCAGTGGCTTTCTGCTCTACTAGTAGAAGAACTGGGTCGGCGGCGCCACTTCCTCCCCGGTTTTGCGATCCGGTTGTTAAAACCAGATCGCAAAACCGAGGAGAACCTGGCTACATCACTTACCTCTCCCCACTCCTGCTTGCGGCCTCTCCTCTCCCCTCTTCAGCCTGGGTCCTGGGCGTCGCGATGACGTAATGTGCAGCCTACGGGGGGCCCCCTGGAGATTGCGGAGTAAAGAGGAGAAGCCAGGAGCAGGAGTGCAGAGAGGTAAGTAAATAGGGGCCATTACCACACCTCCATTGCCTATTAAAAAAAGCAGTGGGAATCCGTTAGGGCCACCTAAAGGCACGGGGCCCACCGTGGAATTCATCGTTATCCCGGTGGGCTAGTCCGACCCTGCTCACTAATATAATGCACTTGTGTATAATAAATCTAAGGATACAAAGATTTTCAGATAATAAAGGGTGTTCTCTATATACATGTACAGGTAATATTTCTAGCAAAGGTTTCTCCCTTGTAAAAGTTGCATTGATAATAAACCTTTCTTGTCTTTGTACATGTCGCTTTGTATCATCTTCAGCTATTTTTATATCTGTAGGTACAATAGTTCAATTGTATTGCCCTGAAACACACGGGAGAAGGCGAGCTATAGCCATTGAGTGAGCAAAGATGCATCAGTTCTAACAATTGTAACTGTTAATGCAAAATGGGATATGCACAGACTCTCCGCCGGCTCCTCACTTGCTACAGTGACAAATAACCTATCCCTTATTCACACAGCTGTTTTTTGTCCCTGGTGCCTCTACAAGCCACGTGCAGGTCTGTGTGTTGGTATTGTGCAACCCAAGTACATCTCATACATTGCACATTGACATGGACTATTCTGGTCTGCAAAATAACCCAAAATAGGACATGCTGTGACTTTGTCCTTGGATCATGAGCATATAGCTGTAAATCAATGCTTTGCCTTCAGTTCTTCGCACTTGAATAGGAGCTGAGCTGTAGTTACCCAGCGTGACCATTACACAGTGTATAGAGCAGTCTGTTTCTAGCCCCATACATTATTAAGACTGGCGTATCGTAGACTAGTTTTAATAAAGGCCTGGACTGGTGCAGGGAACAAGAGATTTATGAAGAGGCTGCGGCCCGTTCATAAATCTATCGGACATCCATGAGCCAGAATAGAAATCTACGCTAGGTAGGAACGGGTGTAGATTTCTATTGTGACTCAGGCCTTGGCTGACCCCGTTCCCTATCCCACTCCAACCTCATTTGCAGAATGTGGTAGGTGAGGTGCGGATCAGGGCTTGTGGCGCATATTCAGTGCAAGAAAGGGCCTTGCTCCAAATGTGCGTCTAAATATTATCCTCCTATGCAAAAAACTGGGTCGAGGCAATGACATATTCCCCCACTGTGTTGTTTCAGGACCAATGGCTGCTGATTGATGGGTGTGCCAGGCGTCAGACCCTTGCCTCTCTGATATTGATGACCTAGCCTTAGGAAGAGCATTAGGTCCAAAATGACCCGCAAAAAGTGCCTGTGTCTTACAGTACAAAGTTCGGAGGGGTCCGGCAGTGACAGACGTCCCCCTCACCACCACTATTCAATGAGAGAGTTGGGCAACCCTCTTACTCCCTGTGTGACTCCAGTCTGTGAGATCAGTGTGGGGCAGGAGAGAGGAAGCTGCCCTCTCCATAGTGCACCTGGCAGACATGGTCCGAACACGGCCCACGGCCACCAGCTGTCCGGACCTCTGCCTCCCATCCCTTAATAAAGACAGTGGCTGGGAGAAACGCTCTTCTCCTGACTGCTGTCCCCTATGTTGCCCCTATTATATGCATTAGAACTGTTGTAAAGGACAACCATTGGGAGGGGAGTGGTTCTGCTGACTGCAGTATGTGATCAGTCAGTTCTGTGTTTTGTGTAGGGGCACTCAGGAGCACAATGCCACCAATGGAACATTCGTGCCCCCCACCCCATACAGTATAATGGTCCTTAGTGCCCTCCACAAAGTATTAAGCCCCATTAGTGCCCACCACAGACTATAATGCTCCAATAGTGCCCACCATAAAATATAATGCCTAATTAGTGTCCGCCACACAGTATAATGCTCCATTAATGTCCACCACAGAGTATAATGCTCCATTAGTGTCCGCCACACAATATAATGCTCTCTTAGTCGTCCCCCCCACATATTATAATGCTCCATTAGTGCCTGCCATACAATATAGTGCCCCATTATACTGCATGGAGGCACCAATAGGACATTATACATATGGAGTCCACTAATGTGGCTTTTTATGTGTGTTCCCCTTGTGAGTAGCGGGAGCTGCTAATAACCTCCCTAGTATACCAGCTAGTAACATTGACCCCCTCTACTCCATTTGTCTACCAGGGAAGGTTAAATTAATATGGAATATTTTTTCCTAATTTTACTTTCCTAAACCTCTATCAGACGCTTCTTATCGTCCACAAAATAAGGTTTCTGCTCCTATTAAAGGCCTCTACATGGCACTGTAATTGGTTTGGGGGGCATTTTGATCCTGGCTGGCTCCCTCTAAGGCCATGATTCCTTAGCATAGATAGGCCTAGGAAGACATTTTCCATGAATACCAATACCATTCACAACCTGTCAGAGTAGCTCATGTATACATTATTTACTGCATGAGGGTTTAGCCTTTACTATCGCATGCAGAATGTGTCATTGTAAGTGATGGAGCTGGAGGGCTTAAATAATGACTGGACCTTCACCAGGATAATGGATATCCCAGTGGGATTTTCTATTTTAGGGAGAGGATCTAGGATGTGTAAGACTCTGATAGCGACTGAACTAGCCTATATTGTATACTGTACCAATACAAATGGATATATCTGCCATCCAATGTATTATTGAATAAAATCAATCTGAAACAGTAGATGCTGAATGCTACATTTAAAAAATGAAATCTTTATCCCACAGAAAGTATATTTTCTGATATTTGTCGGGCAACCTTGAAAAAACAGGTGATGATGATGATAATGGGGATGATTTGGGGCTGTTCTGATGCCTATTTTCTACTACTGTATAGTAAGTCCTATATTTAAAGGGAGTCTACCACCACCACAATCACATCTTAACCAGTTATATGCTGTTGTAGGGGCTGTTAGTGACATAGGGAACATAATGTTGATGCTGAGAAAATCTACTTTTAGGCCGGGGCCCCACGTGGTGTAAACGCCGCGGAAAAAATCGCGTTGTTTTACAGTCAGAGCAAAGTGGATGGGATTCTAGCGAATCCCATGCCCACTTTGCGGTAAAAACCGACCTGCGGACACGCAGCGATTTCCAAAACCGGCGTGGTTTTGGAAATTGCAGCTTATCAATTATACCTACGGAAACGCCGGCATTTTCCCCATAGATATAATTGAAACAGAAAGTCTACAGAGGAAACCTCTGTCGATAATTATTGCAACTTTTTAAGTCTGATCCTGTGTCTCTCTCCCCCATGATCCTGTGCAGCTGGACAAAAGGTACAGCCACTGCTTTGTTTACTTTGTACAGCAGCTGTGCTTGGTTTTTGCAGCTCAGCCCATTCACTTGAATGGGACTGAGCTGTGATCAGACAATGTGACTGATGAACATGTTACATAACCTGTGAAACAGAATCGGCATTAAGGGTATACTGCTGCCACTTCAAACAGCTGATCCACAGGGGTCCTGGGTGTCAGACCATCAGATATCTTCAATTGATGACCTATGCCAATGATGGGTCATCAATTAAAAAGTACTAAAAACCCCTTTAACCTCTAGTACTTTGCTGCTTCTGAAAGACACTGATTTCCGTAGGTTCAAGAGGAGCGTCAGCTCCAGTTCTGGTGGAGAGACATGATAGTAAAAGTCATTAAATTGGACTTCATCTACCTGAGCGTGTTTTGGATGTTGTTTCAGAATGTGCAGTTTCAGAAATGTTAAAGGGGTTTTCCAATTAGGCAAATTATTCAACTTGCAGATCTGTGGGGTTCCAACCACTCAGACCCCCAAAAATCAGGAGAACGAGGGACTTTTGGCTCCTATTATGTTTGGGTAGCGCGCTGCCACTCCATTGATTTCAATGAGAGTGCCAGATATAGGCGAGCACAGACCCCTACTGATCTGCAAGTTATCCAATATCCTATGAATAGGGAATAATTTGCTTTATAAATAAAGCCCTTTAAGGGGTGAAGCATATATCTGGACATTTTATGTAGCATGTTGGGTATGTTGTCTGTCTTAAAATGTTTGAAGGCAAGTATTCATATACATATTAAAATATCACAAAAATGTGACTTAACTTTTCAGCTGATTTTAAAAAGAATTATCAGAAAACAAGAAAAAAAGTACAGCAATAAGTTATACATTTAAAAACAAAACATAAAGAAATCACCAAATACTCTTACCTTTAAAGAGGACCTTTTACCACCCCCACCAGCTCCAACTCTTTGCATCTTTCAATGCATGAATCTCCACTGATTCCAGTTAATTTTTTCTCTAGCCCCCACCATTCCTGAGCAATCATTTTGGTTAGTTTCAGCCCCCAGTAGTCTACTTAGTCTACAGTCCAATTAGCATATTGGGTGCAGAAACTAACAACAATTGTTTGCGAACAGTTGAGGTTACAGGAAAAATTTCAACGGTTCCGGAATCAGTGAAGCGGCAAATATTGAAAGATATTGAAGAGTTGGAGTTGGAGGAGGTGGTGAAAGGTGCTCTTTAAAGAGGTTGTCCCAAGATTTAAACCTATCCATAGGATGGCTGATCACTGGGGTCCAACTGCTTGAATGGAGTGGTGGACATTTGAATGAAGATGCAGAGCACATGCTTGACCGTCACTCCATTGGACCCCTTTTCTTATGATTGGTGGGGCTCCCATGGCTAGACATCCACCAAGCAGATGCTTAATACTGTACTTTGGCACTGTAAATTTAAATCTTCGGACAAACCCCAAATTTTCAAGTCTAAAATATAACACTTTGGATATATAACACTTTGGATAATATAGAACATATTTCCCCATCCCCCACCCGCCTAGAACACACATGTAGTGATATCCAAATAGTAAATATACATTGTTTAACATCACATTATTTACAGGGATAATTCAGCAACATATGTGACAAGGACTATTGTGTTTTGGGGGTTCTCATCAATGTGTTGAGTTTTCATATAAAAAGTCTATGAGTGAAAAGTAAACTAGACGTATCAATAAAAAAACACGTGGAAGAGGTATAACATTGTGTGAAATGCTCATTGCGAGGCCTCACTGCTGATAACATGTGCGTGGTAACGCATATTGCGCTCCATAATCTCCTTCATCCTCCTGGACTTGTTGGAGTTTCCTGACTTCATTGACTGCTCTGAATTGGTGCTCTGACACCGAGATGAGACTCTTCTTCTCAGATTTTGTGAGATTGACCTGTGAAGATTCTTCATGGACGATGAGGCCGCCATAGTTTTGATCCATGGATGTTGTATGGCATCACTGGCCGATAACCGGTCTCTGCAATCTACAGTGAGCAAGCGATCTATAAAGTCCTTGGCAAGATTGGAAACACTTGGCCATGGCTGGAAGGAAACAATGATATCTTTATTTTTTTTGGAAACTAGAAGTAATATCATGTAATATAATTTAGTAATAACATGGATAATAATGATACATATACTTTTACAATGGATATATCAGAATCTAATGGTGGTCATACAACTTACGGCTATTCCTCCTGAGTCCCTCAACATAGGCCAAACAAACATTGGACGAACATTCAATGCACAAGTAGATGGTCAGCTGGAGCTTCTGAAATAAGACCTTTGGCCAACCTTAGTCTTATGTGTATGGACATCTTAATAGAAGAGACATTGAAGGGAGTGGGGATTATGCTATACTAGACTTTAGATACAAAAAGATTCAGCTCCGGAATTGCGTGGATGAACACTCCGTCAAGACGGAAGAACCGAAGATGTGGGAAAGCTTCATTTTGTATGAAAGTGTTCCAACTGTTGTGACTATAAGGAATCAGGTCGTAACATGCGAAGACTGCATGTCGAGTGATGCCAAAGGGACAGTCAATAGGGAAAACTAGGTTTTGCCCATTTAGAGAACCGTCGCACCACCCTCTTAGCAGGCTGAGGTAGTATAGTGTAACACCAAACAGTGAAATAAGTCATCAGGATATACAGAGCAAGTACAATAACACACAAAAAGCACAAGTAAATGTACAAAATAGTTATACAGTCCAATTTTAGGTAAGGACCTCAGAAAATTGTTTATCTAAGGCCATTTTTTGGAAGGTGGGGGCTTCCACCACTCTATACCTGTTTGGCAGTGTGTTGAGCTGTACGGCTCATACGGTTCCTTTACAGTTTTATCACTTTGCTAACTCCTTTAGATCTTTCCTAGATGTTGCACGTATATTTAATTGTCTGGACACAACCCTATAATTCTACTGATGCTTACTTACTGTATGTCGCCATAGAACTCTATAGTGAACCAATTTTAGTTCAGGAGAATGGCACACAGTTTGCGTGTTGCAGCCCTAATTTAGGAGCGAAAATGTATCCTTACCATTGTGTGTGTAAAATAGGCTCTAGCAGTGACATCACCATGCCATTTTTACTGGGACACTGTAGCCTATAACCTATAGGATCTTAAAGAATGGCAGGGGGTCTATAACTCTATGCACATAGGGGAATCTGGACTGGAAAATACTATCCATACATTGGCTGGATTTCCCAGCCCGAAACCAGTCAGGAGCCTTCCTTCCTGTGGCTTTACTGTCCTGTACAGTATATAGTACAGAGAGTAGAGCTGCAAGCAGACAAGGACTCTTAGCATCATAGATCACTAATGCAAGGAGTCCCGGTCTCCTGATTGGGTTCTGGCTCAGAAGTCCAGCTGATGTATGGATCAGAACTTTCAGCCAGGACTTCCCAGTGTGCATGGGGCCAATGGCTCCACCACAAATTTTAATTGCATCCTGAGGACGTGGATACAGCTGAAAAGGGCACTCTCACCCTTTGGGGATGGAAGTCCTGGGCAGCTTCCTAGTTTGCCCCACCGCTAAGACCAGCCTTGGATAGATATGAGATATATACTTATTTCAAGTATTAACAAACTACCTATAAATAATATCATGCATGATCACTGAAGACTTGGATTATTCATCTATGTCACAGTGAAGAGATGGTTATCTAAAAGGACAGAGTATAGGTTACATTTCAGTGAATTTCCATTTGCATTATGCTAGTTACCATGAAAGTATCTTAGACCTTGTGAAATGAGGAGGCGAATGTCACAATAAAAAACTGAGACCAGAAAGATTTCTTAAGATTTCACAATACTTTAAATGTTAATGTAATTAAATATAGGACATGAAGACACTAAACTAGACCCTATGTAGCAAATAAGTAGGACCTGGTCACAAAGTAACAATGTTACAATGGATGACAGAAGATATAAGTCAATCAAACTTAACCAATTAATATATAGTGTTGACCCAAAGGGAGCCAAAGCAAGCCCTATCAGAAAGTAGTTTACTATGGGGTGAAAAATCTGAGCCAACCCCAACTTTATGCATTACAAACTGCACCAAAAACTGCATGTGTGAATCCAGCCATATGCTGGCAATAGGCGCAAAAATTTAGATAAATTAAGATAGAAGCTTATTTTTTCAGCGTCCTTCTGTGATCTCTGCTTTTCACTGAAAATAATGGGTGGAAGAATCAGAGCAGAATCTGCCACTGATTTTGGGGAAGAATCCATATGGGTGTGTTCACACAGCTGAATTTGGAGCTGCATTTGAGGCAGATTTTGCCAAATTTTGCAAAATCAGCTCCAAATTGTGACTGAAATCAATGGGAGGCAGACGCTGATTTTTAACTCAAGCTGATTTTTTTTTTTTTTCAGATTTTTTCAGGTAGCAAAAAAAAGCATCACGCTTGATCTTCAGGCGGATTTTGAACGGGAGGCAGAAAAAAACGGCCTGGCTGGTGCGGAATTTGCAAATTCAGTGGCGCAGATTTCATGGCAGAGTTTAGTCAAGTAGAAAAATTCAGCTTCAACTTCCTGAAGCTAAATATTTCAGCTTGTTGAAATTCTGCCATATGAACATACCCAAATATTCTGACATATTTATGCAAAAGAATGAGCATGCTGCAGATGCGTGCACATCTTTCCACATGAAACATTCCCACACCACATTAATGATGTTTTCAAAACCCCATCCACATGTTTTGTACTACTGGGAATTGTGAGGGTGTGAACCTAGAGGGCGCTGGTGAGCGACCCAAAACCAGGGTTAAAAAGGTCCTCAACCACACCCATAAGTGGGGCTTCACTCCAGAGAGAGTGTACACAGCAGGAGAGTGCTGCTGGAGACCTGCAGGGAGCAGGTGGATGGTGGACCAGTAAGAGACAGACAGGCGGTCTGTCCCAAGAGGACTGGATAATACAACAGACTTGGTTAAGCTCTAGTGTGAGCCAGACTGCTGAGTAGAAACCTCAGTAAAGCTTCTTGCCCCCAGAAGTTAGTCAGGGCTCAAGAAGTGAGGTATTGCCCTGTGTGTGGGCTAGGCTGTTTTTTGTTATTTTTATTCCTGTTATCACTTAGCTGAATAAATCCATTTATTTTGGATTTCCATTACCTGATATTCTGTTTATTTGGCACCCAGAGCCACCAACACCTCTGTTAAGTCCAGGAAGCTCCTACCCTTTGATGCTAAACTACCCCCAATTGTCACAGAATCCACACCAGAAATGTGAAGCAATTCTGCTACAGGAGCATCTCAATAAATTAGAATTACTTTATGAAACGTTCATTCATTTCAGTAATTCAGTAATACAATCCATAATCAGCGTCTGCCATGATTGTGTGTCCTACAGAACCAGACTGAGGGACCATTTAAAGGCTTAGGAAACCTTGGCAGGTGACACTGAATTTACAATACTGAACTTTTTAAAAATTTTCTTAGATTTGGGTTTTCATTACCTGTAATCCATAATCAACATTTACAGAAATAAAACACGTGAAATACAACACTCTGTGTGTATCTTCTGCGCCAGAATTACAATTTTCAGTGGAGGGAGCGCTCCCTCAAGCATTTAGGCATTCAACTTTCCACTTCTTACTCTGCGCTCTATTTGTCTAATTTTCCGCGGTTATTTGCTGAGCTGCGCTCTCTGTTAAATAAATGGCGTCCTTTACAAATTTCACTCATAGGTTGCATCCCAGCCATTAAGATGTCTTTCCTCCCTAAACTTTTCTACTTTTTTGAAATCCTCCCTGTTGCTGTCCCTCGCTATGAGTTGCGATCCCTTCAGAAGGCCATTTTTCAATTTATTTGGAACGGGAAACGTCATTGTATCCCACGTTCTGTTATGTTGTCTGGCAAGGCGGAAAGGAAGAAATATGTAGTGAAGGACTATGGTCTCATAATTCTGATAAGAAATGTAGACATAACTTCCTACCTGCTTGTCTAGGTCAACATTAGCTTGCCACAAAAATTGTGCATTTTAAATAAGTTAAAAACAGCCCAGAAATATTTCCTTAGATTCAGGGGCATAACTGTAGGGGGTGCAGAGGTAGCAGTCATTACTGGGCCCAGGAACCTGAGGTGCCCCTAAAGGCCGCTCTGCACCCCTACAGCAAACTTAGCACTTGTGAACCTGCAGCACCAAATGTTGTTGGGCAGGAGGCTAGCCCTCAAGGCACCTTTGAATCATTAGCTTCAGATTGACATCTACTATGGATTGCAGATCTCAAGTAAACAGGTGACTGATCTATAAGAGGTGATCATGGGGACCCATAGGAAAAATTGGAAAAGGGCAACCCATGATCAATAGCCACATCATCATCATAGGAGTGCCTGGCAACTAGTGAAAGAGGACCTGTTAGCCCTCCTGACATGTACAGTACATTGTAGTAGATGCTCCTATTCTTCATGAAATAACAATTCTGAAGCATCTTTTCTTGTAACCCTGCATTGTGCTGTTCCTCAGTTATTGCCCCTGGAATTTTTTAAATAAATTGACGACTGGGTGTTACTATTCCGATTGACTAAGGGCTGTGTTTCTCCATACTCTGACTCAGTCAGCAATGATTGGACAATGTTAGTATATAAGGACATCACCCAAATGATAACACCCAGATGTCAATGTGATTGGATCTGTGATTGAGCCTCAGAGGTCACGTGGGGATGTCAGTATATTGTCCCATAGTGCCCGCTCCACACAGTATAATGTCCCATAGTGGCCCCTCCACACATTATTATGCCCCATAGTGGCCCCTGCACACAGTATTATGTCCCAAAGTGGTCCCTGCACATAGTATAATGTCCCATAGTGGTCCCTGCACATAGTATAATGTCCCATAGTGACCCTTGCAAACAGTATTATGCCCCATAGTGAATCACCCACAAACTATTATTATACTATGGGGCCTTTCCAGGCCCCAGAGTATAATGATTGGAGACCCAGGGGAGTTGACAAACATGAAAACCAGTGTTACTCACCTCTTCTGCACTCTGGCGCCCTCCCCGTTGCTTTCAGCCCTCTTCAATGATGTCACAGGCGTGGGTTATGCCAGTGTCATAATGTGTCTGTAACGTCACTATAGAGGCCCAAAAACTTCAGGGAGTCATGCTGGAATGTAGGAGAGGTGAGTAACACTGGTTTTTATGTTTGCTCACTTCCCCTGGGACTCCCATCATTATAATCTGGGGTCTGAAGAGACCCCAATGTACAATGATAGCAGTATTTGTTGGGGTTCACAAAACAAATAATCTTGACGTGGGTCTGTGGCCTCACTTAGCGATCCCCGCTCCTGCTCACAGCCTCCTCTGCTTTCTCTTATTCCCTCCAGGGGGCCCCAGTAACATGATATAGGACGCAGAAGGGGAAGTGGAGGCGGCCTTGAGCAGGAGTGAGAATTGGTAAGTAAACAGGCCTATTTAAAAAAAAAAAAAAAAAGCATCAGGAGCCTGCCAGGCCTCCTATGGTCCCGGGCTCTGCAGCAGCCACTATGTCTGCTAACGTGGTACTTACGCCACTCTGGATGACCCATGAAGAAAACTTGAATGCCCCAGATTATTATACTCTGGGTCCTGAAGAGACAGAACGAAAACCCCATAAAATCTGTTTTGGAAAATTTGTAACAAAGCCAACTTGATACTAACTAGTTCATCCAACATTACTAAAACAGACATGTTAGGAGAGGTGACAAGTCCTCTTTAAAGAAAATATATCCCCACCTCAATCTGGCCCCTCCACAACAATTGTATTATTAGGCTATAGGTTAGAATATGACATTTACATAATGCTGAGAGTTTAGGATTACATGACGTTTTAGTATAACAGCACAGTTCATTAACAGCTCATTAAAATACCAAAAAGTAACTCAAGTGAAAAGAAAACAACAAACTTGCCCATCCGTGAGGCTTCTTACCCTAAAGATACATGCAGCTTAAAGGGATATTACTGTCTTACTATGCTGTAATGTAGACTCAGTGAGGGGTATTTATTAAGACCAATGCATTGCCTTAATATAGTGTGCACTAGTGGCAGCTCCAGCCCCTTAATAATTCTGGCGTGCCGTGGGAAATCCTGTGTGTCAGGAATTAGTAGGGGTAGGCATCCTGCAGTGCTCCAGCTGTTGTGGAACTACAAGTCGCAGCATGCCTACTTCCTCTGCTCCTCTTGAAGCTACCCATAGAAATGAATGGCGTTTGCTGGGAGTTGTATTTCCACATCAGCTGGAGTGCCAAAGATTGCTGATCCCTACTCTGTTTTTAGACTATCAAATTTTGTCACTCTAGCTGTCATGTAACCACAAGTCTCAGCATGCCTACTTGCTCTGCTCTTTTTGGAACTACCTGAAGAAGCTAATGGAGCATGCTGGGAGTTGTATTTCCACAGCAGCTGGAGTTCTGAAGGTTGCTGATGTATGCGTAGGCAAATTTTGGCACTCCAGCTACTGTGGAACTACTGGTCCCAGCATGCCCATTCCCTCTGCTCTTCTTGAAACTACCCATATAAATGAATGGAGCATGCTGGAAGTTGCATCTCCATAGCAGCTGGAGTGCTGAAGGTTGAGGATCCCTGGTAATGTGTATGGAGGTTACCAGACTTTCCACTGACAGCAACATCAGGGGAAAAGAAAGATTGGGCACTTTGGATCATAGGGGTTTTACCCGCAAAGACAACTTATCCCATATCCACAGGATAATGGATAAGTTATAGACCGCTAGGACCCCCACTGATTACAAGAATGGGGATCCCTTGTACCCATGTCTGATGGACAAGCGCAGCACCGTACCCCTATAATACGTCATGCGTACTCATACCTCAGTGGTACTGTATTGCAATGGGACTTCTAAATATTGAGGTATACAGAATACGCCATTGGATGCCATGTATCTGTGATACAGCAGCCCATATGGAACTGTGTAGCCTATAATGTGATACACAATATGGTTCTTTATTATTAACACTATATATTGCCAACTATCTGCAGTTATGGGTTGGATTTAATTAAAAGTCATATTTTTATCTCAGTATATAATATCTCTAACCAGACTGTGATGATTCCACTTAAATATGGCTATAACGCAAAGATGTATTTTGATCTCTGGGTATCGTATCTCCCTCTTAATTCCATTTACCCATAAGGTGCGCAGCTCTAATCCTAGATGCATGTTGTCAGTAGTGGCAACCATATAACAATAGGGCTTTGTATCCATCCCAGAATGGCTCCATTGAATTCTTACATAGCCCTGGGTGATCAAATACACATGCATTGTTCAGCCTGGGCTGTTGATCAGACATGGTTGATAACATATAGAAGGCATTGTATCATTCCACTTAATCCTATCTCCTTACAAAGAATCTGGACTTCAGTGCGTTAGTCAGCCAGACTTGCCGTCGCCGGTGACCTCATTCTGGGTGGTGTAATCAAGGGTATAAAAGATGAGGTAAGAGGTCAGTGGGAGGAGACTGTGTTGAGACTACAAGAAAATACTATGATGAGACTACTAAGAGACTACTGGGATATACTGTGATGAGCAGGCAGGCTGTGATGCTGCTAGAAGCCTCCACTGGTTATTCACACATACCAGAGCATGTGTGAGTGTTGGACTACAGAACCACATCAAGGATATGTGTGGTAAAGTAATTATTTCACCTTTATTCCCTTTTTATTTTAAGTGCTGTATATTGTAACTAGTAACTGTTAATGCTTGCATATATCTGCATATCTGTTCTGAACTGCATGTGTTAGATGTTAATACTGACCCATTTAGGGGTTAATAAATATATAAAATTTAGAAAGCTTGTCTTGTATTTATCTTGTGGACCCAGCACTCACTGGCGGTGAGTGTGGTTTTTAGTAAAGAAGTCTCAGGTGTGGGCCAACGCGGTGTTGGCGCACTGAGGATCTTTCACACAGACATCCCACTAAAAAGCAAGAACAACTCTATACTACATTGCCCATACCAGCAGTATATTAATACTGCCGTGTACCCTAACAGTATAATGTTGTACCGTGTTAGCCATAGAAAGTAGTGGAAGAGTGAAGAAATCAGGTGATACCTTTCAGAGGCTAACTGAGTATACCCTAACATACAGACACCCCACACTCGCCAACACTCCCAAAATTCCTAGAAAAAGGAGAGACCTTCCTGACTCCTAAAAGACTTGGCAGATCTCCCAGACGTCACAGAGGCCTCCTGGAATGACTTGCTCTACGAACATTTCCTGCGTGCGGTACCAGAAGGTTAAGCATCAGACTCAAAGTCGCTGCCCTAGAGTGTGAAGGAAGTGTGACCTATGAAAAGTGCACGGTCTGGAAGAAAGGTGCAAGTTGATGTCCAAAAATTTGTGTACCTTTATACCTACTGGAAGACACTTCCAAAAGTCTAAGCACGCAGAGTACTATATAACCAGCACACAATGATATAACCTCCAGTGTGACAGTATAAGGCTCACATCTGCTACGGAGTCTCTGCCACAGTGTCCGCCTGAAATCTGCAGACGAAAAAGTCCTGCACAGAGTACTTTTATCTCCGCCGGTTTCAGATTTATAATGACGGACATCAGATGGACCCTATTTAAGTCAATGGGGCCTGTCGGACTCCATGTGTTACCACTGTTTTAGCGGTCTGCCTCTCCATTGTTAGGGTCCCTCGATGGACATGAATGACAGACAGGCAACGCTAGTTTGAACCTAGTGTTACCACCATACAGTCATGTATGTACCTCCGTAAGGCCCCATGTACAATCTGTGGGGAAATCGGTGACAGGGAAAACAGGTCTGTACATCATCCAGATTTTCCTGCCCAAATCTTGTCAGCAGACCCAGACTCCTTGATCTATGGTACAGGGAGTCCCTACCTGCCTGTGGCTTCACAGTCCCGTACTGTATATAGTACATACAGCAAAGCAGCGAGGAGGCAAGGACTCTCAGCATCAGAGAGTACTGTGATACAAGTTGTCAGAGTCTCCTAGCTGGGATCAGGCTGGGAAATCCAGTCAATGTACATACCAGATTTTCTGAACTGGGTTCCCCTGTGTGTATGGAGCCTAAACCTATGAGGTTACAAGGGGCATAACTTGAGGGGTGCAATACATACATATCAATAACTTTTCTAACTTTGCTGTCATTGCCAATAGACATCTGTATCACAGGCCTAATCCTTCTATAGTGAATGTTATAGAATCCCCTACTGGGACAACATACAGTATAACACCATATAGCATATAACATATAGCACCATATGAATGAATACTCACCAACACAATAGATTTCACTTGCCTTGACTGAAAAGTCGCTCTCCAGAACAAATCTACATATCTTTTTAGAGTATTATTAGAGTATTATTTTTAGAGTATAATAGTATTATGGTATTGCCACCACCTGCACCATATTCATCACCATTTACACCCCAAAAGTGGAGTCAATGAAGGCAAAATCTAAGCCAACAAGGGAATGGCATGGATTTGTGTCAAGATGCAAGGACACCTGGATGCTGCGGCTAATTTGCTCATCAAGAATAAGCAGCGCCCTCTACTGCTGCAGGGGATATTAAGAACAATGCAAATTGAGCCGGTCTTAAGAAATCCCATCCAATGTCTAAACTTTAGACAGTGCAAATTTATACTAGACAGTCATCATGCTGCTTGATAAATCTGGCTTATGTTTAGACTGTCTAGGCTAACTTTACACCACTTATTAGTTGGCTTAGTTAATGACAAAAAAGCACCATAATTTTTTGGGACACAGTGTTGCCCACGTTCCAATAAGCCACACATTTTAAGGTGATGCTACAATGCTTTTTCATGAAAGTCAGAAACGTGTCTAAAAAAAATGTTACGAAAGGAATGTTATACAGGTTTTTGGTGCAAATTCCACCAAAATTCTGGCACACTTTCCTTAGTACATCTCCTCCAATAACTGTAGAGGTATATTGAGATGTAAAGATACATTTCAGCGTACAGACTGTCTGCATACACCCTGCATACTTACATCACTTAAGTAACTGTATTTGCCTTTAAGGATCAGCCGGTAAAGTCTTGTTCGGTTTTCATCTTCAAAGGGCATAGATCCACTTAGTACAATATAAGTGATGACTCCAAGAGCCCACATGTCCACTGCATTACTATAAGGTTTCCTCAGAATAATCTCAGGGGCAATGTATTCAGGAGTCCCACATATGGTCCTCATTGACCAGTCTCCTCCTTTGTTACCAGAGTTTGCCAAACCAAAATCGGTTACTAATATCTTTGAGTCAGCCCCGGGATGGTAATAGAGAAGATTCTCTGGTTTTAGATCTCTGTGTGTAATTCCAAGTCCATGGAGGTAGCTTATACCGTCTAGAACCATCTGAAGCACCTTGGTTGCATCTCGTTCAGTGAATGATCCTTTAGCAATAATTCTGTCGGTCAGTTCTCCACCTGTGGCTAGTTCCATCACCATGTATACTCGGTCGTGAGCCTCGAACACTTCAATGAGTTGGATGATGTTATGATGGCTGACTCTCCTAAGGATGTTGAGCTCGGACTCACAGACTTCTTTGCCTTCTTTGGCTCTTGTTTCAATCATTTTGATGGCAAATGGTTGTCGCGTAGCCCTGTGTTCAACTCTTACCACTCTGCTGAAACTTCCCCTCCCAATAAGAGCCTTGATATCGTATCTGAAAGACAAAAGAATCGAGTCAGACCCACCATTGTGCACTACATGGATTAGCTCATGTCTCTAGTGACCTCATTACTTTTAATGTAGGTTTTGTAGCAAATTTACAGCACGTTAGTATTTCCACTGCATTTGGATTGTGCTTTTTTAATGGGGTTGTCCAGGATTTTTTAATAAATGACCTATCCTTGGGGTCCAACACCTGGAACTGTTTGAACTGTTTGAAGTGGGTCATGTGGAATCAATTTCATTGGTCAGCTCAGTCTCAATCTAGTGATTATGCTGAGATGCAATACCAAGCACAGCCACTGCACAAATTTATGGCGCAAGTGCCTGGTGAGTACTGAAGAGGTTGCAGTGCTCACCCAAATCCTGAAACCTCTTCAAACACCTTATCAACCAGGGCCATGTGTCAGACCCCTGCCAGTCTTTGACCGATGACCTATCATAAGGATAGGTCATTAATTATTTAGGCTGGAAAAGCCCTTTAAATCCCCATCCAATTGTATTTTGTTGTTGTAAACTGGTGGAAGCCACCCCTTCCACAAAGTTAGCCTTAAAGGGGCTCTGGTTTCTATGATTAATGGCTTATCCTTAGGATAGGCCATTAATATTGGATTTGCGGGGATACGACCCCCGCAGACCACTGGTACCGAGGCAGCACGGGAGAGCCGTGCTGCTCACTCGCTGCACAAATTGTAAGAGTGAGTGTAAGTAATGCAGCACAGCCCCATAGACTTCAATGGGCCAGCTCAGGCAGTACCTACACTTGCCGCTGCTTCAGTACTGGTGATCTGCGGGGGTCCCAGGTGTCAAGTCCCTGCAGATCTAATTGTGTTCGATGTCTGTGCAGTAGATGGCCTCTTCATTCTGTTCATGGTACAGCCGTTATACATGATGGGATACTTTACAGTCATGCCAAGGTGGAAAAATCTCCATTTAAGGTCCCACGTTGCGAAAATGCCGTGATTTGGGCGAGGTAGAAACACCATGGCAAAGTCCACTGCGTTTTACAGTACCTGCAAAGTGGATGGGATTCTGCAGAAAAATATCTACAGCGGAAATGCTGCAATTTCAAAAAACGTCGCATTTTTGTAAATCACAGCTTCTCAATTATATCTACGGAAATGCTGGAGGTTTCTGTATAGGTATAATAGGCACAGAAAGTCCACAGAGGAAAACTCTGCGTACTTTCTGGGAAAAGTGATGCGAACAAAAATGTGATGCTATTCCGCTGCAATCTTTTCTACAGCTCTTTATGGCTGCGGCTCGCTACGTGGGGTCTTTTTATTGCATTAGACTGTCTGGAATTGCCATAACGACCATTGCAGCCACCCGTCAGTGCGGAGTGTACATGTCAATTTGAGAGTGGTGTCTTAGGCTTTCCCCAAAAGCATAGCTCCCAACTATCTTGCATCTGGCAGGACAGTCCCGATTTTACACTGCTGTCCCGCGGTCCCGCATAGCTTACAGTTTGTCCCGCTATGCCCCTGAAGTGTTTTGCTGTTAACAAACTTTATTAGGGTAGGGAAAAGCTAAGCGGTAGATGCTAAATCCTAGTGGGCTAAAGGACCTTTGATGACGTCATGACCATGTGATCAGACTCTTGTGTGGGCGGAGCTAT
The DNA here is from genome assembly GCA_947044405.1 of Leptodactylus fallax. Lineage (NCBI taxonomy): Eukaryota > Metazoa > Chordata > Amphibia > Anura > Leptodactylidae > Leptodactylus > Leptodactylus fallax. Next base: position 229,662 of record CAMRHE010000057.1, read on the forward strand.
TCTGGATACTGCGGGACAGTGTGATGTTACACAGAAAGCTGGGAACGAGAGTGATCGAAGATGAGGAGAGAAGAGATGTAGGGGGCATTTAAAATGAAGGCAGATGTAGGAGTCAGTTAAACTGAAGGTAGATGAAAGGGGTAAACTGGGGGCAGATTAAGGGGGTAATTAAACTGGTGGCAGAAAAGGGGGACGTTAAATTTGTGGTAGATGGAGGGGGCAATTAAACTGGGGGAAGATGAAGGGGGGCATTAAGCTGGTGACAGATGAAGGGGGAACATTAAACTGGTGGCAGATGAAAGGGGACATTAAATTGGGGGAAGATGAAGGGCGCATTAAGCTGGTGACAGATAAGGGGGACATTAATTGGTGGCAGATGAAGGGGGGACATTAAACTGGGGGGGCAGATGGAGGGTGACATTAAACTGGGGGCAACTGGAGGAGGACATTAAACCGTGGGGGGTAGCTGGAAGGGGGCATGTCTGCCTCTAGTTGCCCCCAGTTTAATGTCACCCTCCAGCTGCCCCAGTTTTATGTCCCCCTCTAGTTTCCGCCAGTTTAAACTGGGGCACGAGGAGAGGGACTTAATACTGTGGGGCAATTGGAGGGGAACATTATAATGTGGGGGCATATAATGTTAGGGTGACTGCAGGAGCATTATACTGTGTGGAGGCGCTCGGAAAAATATATGAGAATGGGCGGAGTCAATGTAGAAGTGGGAAGAGCTAAATTTGCGAGTGGAGCTAAATAGCGCGCCGCATATTTTGTCCCTCTTTCTGTCCTTTGAAAGTTGGGAGGTATGCCCAAAAGCCAATGTTGCAAACTTTAGTGTGAGTCTGAAATAACAGGACCTGCGTGAGCTGAGCATGACTCCTGTATAAGCAGGGAAGCAGTTATGTGTTGCTGTAGGACTCCACCGCTATACGGAGGTTATTGAATGTTACAGAAAACTTCTAAGCAACTGCTGTTAACCTCTGTGTACCTGAACACTGCCTCAAGTAAAGTACAGTGACAAAATGACCTGCGAGTGTGCATGTGAGCTTTTTGTGAAGCAAGGAGTCGGCTGCCTTGTTAATCCTCTTGAGTAAGCAGGTGCAATGACCGACACAACCTCGACAGCAGAGACAGATTTGCAGTGCAGAATATGACACGCCATGCAACCAAAAACAATCTTGCCAGAATTACCGTGCCACAATTATTATAGCTGTGAAATTGTAGATAGGACAAAGCAAGTAACAGGCGACTCGCACTGCAAATCTATAATAGCCAAGACACTTGTAATGTGCAACCTGAACCAAAATATCCAGTTGTGCTGGATTTTCTTTGACTGTTGCAGTTGTACTAGGTCTTGGGTTGTAGTGCGATCCAACTGATAGTCATTAGATGTGATCTCGCAATGCAACATAACAATCTTATTGACATGTGATAGATATACAGTAGTCATTGTCATATACAGTGATTTGCAGAAGGAATAGGCAGTTAAGAACAAAGAACAGCGTAAAGGACTGTAAAGGAAATGTATTTTGTTCCTGCAGTTCCAATCTCATTGCTAAAATCAGGTTCCAAGATCTTCTACATCCCAGTTAAGAACCCAAACTCCGATGTTAAGCCAAGAAATATTTATTCTCAATTTTTGAAAAAAAACAAAACATATAAAGGTATAACCAAAGATATTTTTCTATATTAAATCACTGGTGGTTCCTATTATTAATGGGCAAGACAGCCACTTGCACTAGAATCCAATTGACATTTAACCAGACTGATAAGATGTATGATCCCCACAGGCTCAGAGCACCAATATTAAAGAATTTCAGGGAAGGGGGAAGGGGAGATCCATGAACATCTATTTCTATACTTAGATTTTTGCTGAATTGATTAAACAAAATTACTTATATAGTTAATTAACATAAACTATGCAAAGCACTGAGAATAATTTACATAATGCAAGGCTATATATAGACCGAGATGTGCTCTACAGTATTACTTGTCTGGACTTGTACAACTCAATGCAAAGCAATGAAATATCTTTTATGTCATCACTCAAAAGCCTTCACGGATCCGCGATTTCACAACAGAAAGAAGAAAAGGTCTCAGTTAACTGACCTAAGACATCTTTATATCACTGTATGACTGGACACAAAATATACAGTATCAAAAATTCCTCCAAGTTCAAAAGGACTGCATACGTATAGCTTGTGCCTGGATGATGTGTGGATTGTTTTTGCCCTGTAAACCCTATTGGGCATTCAAAGATTACACCTTCAATGGCTGTTGGTCGAACCTTCGCTCAGCTGACAGCTATTCCTCCTGACTACCTCAACCCCCTCATACACATACACACCTGGATGTTAATATTAGACCTTGCGATTTCAGGGCCAGTTTCAGGTGACATAATAATGTGCATGGGGGCCTCCTGACTCTCTGAGATAAGCTTTCTTCATTCTCACCATTCAAAGCTGAACCTGCCTGTGTATGGGATGACACACTTTTATTTTACAAACTGTTTTGCTTGTCTATGTCACCTTTGTTTGTTTTTTTTTTATATATAAGCACTGAACCTTTTGGTATTATAGCATCCAATGTAATGGTGGCCCTGGTATGCTCTACAGATCCACTGCACTTGCCATCTGACTGTTAGAGAGACATGTGCATATGTGAGTGGGTTTCCTACTATCCCAGTAGGTGGTGGAATCATGAATCTGAGATGTGTGGACCATGCTGGGGTGTGGTTTACTCTCAATTTGCAGGCTAAGTGGTGAGCACAGGAATGGGTGAGTGGAGTGTATAAACCCTTGATGTCACGAGCTATGATGGTCCATACATGACAATGGGAGCCTTTAAAAACCACAGATCTAGAAGAAAGGTCACAATGTATGAAGTGGTGTTATGAAGGTTAACTAAAAGTGGGTTTTTGAAGGTGAGATCAGTGTCGGTAAGGGTGCCTTGGGCTCACTGTAGAAAAGTATTGTGAGGGTTCACTAATTTTATACATTGAAAACTTTAGTTTTAGTGTTATCATTCCACAGATAGGATATGTGATGAATAAGGTCCAATAAGTGTGAATGAATTATATTTTGGATCCAAAATTAGATAAAAATGGGGTAATTATTTGCTAGATCTTTGGAGTCAAGTATAACGTCAGAGCTTGGGCCCACCAGAGGATCATATGGTATTCTGATGGGTAAGAATTCCAAATTGAAGTATACATGGTATAATTTCCATTGGTAAAACACTGTTAAATGTGTAAAATGTATATAAACACTTTTATAAGATTATCATGACAAATCAACTATCAAAGTCAATAGCCATTTATGTTATTTTTTGCTTTAAATGAGTGTCCCTGTGAGCTCCGACTGTGCATTACAGTGTAAAATAAGTATAATAGTATAAATGTGGTAATTCAATATAGAGTTCCATAAAACCCTATAGAAAGATATTTGGCTGCTTTAGCTCCTAATCTTAATCCTTGGGATTAGCTATAAAGGATAGAACTAGCAATGGACTCTTACCAAAGAAGTTGTGTATAGGTTGGGAAAGTCATTTGATTCTTATTCTACAGTCAGCCACAATATTAAAAGCAACTTGTGTAGGTCCCATTCATGCCACCATAACAGTTTTGACCCATCAATGTATGGACAAATCTTCCAAAGGTGCCCTGTGGTATCTGGCACCACCATAGCAGCAGATTATTTAAGTCTTGTAAATTGCAAGGTGAGGCCTCCATAGATCAAACATGCATGAGTAAACTTTAGACACTCATGACCCTGTCGACCAGTTATCCTTCCTTGGACCTTGTTCTGGAAGGTACTAAGCACTCCAAACTGGAAACACCCAGTAAAACCTGCCAGTTTGAAGATGTCTTACCCCATTCATCTAGCCATTACAATGTGGCCCTTACCATAGTCGTTCAGATCTTTAACTCTACCCATTTTTCCTGCTCCCAATACATCAATGTCAAAAACTGAATTTTCATTTGCTAATATATCCCATTGTTTCACAAGGCCCCCTTGTAATGAGATAAATCGATTATGTTCAGTGGATTTACTGTTTTGGCTCATTGTTGTATGTTCTGGAAAAGAGTGGTTGACTGCTTTGTCTATCCATTATATTAAAAAGCCTGACCATGTTCTAAAACTGGCCCTCTTTAACATGTAGCCATTTTCTAAAGGAACTTTGAGAAATATAGAATTTATATAAAACTGGTAAATAGTAAGCATTTTACTAGGTTTATACCTATAACTTCCACATACTGCTTGACCGCACCATTATAAAGAGGCTAGAAACTGGGCACATGGTTCCTTTTGGCCATCAGGCAGACATTCACTTACAGCCCCCAGTTTGATGGTTGAGTACCCATTTAGTGGGTGCAATGGAACCCACTTGCTTAGCTTCGTTACAAATTCTAAATTAGATGTTAAAGGGGTTTTTCAGAATTTGGACAAACCCTTATAAGGGCCAGGGAAGATGTAACAAAAAAAAAAAATCATACTAACCTTGTCCACTCCGTGTGACTGCTGAGACCAATCAGTGGTCAGGGTCACTCACTTCACTAGTTCCTTAGTTGCGACCGCTGAGGCCACTGAAATTTCTCAGCAGTCATGTGGAGCACAGGAATTCTGGCATCCAGGACACGGCATGAAGATTGAACAGACATGGTCACAGACAGGTGAGTATGATTTTTTTTTATGTTATACCTTCCTCAGCATCCACATGGATTTGTCTAAATCCTGGACAACCCCTTTAATCTCACTACCTTTACCCTGTGAATTTATCGGCAAATACAGGTTGTTCAAAGTCCAATATCATAACTTGTTAGGCTGTTCATTATATAATTAACACAGTACTAACATTACTGCCCCATCTGAAGCCACTTCCTGTGTCATCACCAGACATGCACAGTACAGTTAGTACTGTGTGCTGAGGGTGAGGAGAGAGATGTCAGTCAACTAGCAGGGGCGGAGCTGAGCAGCAGTTAGCAGAAGCAGATAGTGAAGCCCGTTGATGGAAAGCCACGCCCCTAAAGCCCTTTTCTGCTCATTTGCATAGGGATAAAAGGACAATTTTTACAAGAATGGAGCAGCAGTCCTGAATAAGAAATACCTCATTGTTAAATGTCCTGACAGCCCAAAAAGGCACTGTCATTAGTTTATATGTCAATTTTGTGCTGACAGACTCCCTTTAAAGATTCTAAAATATAAAACATATTGTTGTTTGCTTATCCCTATTTGATTACTATATGTATTCCTTATAGCTTCCATGTCTGCAACAAACAATATGAAGAAATATCCAATCCCTGCAAAGTATATGAAATAAATAATTGTTGAGCTCCTCTGGGAATCCAAATACAAATCATTCAGGAACAATCACTTTCACACCAGTTACCATCAATGGCAGCTGAGCTGCAGTATTGGCACCTGGGTAACTTCTTACAGTCCTATGTTGTGTATAGTATGGGCATTAGAAATGGCGCAAACAGCTGATCCATGTCTGTTGGCCTCCCATGATCAGATATTTATGGCCTATCCTAAGGATACACCATAATTTCTAATTCCTGGACAATGCCGAAGTACCACACCTCCCCAATAAAATGAAGCACCTTCTCTTTCTGCTTAGGATAAAGCCAAGCAAGAGGACATAACAGCATTAACTAACAACTGGATAAAAGGCTCTGTAAAAATACCCATAAACAGCAATAAAGTTGATGCATGCGTGACACAAAATCAAGTCTCGAGACTCTAGTTTTGCCTTTAGTCTTGCTTTTTCTCAGTCATAATCTCTTATTTGTAATCACTGATCTGACCCGTCGAAACCTTTATTACACATAAGAGGTTATTATGTCCCAGAAGAAGCCAGGTAATGAAAGCCTGAGCTCAGGAAGGTTGTGAATCAATTACATCAATTTTATTGCCATTTGTGACTAGCAATAACTCCTCTAGGTTAAGGCTCCACATAGGGATGGGATAATGTAAAATGCAGTGTTTTCTGCTGCAGCATTTCCGCCGTCACCAAAAGCTGCGTTTTCGCAAAGTGGGGCCGGGCCTTACAGAGCTTTTTAACCATTTGTTAGTTGATTGTACTACTGTATGACTGTTTGCTTGTCTTTCCCCAAAACAGATAGAGAAGGTGCTAAGATAGATAGAGGAGGTGTGGTGTGAATACTGGAATCAGCTGGTGTGAATTGCTTATGGATCAGAAGGTTCTGGTTGTACCTGGATTTTCAATGAAGTTTAAAGAGGTTATCCAGTGTCTGAGATTCATGGCTTATCTTTAGGATAGGCCATCAATATTACATCTGCGGAGGTTCCAGGTATCCGATCCCCACAGATCTAATATTGATGGCCTATCCTGAAGATAGGCCACCAATCTCAGAAACCAGATAACCCCCTAAAACTGTACAAAGTGTAGCGATGAGTGTCGGTACTGCAGCACTGCAGTACCGACACTCACTGCTACAGTTTGTATGGCAAGTAAGCAGCACGTCTCTCCCATACTACGTAACGGTGATCTGCAGGGGTCCCGGTGTCGGACAACTGCAGATCTAATATTGATGGCCTATCCTGAAGATAGGCCATCTATCTCAGAAACCAGATAACCCCTTTAACAATTGCTTAGACAATTTACTAGCTTAGAACTCAGCTTATTGCTGTCCTAACACCCCTTTCCCCAGACATTACAAAGGAAGGACTAGTGCTAAAGATAATAATGCAGTTATGGAGTTTTATTTTACCACGTTCTCCACCATCTTAAATGGTCACTAACTTTTCAGACAACTTAGTGTCATTTCATAGAGCATGTGATTCTGAACCAAAATGCTATGCACTTTAATTAAAATGTGGCTGCTTTCTGCCCGAGAAACCTCTCTAAAGTTTGTTCCAATAGGTGTCTCCCATCTAGCTAATTTGCAGTTCACTCCTTTGTTACCAGGGAAGTCTGTCCAAAGTATAGAGATAGAAGCAAGACTTCTGGAGGGGGAGGTTCTGTTCTGTCTCCACACATGAATTCAGATGGGAAGGGTTGATTCTCCTCACAGCCTATATACATGCCTGCAAACTGTTTCTCTGTGTAAAGGACTGAAGATTCTATAAATCTCACAGCTTACAATATAACAGAAAAGGCTTCTATATACTTGTATCTACTTCTGTCTGCTTGTGTAGTTACAGATGGGATATTATTCACAGACAGGAAACAGCTTTCCTGACTGTGCTCATAGTTTGTTTTTTTCCCCTGTGTTTTAGCTGCTTGACTGCACAAATTTGCCCTGTATTTACAGTCTAGTGTTCCTGAATTTAGTATTTTATAGTCGCTTTTCTTAGCTATTTGTTTGCTATTATATAGTTACTCCTGGCAGAATGGCAGAACAGTTTTAGCAATGGATAGGGGAGGAGGCACACAGCCTGAGAGACAAATTAAAACGTTTTGCAGTCATAATGTGATTATTAGCAGCAGAAAAACTGATGGGACATCATGTATGAAGGATTATACAGACAGCCTAGCAAGACCCTGCAGATATTTCAACTTTTCATGAAAACTTAGGTACTCTTTAAGGTACGCTTGAGGAACACAGGCTTAGGAGACTCCAAGAGAATTTATAGAACCTGAGTGTTTGATTCAAGAATTTGCCAGACATAAATGGTCATATAGTGCGGTACTGCACATTGAAATCTAGAAAAATCTATCCAGAACCAGTTGACACATTGCCTTTGATTTACTATTGTGGATACTACTAGAAACTGGTGTAAACATGGCGCATCTTTGGTGCATTGTGGTGCATCTCTGGCCTGGGGCATAATGATCAGGACTGGAGGGGTACAGGGCCCACAGCCAGCTGGAGATGGCTGGGGCTCCACAGCACTATGATAGCGGTTGGGGAAAGTCTGGTTACCCGACCCCTATACATCTCGTTAATGGAAAGTGCCCGGCGTTATGTGATGTTTGTACATGTCGACAGGCCCCTTTCCAATAGTAGCCTGCGATTAAAAATAACAAATACTTATACTCACCTCTCCTGGGGTCCTCTTCGGGCTTTTCCGACCTGTGACTGAGGTCACGAGCCCAAGGGGTCACCGCTGGGGCCTGTAATGGGACCTCAGTGGTCACATGGGGTGCATCCGCGTAATGACACCAGTCGCAGGCAGAAGAGGACTGAAGAAGATGCTGGAGAGAGACAAACGGAGCGAGTATGCCCGGCAGAAGTGATGCAAGGTGAGTATAAGTGTTTGTTATTTTTAATCACCTCCCCTGAGCCTCTGCTTATTATACTCTGGGGTCTGAGGAGACCACAGAGTTTAATAATACCACCAAAATGAAGCAGAAGGACGAACCTCACATATATTTCTCAAATTTCGTGGGATTTGCCTGAAGCGGCTCAAGGAGGACTCATGGGAGCATTTTATACTGTGTGGGGTCACTGTTGGCAGTATATTATACTGTGTGGGGGCCACTGTGGAATATTGAACTGTGTGAGGGCCATTGTGAAGCATATTATACTGTAGGGGGGCTCTGGGGAAGATATTATCTACCATCTGTTTTATAGAAGCTGTGCACTTTATACTTTACACTTTACTTTTTTTATAGAAGCTGTGCACTATTACAGGCTGTAATTACATTGCATGGTCAAAAAGATACTGTGCAATGTAAATAGTGAAGGGATGAGGGCACTCGCAAAATCACCACAGCTGATCAGCAGCCCCCCCCCCCCCCCCACACACACACACATTGATCTCTTAGACTTTTAGGACTACGCAGATCAACTGTTTCCCAGACCACGCAGCTCCCAATATTGTTTACATGCTGGGGTGCTCACCCACTGTGTTCTTGATAACTGCAGTTGTGGGCACTATAGTTGTATTCCTTTCAAGTATCTGAGATATCGCTGCAGAACTCATAACCGTCACTATCAAGAATATGCAGTAGGCAGGGCCGGCGTTAGGGGGGGGCAAACTGGGCAATTGCCCAGGGCCCCGTCCCCAAAGGGGCCCCCGGGATCCGGAACCTGATGACTCCGGATCCCGGAGTCAGGCCCGGACAAATCAATAACAGAAAGGGAACGCAGGGCCCCTTTCTGTGGTGAGTAAAAATAACAAACATTTTTACTCACCTGTCCTTGGCGTCCGACGTCATCTTCTGGCGTTCCGGACGTCACCGCTGAGGCCAGGCCTCAGCCTTAGCGATCACGTGGGGCGTGCTGACAGCGTGCCTCACGTAATCGCTGAGGCCCAATCACAGGCCTCAGCGGTGACGTCCACATCGCGTGACGTCAGCCGCAGAGAAGAAGAAGCCGGCGCCGGCGGGGATAACGGAGCAGCGTGAGGAGGCCCAGGAGAGGTAAGACAAGGTGAGTATAACTGTTTGTTATTTTCTCTCACCTCCCCCGGGCCTTCGATTATTACACTCTGGGGTCTGAAGAGACCCCAGAATATAATAATAGCACTGTAGGGCCCCTGTGGATAGCATATTATACTGGGGGGCCCCCTCTGGATAGCATATTATACTGTGTGGGGCCACTGTGGAGTATTATACTGGGGGGCCCCCTCTGGATAGCATATTATACTGTGTGGGGCCACTGTGGAGCATTATACTGGGGGGCCCCCTCTGGATAGCATATTATACTGTGTGGGGCCACTGTGGAGTATTATACTGGGGAAGGGGCCCTCTGGATAGCATGTTATATTCTGTGGGGCCTCTGTGGAAAATTATAATGTGGGGGGGGGCTCTGGAGATAATGTTATATTATGTGGGGTCACTTTGGAGCATTAAGCTAGAATTTTTTTGACATGTGGGCGTGGAATCTCATAAAAAGGGGGCATGGCTTAAATGAGCCATGATATGCCAAAATAGTGCAAAAATTCGGGCACAAAGTAAACCAACTAAAGGGTGGTATAAATTCAGTGTAGTCTAAAGATATGCCAGATTTATTATTCAGCATCAGACACTGTGGTAAATCTGGTGTAGTATCAGACTGCCTGTCTAAGTTTGCACTGTCTAGCTAATAGTAAATGTGGACTATTGTGCAGACTACTAGCTAGATCTATCCACAGGCAGTTGACATATAGTGTGGACAACTCGTACACAATAAACAAGCATGTATTTATAGTGCAAACTACTAGTACACAATAAACAAGTAAGCATGCAAAAATGTAAAAAGCAACTTACCTGGCTGTAACTCGGGGGTCAAATTTTGCACGGTATCGGGCTACTTGATTTTTTTTTTCCTCAATGTCCCGATCTCTTTTAGGTTCTTCTTGCAGCCCCCAAAATTCTGCCTTGCATTTTACCGGCTCACTACAAAATTGTACCGGGACCATTGCGCGGATCAGCTTGACGTAGTAAGGGTTCTTCTTGAGAGGGGGTTCCATGGGCTCTGGGAGCACCTTACTGCTGACTATGCAACCCATCTCAGGAAGATAGGAGCAAAAGGAATAAAACCAGGAGAATGGGACCCATCACACTTTGAGATACCTAAAACAAAAAGACAGAGATTCTCCTGAGTAGCTTTATCAGCTCCTCCTACACACTGCCCATGACAACATTTAATGGCTGAGTACATAGTGTGTGACATAGACATGTAGCTGGGGGAGGCAGCCTAGCAGAACTGATCTAACCTCAACTACAACTCAGACAACTTTTTTCTGACAGGACTTGTGTTGCACCAAATGATATTTTTACATGATGTGTACCTCTATTTCATAGAACTTTTTGTAACCAACCTGGCCCACTTACCATTTGGAATAAGTCAATAATCTGAAGATTCTAGAATATGGGGCCAACTACCGTGTAAAGATCAAAATATTAATAATAATAATACATTTTATTTATATAGCGCCAACATATTCCGCAGCACTGTACAATTTGTAGGGTTCAAGTACAGACAAAAAAGATACATTACAAAGAAATAGTCAATTCACACACTGGGACTGAGGGCCCTGCTCGCAAGAGCTTACAATCTATGAGGTAGAGGGGGTGACACAAGAGGTAGCAGGGGCGGCAACAGACGTAGCATTGCTTATACAATGGTCAGACAATTCTGTAATAGGGGTTACTGTCATTACACATATAGAAAGCTGTATGAGCCGTCACCAGTCGTATCCAGTCGGTTCACCCACTGGGGGTTGCAGATCACTATTTATGTGGCTGTAATGTACAGAGTAAATACGGACTGTAACCCCAACACCACCATCACTAAAGAAGAAGCGGCTGCTGGAATTTTTTGGATTAATTTGATTGACAGCTATCCCTACCCTTCTCTGCACATGAGTTTGCATGTTCTATGAGTTGGGAGAGGGGAATAAAATGTCTTCAGACACATCTGGCAGAGACTTATTTTACCTAAAAACATAGGGATTAGCCATGCTGAAACTCAGGAGACTATTCCTTTTTTCACCTAGCAGAGGGAAGTGGCTGGAAAGTCAGGACACCCCCATACACATGAGTTGGTCACACTGAAGTCAGTGGGCCTAGTCACTATTTATCTAATGCAGGGTCAACAACGGTCAGAACTTCCACTGCTGTGAAACTATAACTCCCAGCATGCTCCATTTATTTCTATGAGAGTTTTAAGAACAGCAGAGAAAGCATGCCTGATAGGAGTTGTAGTTTCCCAATAGCTGGAGTTGCCTACCGAAGGTTGCCTACCCCTGATCTAAGGTGGACGGCCAATTTAAGTCAACTGGTGAAACAGTACCACAGTCTTGATATAGGAGAAAAGGGAGATTCTATTAATTCTAAATACTACTTTCTGCTTGGCTGAGAAAGTTTTGTTAAAATTAGACAACAGACAAAAGAGACCTGTGTCAAGGAATAACCTTTCAATAAAAGGGCAGCTACTCCTTTTATTTACTGTAGACTATGTAGTATGAGTTAGTGTATCAGTCTCCACTCCATCCATATATACTAAGGGTGGGTTCACTCTTGCGTTGGCACTCCGTCCGCCGCGAATCCGACCTAAATGTCGGAAAACTGGATAGGGATTGGATAGGGAAAGGTTTGAGACGGTTTGCTTAAAAACCCGTTCACTTCTATGGGTTTTTAAAGCAATGCGCGGGTGTGTGCTTACACCCTCTGCGCCGCGAAGCTGTTTTTTTTCGTCGGAAACAAAGTCGGGCATGCAGGACTTTGTGTCAGACGAAAAAAAAACTGGCTTCGCGGCGCAAAGGGTGTAAGCGCACACCCACGCATTGCTTTAAAAACCCATAGAAGTGAATGGGTTTTTAAGCAAACTGTCTCAAACCTTTCCCTATCCAGTTTTCTGACATTTAGGTCGGATTCGTGGCGAATGGAGTGTCGGCACAAGTGTGAACCCACCCTAAGGATTCTATGGTCAATATAATTATACCATCAATAGCAGAAATGTACCTGCAGGCTCCTAAGGGTTAAATCCTAAAGTGAATGCAGACAGACTACAGTAATCACACTCATCTAGAGGAACAAATAATGGGGAGGGGTCGTATAGGGGACGTCAACATGTGAGTACACAATGACTGAGGGCACACTGGGAGACCCTGCTAAAAACTAGTACTAGATACCACAGTGCTCCTTGCCATATCAATCCAGCTCTAATACCTCTATGGTAGGATGGAAGTGAAGTCAACCTGTACTTTTATCTTTTTGCTAGTTTTTTTTTAAAAATATTTTAGATTATATTACAGCACTTCTACAAATAGCGCCACCTAGCCAACAATAAAAATTGATAAAAAATAAATATATTACACACGTCTATGGCTCCAAGCATATTTATGCTTTCTGTTCCTTGTATGTACTAGTCTTTGAAGTATACAATGGTAAACCATACAGTTGCATATGTCATCCATAGACTTCCATGTAAAAAACAACATTTTTGGTCGACTGTATAGGAAAGTGCAGGTTGCACTACAGTAATAAGAGGTATATCGATCTGTACCTGTTCAGCAGACATAAAAAGGACACTCTTTTGGCATCGGTCATGCCCAACATACAAATTTAGGGAGTGCAGTGTGAACAAAGTCTAAAAGGTACATGAAAAGGAACCATTGTAAAATGAAATAACAGTAACTTATCCTGCCAGTGTGAAAAGCTCAGAAATGATTGACCTGCATTTATTTCACTTGGAATATTTTTGGCTTTTCTTTCTCGGAATTAGCTGGTAGTTCATTAGATTCTGTCTCACTTCATGAGTTAACAAACACAAAGTTGTGTATCCTCACAGATAAGTGATAATTGGGAGGAAGCGGTGTGCGTGCAACACATTTCTAATCACTTTTTCCTTAGTTACCAATTACTTTTTACTTGTGTATATACAGTAATGCCTGCCTTAACGTAAACTCTGCCTTGTACCCCTGGTGACACTACACCTGTACCCCACCGTCCATCACACCCCCAATTGTTGGTAAGAAGGGAATCTGTAGCTCCAACCTGTGCAATCCGATGACCCCCAACAAGAAGAAGGGCGCAGTTCACATGTCTGCTGTTTACACTGCCTGGACTTGACAGCCTACCGAAAACTGTCAACAAACAGCAGGCTGGCAGTATCAACAGAGCTGGTCGAGCTGGTTTTGCTATTCTTCATGACTTCTTGATTTTTTTTTTGTCCTTTCTTTGCATTTTTATTCATATAAGATAAGGCCACACCAGAAGGGTTGCAAGGAAACCACTCATACCGCTCTGGTTAGGGTCCAATCTAATTAGGTGGGCTCCTGCAATCTCTCAACATCCACCAACAGAGTAACACAAACATCAACATCAATCTGGGCCCTTGTTACATGGACACCTTGTCACATAACATCCACCACCTGCCATAGAGGCAGGGCAGGATATATTAAAGTAAGTCTACCACCTCCTTCAAGCATACTCCACTATCACTGCCATGTTACAGAGCACATTACAGTGTTAAACATCATACATTGGTTATGTATGTCACTTTTGTAAAAAAACAACTTTGAAATCTTATGCAAATGAGGCAGTTGGTGCACTGGGGGCGGGCCTTCAGCTCCCTGGAGCACTGCTCTTGCCACTCAGACCCTTACCATCTCCTTTGAGCCCCTGGTCTGTTTAAGCGCTGGGCCTCTTGACCCGCGGTGGGGTCCGTAGCTCTCCTCCCCTTGTTATTTATTGATTCACTGTTTTTGATTTTGAGTTATTTATATTTATTTGTTTTTGGCGTCACAACAGACCTTGTTTCCTTTCGACGCAAGGGAGAAGTAACAGACGTGTCACCTGGTGAAACAACTGGTATATGCCTACGGTGGCAGCGGTGGCCTGGGATTCAGTGACACATTATGTTATAAGTATCTTATGGTGAACAAGGTTCTACATATGTAGTTATGTTATTAATAAAGCTTTGGCTGACCCCCACTTTACCCACACATGGTTGTTTGAGTGTTCATTATTAGTTAATAAGTGGGTATGGGAGGGGGTATTGTTCCTGGTGAATACCCCAGATCTGCTTGTACTACTCTGTGCAGTCAGCGTTGATCCTCCCTCATGACATCACCAATCCTACTTTGAGCTGAAGGCCCGCCCCCCCCGTGCACCAACTGCCTCATTTGCATAAGACTTCAAAGTTGTTTTTCTCAAAATCTACAAAAAATACATACATAATAAAGGTATGATGTTTATCCCTGTAATGTTCTCTGTAACATGCTGGTGGCAGTAGAATATGTTTGGGGGAGGTGGTAGTTATATCATTTAATATGTACAGTATAGCATAGCATAATCTTACAAGAGGTGTTATGAAGGTCTTGGGGTTTCTCCATGCCTACATAGAACTATGCTATGACCTGACCCATCCCTGTATAAACCAATACTCCTTCTACTAGTAATCTCTCCATGCAGTAGCAGGGGCATAAATACCGGGGTAGCAGCGGGAGTAGCTGCCACAGGGCCCAGGACATTAGGGGGCCCGGCGGGACCCTGATGTTTTTATTTTTTAATAGGCCATTACCTGCTGGTGTAACCCCATCAGGTAACGGGCCTTATTTACTTACCGATCCCGGCTCCTGCTCATGGCCGCCTGCGCTTCCCATTCTGTGGAAGCGGAGGTGGCTGTGAGCAGGAGCGGGGATTGGTAAGTAAGGCCATGGGCCGGCAAACCCCACAAACACTGCTATCATTATACTCTGGGGTCTTTCAGAGGTGGTGGGAGGTGAGGGAACATAAAAAGCACTGTTATTTACCTCTCCTGTGCCCCGGGAGGTTTTGGGCCTCTTTGGTGACGTCCAGGTCGATGTCATTATGCATCGCGACGCCGGCCGTGACGTCTGGTCCAACATTGAAGAAGCGGGGAGTGCGCCGGAGGGGACAGGTAAGTAATACAGTTTTTTATGTTTGTATCCTTCCCTGGGTCTCTGATCATTATACTCTGGGGTCTGAAAAGTGGTGGGTGGTCCTCAATGGGGCATCATACTGTGTGCAGAGGCCACTATGGGGCATAATACTGTGTGAAGGGGCCACTATGGGGCATAATAGTGTGTGCAGGGGCCACTATGGGGCATAATAGTGTGTGCAGGGGCCACTATGGCGCATAATAGTGTGTGCAGGGGCCACTATGGTGCATAATTGTGTGTGCAGGGGCCACTATAACGCATAATAGTATGTGCAGAAATGAGGGGAATGTGGTTTGTGTGGGGGGCGGTTGCCGGGGGAAGGCCCCATGTCAAATGTTCACCTTGGGGCCTAGCCATTCCTAGTTACGCCACTGTGCTGTAGGTGTATTTTATTATACAGTAGACAGGGCTATTCTGCAGCTCTGCCTGCACTAGGTGATGGTGTCAGGCTTTAGATGATCCAGGCAGTACATTTTTGCCCTCCGGCTAGTTTGTTGCAGTTCTTCGACTGCTGTTTGCATAATAAACAATAGGGAACGGCTTTAAATGTAATGAAACAGGAACCCGGTGGTTATTGTGTGTCACACTGGAAATTACAGCCTGTGAGAGCAGATCAGTGTGTGTGACCCGCTCAGCTAGGAACAAGGACACCATGAGTTCCGAGTTCTATTTTAATGTGGACAGCGGCTATCTGGAGGGATTAGTCCGAGGATTTAAGGGAGGAATCCTGAGGGCCGGAGACTACATCAACCTGGCACAGTGCGAAACCTTAGAGGGTAAATAATTTTATTGTTGTAGAGAGTATTTGGATGCGAAGAGTGTTACAGATATACATGTTATGCTAAGTTCACACTGGTGTCGCCTGTCTGTTCTCCTGGTCTGTCAGAGGATCAGAACAACAGACTGGCGGACCGCTAAACTAGAGGTTAAATACTGAGACCAATGGGTGTCCATTGTTTTGAAAACTGAGTTGTGTGTAAAGGAGGTTTTCTTTCACCAATTTCAGATGAACATTGCGAGGGAGTCTCCAACAGAGACTCTGGTGCAAATGTGAACATAGCTTTAATTATTTTTCTCAATATTTCCCATATCTTGTTGGTTACTACTGTACTTTACATTCTGCTATTGCATGCTCACAGGGCAGCATGGTGGCTCAGTGGTTAGCACTACAGCCTTACAGTGCTGAGGTCCTGGATTCAAATCAAGCCAAGGACAACGTCTTCAAGGCGTTTGAATGTTCTTCCCATATTTGTGTGGGTTTCTCTGGTTTCCTTCCAAAGTCATACTGATGGGGAGTTTAGATTATGGGGCAGTGATTGTCAATGTCTGTAAAGCACTACAGAATATGTTGGCACTATACAAGGAAGCTAAATAACAGGCTAGGTTTACACACAGTGGCCCAGAATTACTATTAGACTAAAATTTTTTGACTTACTAGACATGTGGGTGTGGATTCGCAGAAAAAGGGGGTTTGGCTTAAATGTACCATATTTATCATACATCACTATGATAAAGCTGGCAAATTCTCAAACTTCCTAATTTACATTGTCTAACTATTAGTAAATCTGGGTCAGTGTTTTTGTGGAATTTTTAATTTATCATAAAATGGGGAGTTAGATTATAGAACAAGGAAGAAAGACATACTATAGCATTCTGCACTGGGAAGTACTGGAGCCAGGAGAAGTCACGCCGCATAGCTTTTCATGCCTGACTGCCCACAGAGACACAGATCTTTGTACTTACTCTAGGTCACTTATTGCTACTATACATAGCAAATGTCCTACATCAAGGCACCCAAATACTAGACTTCATATCTGCATTGAAATGTATTGTGCAGATATTCTGCCCCACAAAATAGACCCCATACATGGGTGTAGCTATAGGGGGTTCAGAAGTGGCAGTCACTACCACGCCCTGGACCTTGAGGAGCCCTCTGCCCCATAACATATACCACAATTCTAAATGACACTAGGTAGGGGGCCCATAACAGATTTTGCATTGGGGCCCAGGTGATTCAAGTTATGCCTCTGACCCCATAGTTGTTACAGCGTTGGTACCCTCTGCCCCCCCCTCACCATTTACAGAATGATGTTATCACTTGACAATACTATGATGATACATTCACAAATATACTTTACATGTTTTACATAGATTTTATATAGTTTTACATCTTAATCACAGAAGACAAGTGGCATAAGTAGATGCAGTACCAAGCATTGTGGAAATGTATGGCGCTGTACTTAGTAAGTACAGAAGCGACTGCAGCACTCACCTGAACACTACTACCTCTCCAAAATGCTGATCAGCCAGGGGCCCAGGTGTATGACTCTGGCTGATCTTTAATTGATGGCCTATCCCAAGGAAGGTCATCAATTATATAGCCTGGAAAACTCCTTTAAAGCCACCAAGGTGCCCTTGTGTCATATAATGGGCTCACACTGAGGCTGTAAACTGAATAGGAAGTAACATAAAACAGGAAGATGCAGGATGAATCATTGTGACATGGATTTATTACTATGAGCTGTGTCTAATACTGAGTGGTGTCTCAATGTTACAACTATCTCACGTGAGACCTATCAGAATGGAATAATATCATTATTTTACTGTATTTTATTTGGTGTTAACTGTAAATGAGAAGAAAGACAACTGTGTACAGTTTATACACTTTTATATATTATTATTTGACATTTCTTTATATTGATATTACTCATCTACACAATCATCCATTTCAAGTTTTACAAGGATTTTCCAGGTCTTATATATTGATGATTCTTAGAATGTAATTGATGGGGATCTGACACTTGGGACCAATGTCAATCAGCTGTTCGAAGCGACTTCTTCCCTGTGCCAATGATGTCATGTTCATTGGTCACATGGTACAGCTGCAGCTCAGTCCCATTCAAGTGATTGGAGCTGAGCTGCAATACCAAGCACAATCCCTACTCAATGTACAGCACTATGCTTGGTATACAGCTCTTCAACCAGCTGATCCGTAGAGGTCCCAGATGTCAGACCCCACTGATTACATATTGATGACCTATCCTAAGGACTGGTTATCTATATGTAAGTCCCAGGAAAACCCTTTAAAAGGCTACCTGCAGTGGGAGGTAACATTGGTGGGGGGTCCATAAGCACATGCAGCACCGTCCACTCTATAGCGGTAGTTCTGGGGAAGGGCAGCACACGCTCCCAACACTCAGAAGCTGCTGCACCAGCTGATCTGTGCGGGGTCTAGATGTTGGACCTCCAAAGATCAAATTCTGAAGACTTATGCTGAAATTGATTTGGGCTCAGAAAACCACTTTAAATGCTTGCTAATACTAGAAACAAAAGAGGCTATCTATCTGTGTACAGTATCTGTCTATCTATCTATCTACAGTATCTATCTATCTATCTATCTATCTACAGTATCTATATCTATCTGTCTGTCTGTCTGTCTATCTATCTATCTATCTATCTAGCTGTCTGTCTATCTATGTACAGTATCTATCTACAGTATCTATCTATCTGTCTGTCTATCTGTCTGTCTATCTATCTATCTATATAGCTGTCTGTCTATCTATGTACAGTATCTATCTACAGTATCTATCTATCTATCTATCTATCTATCTGTCTGTCTGTCTGTCTGTCTATCTATCTATCTAGCTGTCTGTCTATCTATGTACAGTATCTATCTATATATCTATCTAATCTACATTATCTATCTATCTACTCTATCTATCAACTGTATCTATCTAAAATCCCTTTAAATGCTTGCTAATACTATCTATCTATCTATAGTATTTATCTGTCTAGAGATCCAAACAGCAGCACTCCAAGTAAGTTAAAGTTTACTATCTACAATATCTATCTGTCTATCTACAGTATCTATCTATTTATCTATCTATCTGCAGTATCTATCTATCTATCTATCTATCTATCTATATACAGTATCTATATATCTATGTGCAGTATCTATTTATCTCTATCTATATACAGTATCTATCTATCTATCTATCTATCATCTATCTGTTTATGTACTTTATCTATCTACAGTATATATCTATTTATGTACTCTATCTACAATATCTATTCAGTATCTATCTATTTATCTACAGTATCTATATATCTACTCCATTTATCTACAGTATCTATCTATCTTTCTATCTATCTATCTATCTGCAGTATCTATTTATCTCTATCTATTTACAGTATCTATCTATTTATGTATTCTATCTACTGTATATATTCGGTATTTATCTATCTACTGTATTTATCTACAGTATCTATCTACTTCATCTAGCTACAGTATCTATTTATCTCTATTTATTTACAGTATCTCTATCTATCTATCTATCTATCTATCTATCTATCTATCTATCTATCTGTCTATCTTTCTATCTATCCATCTTCAGTATCTATCTATCTATCTATCTATCTATCTATCTATCTATCTATCTATCTATCTACAGTATCTATCTATCTATCTATCTATCTATCTATCTATCTATCTATCTATCTATCTATCTATCTACAGTATCTATCTATCTATCTATCTATCTATCTATCTATCTATCTATCTATCTATCTGTATTTGTCATGTAATGTCCCAGCTTAATGACACAGAACCTTGTGCATCAGCTCTCTCACTACTCCCAGGCATCTCAAGCAGCACGACCTTTACTGTGTTTTGGCAACAGGGTCCTAAGTTGGCCGGCACGCAGCCCTTGATTACAGGACAAATATTTCTTACAGCTGAAGCAGTTTCTGCTGGTACCATTCGGTATGGTTTGGAAATATCTTAAGAAGCTCATCTAGGCGTGCTGAGATGACTGACATTTATTTGGTTGGAAAGTCTTTGCTAGTCAAGTCTCAGTTTACTAAGTGATAACTGTTCATCTTGAGACATCTTTAGTTATATAGTAAGCTAAGATTCTAAGAATTTGTAGTGAGAAGCAAGCTCTTGTCCTCATGTCTGGACCTGTGTAACTTCTAAAATAAACCTGTGAGTCACTGAGTAGGACCGCCCACTGGACTCCTAAGATCAGAATGAGCAGAGAGATAAATGACACATTATTCTGGAACTTTCTTTTAGTAAATCTACAGCATTAAAAAAAAGTTTCATTCAGGTGTGGAAAAAATGCTGCAAAATAAGAATGCTTTCAAAGACAAAAGTGAAAATAATTTATTTTTATTAATTAACAAAATGAAGTGAATGAAAAGAGAGAAATCTAAATCCATCAATATTTGGTGTGACCTTTGCCCTTTGCCTTCCATCAATTCTTCTCGGTACACTTACTGACAGTTTTTGAAGGAACTCGGCAGGGAGGTTGTTCCAGACATCTTAGAGAACTAAGCACAGATCTTCTGTGGATTGAGGCTTGCTTCAATCCTTCTGTCTTTTCATGTAATCCCAGACAGACTGGACGATGTTGAGATCAGGACTCTGTGGAGGCCGTATCATCAGGACTCTTTCTCCAAAGGGCGATCACACCAAATACAGTGCTGGCCAAAAGTATTGGCACCCCTGCAATTCTGTCAGATAATACTCAATTTCTTCCAGAAAATGATTGCAATCACAAATGCTTTGGTAATAATATCTTCATTTATTTTGCTTGCAATGAAAAAACACAAAAGAGAATGAAAAAAAAAGTCAAATCATTGATCATTTTACACAAAACTCCAAAAATGGGCCGGACAAAAGTATTGGCAGCCTCAGCCTAATACTTGGTAGCACAACCTTTAGACAAAATAACTGCGAACAACCGCTTCCGGTAACCATCAATGAGTTTCTTACAATGCTCTGCTGGAATTTTAGACCATTCTTCTTTGGCAAATTTCTCCAGGTCCCTGAGATTTGAAGGGTGCCTTCTCCAAACTGCCATTTTGAGATCTCTCCACAGGTGTTCTATGGGATTCAGGTCTGGACTCATTGCTGGCCACTTTAGAAGTGTTCAGTGCTTTCTCTCAAACCATTTTCTAGTGCTTTTTGAAGTGTGTTTTGGGTCATTGTCCTGCTGGAAGCCCCATGACCTCTGAGGGAGACCCAGCTTTCTCACACTGGGCCCTACATTATGCTGCAAAATTTGTTGGTAGTCTTCAGACTTCATAATGCCATGCACACGGTCAAGCAGTCCAGTGCCAGAGGCAGCAAAGCAACCCCAAAACATCAGGGAACCTCCGTCATGTTTGACTGTAGGGACCGTGTTCTTTTCTTTGAAGGCTTCTTTTTTTTTCCTGTAAACTCTATGTTGATGCCTTTTCCCAAAAAGCTCTACTTTTGTCTCATCTGACCAGAGAACTTTCTTCCAAAAAGTTTTTGGCTTTCTCAGGTAAGTTTTGGCAAACTCCAGCCTGGCTTTTTTATGTCTCTGGGTCAGAAGTGGGGTCTTCCTGGGTATCCTACCATAGAGTCCCTTTTCATTCAGACGCCGACGGATAGTACGGGTTGACACTGTTGTACCCTCGGACTGCAGGGCAGCTAGAACTTGTTTGGATGTTAGTCGAGGTTCTTTAGCCACCATCCGCACAATCTTTCGTTGAAATCTCTCGTCAATTTTTCTTTTCCGTCCACATCTAGGGAGGTTAGCCACAGTGCCATGGGCTTTAAACTTCTTGATGACACTGCGCATGATAGACACAGGAACATTCAGGTCTTTGGAGATGGACTTGTAGCATTGAGATTGCTCATGCTTTCTCACAATTTTGCTTCTCAAGTCCTCAGACAGTTCTTTGGTCTTCTTTCTTTTCTCCATGCTCAATGTGGTACACACAAGGACACAGGACAGAGGTTGAGTCAACTTTAATCCATTTCAACTGGCTGCAAGTGTGATTTAGTTATTGCCACCACCTGTTATGTGCCACAGGTAAGTAACAGGTGCTGTTAATTACACAAATTAGAGAAGCATCACCTGATTTTTCAAAGGGTGCCAATACTTTTGTCCACCCCCTTTTTTATGTTTGGTGTGGAATTATATCCAATTTGGCTTTTTGACAATTCTTTTTGTGGTTTTCCATTGAAGACAAATTAAATGAAGATATTATTACCAAAGCATTTGTGATTGCAATCATTTTCTGGAAGAAATTGAGTATTATCTGACAGAATTGCAGGGGTGCCAATACTTTTGGCCAGCACTGTATATCAATCTCCTCAGTTCCTCCTGCTCTATAACATGCTACCTGCAGCTCAGATGGCATTATCAAAGTGACTGTTTCACTTTAAAGCCAATGTACGCCTTTAAAGGGGTTGTGCCCTTAAGGATATTTATCCCCTTTCCACAGGACAGGAGATAAGTGTCCAGTCGCAGAGTCCCCCAGCAACCAGGGGACCAAAGGTCACCCTAAAACCTCCTTGTGAATGGAGCACCAGTGCACTTGCATAACCAGCACTCCATTTACTTCTATGGGGCTGCAGATGCTGCCAGAGATTACAGTCCCAGCAACGCCATTGAAGTGACGGCAGAAGTGCAAGTGCACTGGTGCTCCATTCACAAGTAGGCTTTAGTGGGGCTTTCGGTCTCTCCTTTTCCTGGCCGCCAGGCCCACTAGTGATCAGACACTTATCTCCTGTGGATAGGGAATAAGTGTCCTTAATGGTCTAGGTTCACACTAGCGCTCAGGTCTCCATTGGTCGGGTCCGCATGGGACCTGAAAGGCAGAGACCCTGTCCACTTAAAAAGCGCTTAACCGCGGACCCCATAGACCTCCGGGTTTCTGCCGTGCATGGAGGACTTTTCACTCCACCGGTTTCAGTATAAAAACAGCAGAGAGAAATGTCCTCCATGCAGGACTTTTCTCTCTACCGATTTTAAGCAGAATCTCCTATGGAGACTCCAACACAGATGTGAATCCAGCCTTAACTATCATTTGATACATCCCATAATATATCATAAGTTAGTATTGTTTTGGGTCTTTAAGCTAGGATCCAGACTGATCTCCATGACTATTCCCTGGGATGTAATTCTATTTTACGCTTGTTTGTCCACTTTCCAATTGGTGATTCTTGGGCTGATTCATAGCACCAAAGGGAAAACGGTGCACCTGCACCAGGCTCTATGGTAGTGGGGTACCCCTCTGCCAACCCAGATCAAGCAGGACATTTCGGGTGCTATCCTGTTGTTCCAGGGCAGTGGGTACAGTTTTCAACTCTATTTGTGTCCTTAACACACAGATAGGGTTGAATACAATGGTGCAGCATTAGGTTCTGGCTGAAAATGCCTGTTGCATGGCGGCGCAATGAGCACTGAGCCGCAGACATCACTACAGCCGGAGCCTGCAGGCAAGTCCATGGGAACAGGGATAGGCAAGTATAACTTTTGTTTAGTTTTTTATTTGTATGTAATACTGGTGACTGAGGACTCAGGGGGCCTTATGTGGGGGCCCGCATAGGAATATTTTGACAGGGACCTACTAATCTATTAAAATGGCCCTGAACCTCTATTTCCACAGGCCATATAGCAGCAATATGGGCTGCCTCTATATATATTAACCTGCTAATGCAACAAGAACGGGTTGGTAGAGTGTCCATGTGTCCGAGACTATTAAAGTTGGAGAAGTTTGTGCTGGGTTTTGTGATTGCCTGACAAGCAGCTTATTACCATGAGTCAGGCTGCTGAAATCTCCAACCAATAACTGGTATTTGTTACAGACAGTGGGTTGTGAATCCACTGTGCCACCAAACCAGTTTTATAGGTCTAAGTAGCCTTCCTAGTAGTCACCCTTTAGCTCCCATATGGGGATATAGTCTTCATTGAGGGAAGTCAGTCAATCAGGTCACTACCTCTAGCGGCTGACCTGGGGCCAGAAAAACAATGATGCAAAGCACTAAAGTGTCGGGTAGAAGAGTGGTCAAGTATGGGCTGAAGATCTGTGGCAGGCAACAAGGTCATAAACAGGGTCAAATGGTCAGGTTCATAGGTCAGGGACAGGCAGAGGTAGGGACAGAATAGGGAATAACCTGCTATTGGACACCCACCAATCATGAGAACTGGGATGTTTTGCATCCAAGTTTGAATGGAGCAATAGGTTGGAAATGCACAGCTCCATCCCATTCATTTCGACCCTGCAAATGGTACAATACAGTTTTTGCATTGAAATAAAGAAGTGGCTTGGGCTAGGCTGACACCTGCACTGGATTCTCCATCCTTCGGGTCCCCCAGCAGACCCGGACTGCTAAAACGGAGGTTACCCACGGACACCATAGACTACAATGGGGTCCTGCAAGTACAGGACTTTTCTCTCCACCTATTCTCGGTGGTTTCTGCGCTGGAGTCTCCCTTGGATGTGAACCTAGCCTTAACTTGCTGTTTGAGGTCTACAGATAATTCCCAAAAAAACTAGAGATAATAGTCTGCATTCTGCTGTATTTATAGCAATGTGTACACTAACACAGTCATCAGGAATAAGTCAAGCAAAGTACTGGGAAACAAGAAATGAGTCAATAAGTCACAGTCCTTGTCATGTGCTCACTAAGATTAGTAACAATAAAGACGTCTTTCATGAAACATTCATTAACTGGAAATTCTAGCATTGTTTTTCCTAATGCTGAACACTGCGGTTCACTTTGTGGTTAGTTTTAACATTTCCCAAAGGTACAGTATGCAGATTTAGATTTGTTTTATTTTTTTAAGTACATTTTAGCTGGAAATATTTTATTTGGTTAAAGTGGTTGTCTAGGAATAGAAAAAAAAGATATTTAGATTTTTAGGAAATATGGTTTAATAAAACTTACTAATATAGTACAATTACGGAAGCTGCAACATTCTCAGGATATACTGGCACCTCTACCTCCAAGCTGGTCCTAGCAAAGAGCCCCCCCCCCTAGTGGTTGGCACATGACCAGCGATGTGATATAGGGGACTAGCTGTGTGGCTCAATTCTTTAGCTAAGTTGTTCCCCATCATGGCTGATATGGGACAGAGAAGGGGGCTTGCTTACCTAAGGGTGAAAAGTTTAACAATTTATATTGTAACATTTGTAGATTTTCCTTTCTTTTACTTTTTATACATTTTTAAATCATTCCTTTTTTTTAGATTCTTTATCTGCTTTATTCCACTATTTCTCCCACATTTTGTAGCTTTGTGCTTTCCTCTCTTCACCACTCTACAGCATGACAGGGGGCACGGGGTAAAAAAAATACCCTACAGACAGCTCAAATATAACAGTTTATATAATAATATTCTAAGGCTGGGATCACATCTGCATTGGAGATTCCGTCGCAGAGACTGAAGAAAATCAGCGACTTTTTTCTCTGCCACTTTTAGTTTCAAAATGGTGGACAGCTGACAGGCCAGTGGTCTGTGTGTTTGCGGTTCGGCTCTCCGTTGGGCAGACCTGAATGATGTAGAACCTAGCACTAGTATGAACCTAGCGTTACGTTCTTATACATTTTTAAATCATTCGTTTGTTTTAATTCTTTATATGCTTTACACCATTTTTCACTGGTTCTGTGCTCCACTATTGTATGCAACCTCCATCTGTGTCCTAAGGACACAGATAGTTGAAATCTCTGCCTGCTGCCTAGAACATTTCGACTGTCCTGCTTGATCCAGGGTGACTGAGGGGGCCCCGACACTCATTGGGCCCCGTGCAACTGCACCATTGGCCCTATGGTTAAAGTGGCCCTGATCACACGGTAAAAAAAATTCATATAACAATTTCTATTATAACATTTCTAAATTTCCCTTTCTTTTACTTTATATATATTTTTAAAGCAATTTCTTTGTTGAAATGCCTTAATTTTATCACTATTTCTCCCACATTTTGTAGTTTTAAGCTTTCTTTTATTCACACCCCACAGCATGACACAGGGCCACAGGGTTAAAAATACCCTATAGACAGTACCATCTTCAAATGTTGTTTTAAAGGGATCCTGTCACCATGAAAATACAGTCTATTCTGCAGACAGTATGTTATAGAGCAGGAGGAGCTGAACAGACTGATTTATAGATTTGTGGGAAAACATTCAGTATTCATTTATATCTCTGTTCTTTCTATGCTTAGGAGTCATTGAGTCCAGTGGGCGGTGCTATCAGTGATTGACAGCTATCTCTGTATGTACAATCACTGCTAGGACCGCCCACTGGACTCAATTCAAGTATAGAAAGAGCAGAGAAATTATTGAATCAATGACAGGTTATACTGAGTCTTTTCCTGCAAAATGTTTATATCAATCTGCTCAGCTCCTCCTGCTCTATAACATGCTGCCTGTAGATTAGACTGCATTTTCATGGTGACAGGTTCCCTTGTCTGGCAGTCATTATTGAGCATTATATTGGAGTGCTATACAGCAGTTTGGCTACTTTGTCAATTGTCACTGCCAACATTAGTCCCATCGATCATGAGACTATAAACTATAATGGGATCCAGCGAGTGTCTGTTGGGTTTCCACTGTTTTTATACTGCTACATCTGTCTAACCCAGCACATTCCTGACATGACAATGTTTACTGAGTTTTTGGCATACACATAAATTAAAAAAAATAAAAGTGGAAAAAAAAATGTACAATGAAAGAAAGCATAATAATGAATAAACTAGGGAAATGTACTGTATTTATCGAAACATCATGCAAATTTCTGGGATTTTTATGGGATTCTCAAACAATAATTTAGATCTGGAAATTATTCATTTTTTCATATAATTTACATGTATTTGCAGTGTGTCTGTCCTTTGGCATCTGATAAATTTCCATATTTTACCATTTTAGACCTGAAGTTACATTTACAGTCCACGGACTATGGACACTTCCTAGCTAATGAGACTGGACAACTCACAGTATCTACAATTGATGGAAAACTGAAAGAAAAGCTAATGATTGAATTCCTCTACTTCAGAAACCAGGCCTTCGAACCACTTGCCACGTTTTTAAATTTTATCACGTAAGTAGCAGATCCACCGAATGGTCTTGAAAATCTAGATTTTCTGAACCATCTACCTTCAGTATGAATGGATTATAAGGAAGGCACATCTGGGGTCTACACCATCTTGTGAACCTAGGGAAGTCCACCACTTTTACCAATCTGTTCCTACCAAAAAGAGGTGACCTTGCATGCCTATGGATCTCACTTTTAAAGTCTATTGAAGTTATTGGCTCAACTTTCTCCCATATAGCTCCCATAGGTTTCAATGAAAATGCACCATACATGTGCAGCCGCCTCTTCTATAGGTGACTGTGGAGGGGGTCAAAAGAGATCTGGTCCCAGAGTTGAGATGGTGAGATGGTCCCCTACAAACCATAATTTGGCCCTGACACTCAAGCATACGGTCCTAACTAGTCCCCTTTATCATCAGGATTGGTGGGTGTCCCAGAGGTCGGACCTCCACCTATATTAAAGAGATGGCATATCTTAGCAATGGAGTACCTCTTTCAAGAACTGGCACGGGGCAATACTGAGATGGTACTGGAAATGTTAAATATTCAAGATATAATTTCCATCAACAGAATATTTTTTTTTAATTGCATAGATATTCTACATGTATTGTTCTGTGTTTCTGTTTATGCTAGAGTGCCCTATGACTTTAAATCCCCTATGCATGGGAGTAACTACCAGGGTAGAAGACATACCAGCTGCTATGGTGCCCATCAACTAAGGGGGCCCAACTCCATTGTGGCCCAGGGTGCAATTAGTGATAACTATAGATGATGGCTGGGGATGTAAAACCGTGTGCACCTCCAATACTTTACTGGGATATCATAACACCATGACATCATTATTATTACTTTCTTCATATGTTATGATGTCACAGTGTATACGGTGATCTATTTATGTGTGCATTAGCCTTGCGCTATGATGCCATATTGGCCATTTCTCATTTACTGTGACATCGCTGGGCATATCCTCTGTACTGTGACATCACTGTGTGAATTATCCTGGTAGTGTGACATCACTGTGTGCATTATCCCTGTACTGTGACATCACTGTGCTTATTATCTCTGTACTGTGACATCACTGGTGCATTATTTTGGTACTGTGACATCATTATCCCTATACTGTGACATCACTATGTTTATTGTCCCTGTACTCTAACAGCACTGTGTTTATAATCTCTGTATTGTGACATCACTGGTACTTTATTCTGGTACAGTGACATCAAAATGGGGTAGATTTATCAACCCTTTGATGCCAGAAAACCGGCGTAGATGAATATGGTGTAAGGCCTTTTCTTATTGGTAGTGGCTTTTTTTTTTTCTTACACATTGTGTCCACTGTTGGGGGTTATTTTAACGGTCCTTATTTTTTTTGTTGATTTTCCCTGTAACTGGGGCTGATTCTTTAGCCCATTGGAGGAATGCAGCCTCCTATCACTGATCTGGGTCCTCTTGGACTGTTTGAGCCGCATCGTGGTTGCTCCTATAACTGTGCGCACAGTGCTCATTGAGTGCATTGTACACAGCGGGAAAAATAATCAGAGATACTTTTCAAGTTGATCAAGGTGATCAAGTTTTGCAATGGAGTCCAATGGTTAATTGTTATGCCCCTGTTCCCAGGCACCTCCTTGGAGTATTATGTAGTATAGAAATATCATACAGAATATAATTTATCATTTTTCTTTACAAGTTTTCTTTACAATCTTTTTTTCCATTATTATCTGCAGGTACAGCTACATGATTGATAACATCATCCTACTGATCACAGGGACTTTACACCAGAGACCTATTAATGAATTGGTTCCTAAGTGCCACCCACTGGGCAGCTTCGAGCAGATGGAAGCAGTCAACATTGCTCAGACTCCTGCAGAACTATTCAATGCAATTATAGTGGACACTCCTCTTGGTTTGTACAATTTGTTGCTAAGTTTATAATATATAATAAGAAACCTAAATTTATTATAAGACCAGGGAAACACTGGGCAAAAACACTGCAGTTTAGCCATTGTAAACTTAGCAGTGTTTAGACTGTGGGGATTTACAGTTGCAGCACAGTGGATGGGATTTAAACTAAAATCCACATGTTGCCTAAACATTATTTAGCATCAGTATATGGATTAGACTTATAGAGGAACTTTCACCACCTCCAACAAGTCCAGCTCTTTACATCAATTAATAGCTGCTCCACTGATTCTGGTACAGTTGGAATTTTTTCTCCAGTCCCCACCATTCCTGAGCGACCATTGCAGTTAGTTTTGGTCCCTGATATACTATTTAGTCTCTGTACCGTCAGGGTGGTGTTGGGCAGGAGCAAACAAGGGGTGTGATTCTGAGCTTTGACACTAGCTGCCTCTGATAGCAACTCTGAATCACGTCCCCCTGCCTGACACCGCCCTCCTGACATTACAGAGCCTGAATAGCACATCAGGCACCAAAACTAACTGCACTTGTTGCTCCAGAATGGTGGGGCTAGCGAGAAAATTCCAACTGTGCTGGAATCAGTGCTAATGCTAATGACCTGAATTGGTGAAGGTGGTGAAAGATCCTCTTTACAAGATAGTAACCACGATGGTTTTGTAAATCGCAGCGTGTCTGCAGCTCATATTTTCCTGCAGTGAGGGGATGGGATTCGTTAGAATCCCATCCACTATACAGTGACTGTAAAAACGATTAAAAGCATTTCCGCCACGTGGGGCCCTGACCTAAAACTATTTTTTAGTTCTACTTTGTTCTATTAAAAACAAAAAGCTTTTTTTTTTTTTTTGACATTTTCTAAATTTTCAGATATTAAAATAAAAAAAAAAATTCTACAGCCCTTAAAGCTGCATGTACAAAAAAAAAAAAACGAAAATGTGTCTAGCCCTGAACCAGGAAAAATGGCCCAAAGGTTAAAGGAGTTGAAGTAGGATTTATTTTTTATGGTCTATCCTTAGGATAAATACTTGATCGGTGGGGGCCAACAGCTGTCCCCTGCTTGGATCAGCTGTACGGGGCCACTTAGGATGCCCATGCTATACACAACATGGAGACAGAAGCAGTTGGCTCTGGTCCCTGTATAGCGTCCAGGCGCCATCACTGTAGCTCAGCTCACATTGAAGTAAAGGACTAGGTGTGTTACAAGACACATTGGGAGAGACGTGACTGGAGATATAATGAATGAATGCACCACAGCTATGTTACAGCACATAACAGCTGTCACTTTTTAAAGTGTATGTAATAAGAGGACTAAGTATAGCCAGCAATGTTATGGGTTCACTGACTATGGTTGACTATGGCATTTTGGGGCACTGACTATGGCTGAGCATGGTCTTGGACACTCACTATGAATAGTAAGAGTTTTTGGGAGAATTTACCAAAAGCTCTGCACTGCAGAATTCTGTCACAAAAAAGTTGTGACCTAGAGTTATGCAACTATTTAATATTGTGACCTTTTCGATTTTACACTTTTCAAAAATGTGAAAATGGGCACGGTCAGCCTGTCTATCTGTCTGTACACCATATTTATCAAATGCAAATCTCGTCTACTAAAACATCAGTTACCCATAGACCCCATAGACTATAATGGGTATGCCGGGTGTCCGTCGGGTCACCACCGTTTTTTTATACTGAAAGCGGCGGAGAGAAAAGTCCTTTGTGCAGGACTTCTCTCTACCGATTCTCAGTGGATTTTGTGTCGGAGTCTCCAACGAAGACTAAGACGAAGACCTAGCCTAGTTTATCACCAGAATTTTACGATACATTTTTGTCACATTGTGGCACATTTAGGCCAGGCCCTCTTTTTTTGAGTGAAACATTTTAGCAAAGCTGTGCCACATTTACGCCAGTGTCTAGTTATACCCACAATAATAAATCTGGGCCATTGTGTGGTGTTTGATAAATATGGCACAAATTATGGCAACAGAAACTGCAGCAAAACAGACTTCCAGGATTCCCTCTAGATAAATTCCCCTTTTGTATTTGCACTTGAGTGTCTGTGCGTGTGACTGTCAATGTTTGTGTCTGTGGAAACCCTCTCAAAAAATTCCTGTCAAAGGTCACAGAACGGGTGAAAGAGTTTCCACAACACCACACTTGTCCCATAACAGCTGTCTTCATTGCAGCTAAGCGCTCATGCATCTACGTTACTCTGCTAGACCCGTCATGACTGTATAGTAGCATAAATTTTGAAATTCCAGTTGAGATGGCAGTATATTTCTAATATATACAGTGGGGAAAAAAGTATTTAGTCAGCCACTAATTGTGCAAGTTCTCCCACTTAAAAAGATGAGGCCGGCCTGTAATTGACATCATAGGTAAAACCTCAACTATGAGAGACAAAATGAGAAAACAAATCCAGAAAATCACATTGTCTGATTTTTAAAGAATTTATTTGCAAATTATGGTGGAAAATAAGTATTTTGTCAATAACAAAAGTTCATCTCAATACTTTGTTATATATCCTTTGTTGGCAATGACAGAGGTCAAACATTTTCTGTAAGTCTTCACAAGGTTGGCACACACTGTTGCTGGTATGTTGGCCCATTCCTCCATGCAGATCTCCTCTAGAGCAGGGATGTTTTGGGGCTGTCACTGGGCAACATGGACTTTTAACTCGCTCCAAAGGTTTTCTATGGGGTTGAGATCTGGAGACTAGCTAGGCCACTCCAGGACCTTGAAATGCTTCTTACGAAGCCACTCCTTCGTTGCCCTGGCGGTGTGCTTGGGATCATTGTCATGCTGAAAGACCCAGCCACGTTTCATCTTCAATACCCTTGCTGATGGAAGGAGGTTTGCACTCAAAATCTCACGATACATGGCCCCATTCTTTCATGTACACGGATCAGTCGTCCCGGTCCCTTTACAGAGAAACATCCCCAAAGCATGATGTTGTCAACCAAAGCTTCACAGTAGGTATGGTGTTCTTTGGATGCAACTCAGCATTCACTCTCCTCCAAACACGACGAGTTGTGTTTCTACCAAACAGTTCTACTTTGGTTTCATCTGACCATATGACATTCTCCCAATACTCTTCTGGAACATCCAAATGCTCTCTAGCAAACTTCAGATGGGCCCCTAATATGTACTGGCTTAAGCAGGGAGACATGTCTGGCACTGCAGGATCTGAGTCCCTGGCGGCGTAGTGTGTTACTGACGGTAGCTTTTGTTACGTTAGTTCCAGCTTTCTGCAGGTCATTCACTAGGTCCCCCCGTGTGGTTCTGGGATTTTTACTCACCGTTCTTGTGATCATTTTGACCCCATGGGGTGAGATCTTGCGTGGAGCCCCTGATCGAGGGAGATTATCAGTGGTCTTGTATGTCTTCCATTTTCTAATTATTGCTCCCACAGTTGATTTCTTCACACCAAGCTGCTTGCCTATTGCAGATTCAGTCTTCCCAGCCTGGTGCAGGTCTACAATTTTGTTTCTGTTGTCCTTCCACAGCTCTTTGGTCTTCACCATAGTGGAGTTTGGAGTGTGACTGTTTGAGGTTGTGGACAGGTGTCTTTTATACTGATAACAATGTCACCAGGTGCCATTACTACAGGTAATGAGTGGAGGACAGAGGAGCCTCTTAAAGAAGAAGTTACAGGTCTGTGAGAGCCAGAAATCTTGCTTGTTTGTAGGTGACCAAATACTTATTTTCCACCATAATTTGCAAATAAATTCTTAAAAAAATCAGACAATGTGATTTTCTGGATTTGTTTTCTCATTTTGTCTCTCATAGTTGAGGTCTACCTATGATGTCAATTACAGGCCGGCCTCATCTTTTTAAGTGGGAGAACTTGCCCAATTGGTGGCTGACTAAATACTTTTTTTCCCCACTGTATATATATCTATAGCTAGAAAAAAATGCACTCTCATAAATTACTGGTCCAAAAAAGAAGACTTTTTGAGAGTTCTTTTCCTCAAATCTTCATTTAAGAAAAATGAAAAAAAAAAAAACATTATGTCACCCAGGCCACATTTAGTGAACCATAATGTGGCCGAGTTTTAACATTATATTAGACTTGCGAGTAGATAATATTTAGCTCACCTTCCCCCTCCTACAGGTTGGCAAGAAATGTTGCTTATACAGCGTTCAGATCTGCGCTTTCCTATCCAACGCAGGACCAGGTGAATGGAAAAGTGGACAACGACGGATCCCAGAAATAATAGCCACAAATGAATCCTGAGGGACCCCACTGACTATAATGGGGTCCATAGGGTGTCCGTTATTCTTACTGGAATCGCCAGATGAAAAAAAATTGAGCTTGAAAGACATTTTCCTTGAGTGATTTCTAACAAATACTGTCACAGAGACTCCGCACTGATGTGAATGGAGCCTTACAATGATAATATCTATTTGTGCCTTTATTTATTGCACATTGTAAAGTCTTCTCATTGCTGATCTGAAACATTATGTCAAATTTTAAGTTCTGTTTTTGTTTTCATCTCTAGCTGAATTTTTCCAAGATTGCTTGTCAGAAAATGACATGGATGAGATGAATATTGAGATTATGCGGAACAAGCTATACAAGGTACGACGGTCTACAGCATGTGGACAGCTAGACATAATTCCATATCTGGAGAAGACATGTTTACAAATCAATAAGTCTGATTTTTCTCTATATAGGTTACTATGACATTGATTTTAGAAGATAGGAAGTGTTGTTAGAGACGCTTAAGCTTTAAAGTGAACATGTCACCATTTCTAAATGGAAACATTCTAATAACAGAGAACTAGGGGGCGCAATAACACTCATAAAAAGACTGTACACCCCACAACTCTGTGAAGCTTCTCAGTCAGAGGAGCTACATAAGGCCGGGGCCCCACATGGCGTAAACGCGAAAAAACGCAGCATTTTACAGTCACAGCAAAGTGGACGGGATTATAGCGAATCTCATGCCCTATTTGCAGTAAAATACACGGTGCGGACACGCAGTGATTTCCCAAATCGTTACGGTTTTGGAAATCGCAGGATGTCAATTATATCTACGGATCACCGGCGGTTTCCCTATAGATATAATTGAAGCAGAAAGTCTGCAGAGGAAGCCTCTGCGAACTTTCTTTGCCAAGCACTGCGGGAAGAACTGCGATGTGTTGCCACGGCGGCATTTTTAATATTTTTTGGGAGGTTACCAGGGCTGTAGTGATGTGTTTTAGGCCAAGGCCCCATGTGGCATCCCACAGCAAGAAAGTGCTGCAGGACGTCACATGGGGCCTTAGCCTAAAACACATCACTGCAGCCCTGGTAACCTCCCAAAAAATATTAAAAGTTAAACATTTTTGCAAATATAAGTAATTACAAATTTTGCAGTGTTTTAAAGATTTTCTCTTTTGTCTTGATCAGTTGCCAATGGATACGACCATGAATGCAGGAACTTTCTATGGTCTGGGACTTGCCAGAAACCCAGCCATGATTTCCTTATTGTAGCCGGGTTATCTTCTCATACATGTAGTGTATGATAACAGCCTGATAACCTGTCTCAATAAGGAAATCATGTCTGGATTCATAACCACACAAATTTAATGGTTATGTTCATGCGCTGCATGCGTTTTTTAGCCAAGCCTAGAAGTGGCTACACAAGAATTGGGAAATATATAGGAAGTTCTTCTACTTCTCCCTTCTGCTAAATCCACTTCTGGCTTTGGCTCAAAAAAAAACGCAGCAGAATCTGCAACAAAAAAAAAAGCAGCAATTCTGCAGCTCTTTTTTTCCGCAATGTGTGGATGAGATTAACTAGAATCTCATTCACTTTGCTGGTACTGTAAAGCTCAGCAGCCAAGAACACTGCATCTCCACCATGTAGGGCCTTAGCTGAATATGACAAGTCCAGCTATAAACGTACAGATTATTACTGAAATGCTGCTTTGTGTTATGATATTTTATGCAGTCGTTCTCTGCTCTCTATTGTTATGTCTGTTTTCTCTACCAGTCATATCTAGAGGCTTTCTACAACTTCTGCAAATCTCTAGGAGGAACGACCGAAGAAATAATGTGCGAAATTCTTCAGGTATAAAATGGTGAAATGAGTCTGATTTTTCTTTTTTTGCTATAGTAAAATATTAATTTTAGACACTTGTAAAGTTTATGTAATTAGAAGGTATCGTACAGGACACCATGAAACATACAGCTGGTTGTGAATAAGACATAATGGCCCAGATTTACTAATATTTAGACACACATTATGAAAATACACCAGATTTATCACAGTGACTGATGCTGGATGATAAATCTTTGGTATCTTCGGACATTTTGGCCTGAATTTATACCACCCTTTATGCTAGATTCATGCTAGCGTTCAGGCAAATCCGTCTGAGATTCTGCTTAAATCAGTGGAGAGAAAAGTCCTGCAAGCAGGAAACTGGTGGAAATCAACGGAAACCAGGCAGATACCCGTCGGACCCCATTAAAGTTTATGGCACAGGTGTCAAACACAAGGCCCGCGCGCCGAATCCGGCCCGCTGCCTTCTGTTATCCGGCCCGGCACTTATCTGGCCCGCAGGGGGGCGGTATTTTTTATTGTCTATGTAATGTAAACCAGCCCAGGACAGGCCGCTTAAAAAAAAACAAAAAAACAAAGCTGCGCGATACCTGTCCTGGGCTGGTTTACGAGACCTCTGCATGTCAGCGCAGGCGGCGATACACTGACACACAGACGTCGCGGACAAGAAGAGGAGGAGGCGGCGGCTGCATCAAGGCATCGCAGGTAGGTGAGGATAAGTGTTTTTTATATATATAAATAGGCCGTTGCCTGCTGGAGTATCCCCGGCACGTAACGGCCTATTTACTTACCGATCCCCGCTGCTGGTCGTGGCCGCCCCCGCTTCCCCTTCTGCTATGGGACGCAGAAGCGGCTGTGTGCAGGAGCGGGGATGGTAAGTGAGGCCGCGGCCGGCGAACCCCATCAAATACTACTATTATTATACTCCGGGGTCTTTTCAGACCCCGGAGTATAATAATCGGAGACCCAGGGGAGGTGATAAACATAAAAACCAGAGTTAGAGTTACTCACCTCTCCGGCAATCCGATGTTACTCCCAGCAGTCTTCGGCCTTCTTTGGTGACGTCGCAGGCGTCACATGAGCCGGGCCGACGTCATTATGTCGCGACGCCGGTCTGTGCGACATTGAAGAAGGTCGACCGCAGGGAGAGCACCGGAGCCCAGGTAAGTAACACTGGTTTTATGTTTGTCACCACCTGGGTCTCCAATCATTATACTCTGGGGTCTGAAAAGACCCCAGAGTATAATAATAGTTCATGGGTGGGGGGTCACTATGGGACATAATACCATGTGCAGGGGCCACTATGAAGCATAATACCGTGTGCAGGGGCCACTATAAAGCATAATACCGTGTGCAGGGGTAAACGGTATTTGTATATTGCTTAATTTTTGATATATTCAGAAAAGGATGAGGATAGTATGTAACATGCCAATGTCTTAGGTTTTAACAATACATTATGTTCTTCCTGGTTGCCCTCAAAGGGCTGATTGTAACACTACTTTGGCTCATTTTTGGCGTATTCATGGTGCATTTAAGCCATGCCTCCTTTTCTGACAATCCACACCCATAAGTCTAGTATGTCAAAAAATTTGATGCACCAAAGATGGAAAACATACAAACAAGGAGTTTTTATGTTTTCCCCATGTTTGCGTGGGTTTCCTCCAACTTCCGTGGCTCCACCTTCTGTCCTAAAATGTGGAATAAAACTTCCATTTTTGGATATGTATTTCACATCTTTTAGGGATAGTAAAGGAGCATGACATTGACATATAGTAGCTGGCAGCAGCCATATATAACTGTGTCACTCCCTTTTGTAGTTTGAAGCGGACAGACGGGCATTTATCATCACTATCAATTCATTTGGCACTGAGCTTAACAAAGAAGATAGAGAGACTTTGTACCCAACCTGTGGCAAACTGTTCCCAGAGGGACTGCGACTACTGGCCAACGCGGAAGACTATGACCAAGTGAAGAACATAGCAGAATACTATGCTGTATGTACATTCATAATAGTTAATGTATGTGTGCTATGGACACAGTTATCATTTTTATCAATCTGTTATTGGAAATTGTTGCAATCAAAGCCAATGAATTATTGGTTTAACATCAACATCTACATTGCTGACTGCCATAAAGTATGTGAAGACTAGTAATTTCTTACACTTCAATGTTTAATGGAAACCTGGCCTATGGTACATACAGTCTGATAAGGCAGCATACTAGGAGGAGCTGAACAGGTTCATGTAATTTTTTGGGGAAAAGATTCAGTGTATCTTGATAGCTATAAATCTCTGCTAGCTTTTGACTTAGGAGTCTAGTGGGCGGTCCTTATCAGTAATTGATAGCTAGCCTTGTGTGCACACTCGTACAGGGAAAGGTTGACACTAGAGATGAGCGAATCGATTCTGCAGAAGTGGAATTCGATCCGAATTTCAGGAAATCTTCGATTCTCCACGATTTTGGATTTCCTGATGCTTCGTGGTAACGAATATTTAGTAAGGACCTTTGTGACATCAGACGGTCACATGATGTTCTCTAGTGATGTGATTGGGTAGGCGTGTCTTTGCTTTGTTAGCAGATCCTTCCACATCAATAAAAGTTGTCCATGCTGAAGAGAGAGAGAGAGAAACCTGACCGCGGCATCCAAGGGCTTCCGCCATTTTGCCGCCCATCCCAGCTCTCTGTAGCCTGGAAATAGCTGTTTATTTGCCGCGAAGTAATTCGGATCGAAGCAAATTTTTCTGGAACTTTGAATCGAACTTTTGAGAAATTCGCTCATCTCTAGTTGACACCTATGCTGTATCTAAAACCAGCTCTGGTTAGTCCTTTAATAAAAGAATGATGCCGCCTGTCCTAATACCTTCTGTATTGCATTTTGCAGGAGTACAGAGCGTTGTTCGAGGGAGTTGGAACTGGAACCGGAGAAAAGACATTAGAAGACAAGTTCTTTGAACATGAGGTAGGATATATAGAGGAGCATATTTGCACTTACTAAACTGACTTATGGCATCTTGTTTATGCCTGACTCACCATAAGGTCAATGTCATGTGTGACAAATACTCTGCAGAATTTTCGTTAGGGGAATTTAGCAGCATGTTCCTCTGCAGTTCTCCAAGTGTACTGGGGGGCAGGCCTGACTAGTTTTGACTCTTCTCTGGAACTACATCCCAACAACACCCCTGTTTTCAGCCTCTGTCTACATCACAGCTGTCTGCAGGCAAATATCGGAAATCAGGCCCCGCCCCCAGTGCACTTGTGGGATGATTTGCATATCCATAAAAAGATGGTTATCTCTGCGTTGCTTCATTGGTGTGTGGCCACAAAGGTATGTTTCTTCTCCTATTAAATCCCCCTACATGGCACTGTTATTGATATAGGAAGCATTTTGGCCCTGACAGACACCCTGTTACCTCAAAATCCAGATTGCAGAGACAATCCAGCAACATTCTGAACCATAGGTCATATCAGATTTTATATTTCACGTTCTTTGTCTTGTCCCATCTCCTCTGTAATCTATGCTTGATGATGATTTACAGATGTCACTTTAGTATGTTCTTTGTCTCCAGGTGAAAATGAACGTGCTGGCGTTTAACAATCAGTTCCACTTTGGGGTCTTTTACGCCTACATTAAGTTAAAGGAGCAAGAATGTCGCAATGTCGTGTGGATCGCAGAATGCATCTCTCAAAGGCACCGAACTAAAATCAACAACTACATCCCTATTCTGTAAACCGTCCGTTCATCCACAATGTTGAGGGTTAGCGTACCATGTATTATTGTAATATTTATGAATGTTAGGAAATTGCAAAAAATTCCAAAATACATGTTGCTGAAGCTTCTGTAACATTATCTAGAATATATTTTATTCATCCTGATCTAGTACATGGCAGAATGTGTTATGCTTCATAATACTAAGCAAGAAGGTTATGCTATAAAATAATAACTGAAGGCACTTTTTTGTTGCAGACTGGTTTCCTTCATGGTTACTACAGTATATTCTCTTAACCGAACTTAGGACATATTCACACAGTAAAAGTTTGAGACAGAAAACATGCTGAGCCTGCTTTCAAAATTACTCCTGATTTTGGACATGTAATGGCACCCCCAGCTACGCCAGCCTACCCAAAGGGTGAACAGGCCACCCTCGAAGTCAAGCCATAGAATCAAACACACAACTCACAGGTTACAGTCTTCAAATCAGTTCACATGGGACAGTTAACACACTTCTTAGATTAGTTGGCATCTCACGTGGGTAGCGTTCAGACCCCACGGGTACTGATATTCCAGACTCTTCTGTAGACTCACTCCGACAGCTTTCAGTTAAGCCCAGGAGTACCCCACTCAGAGACTGACACATCAGACTCCGCAGAAATGGATGCACCAAAATCCTGAACGGACTGACAGAGCTTCCCCCAAAAGGTGCTGGTAAACAACCTTTAAAGGGATATTCCCTAGTGTGAAGGGCACCGCCCACAGCACAGCCATACGGAGAAATGCAGTTTCATGTGGGAATCATCATCCAGAAAATATTAGAATGAAAAGTGGCGCAACAAAATTAAAGTCACAGTTACATGAAAATACATATTCACATTTATTTTGTACATCAACAGGGCATGTAAATACACAGTGAACACTTAAAGAGAACCTTGCACCACCTCCAACAAGTCCAGCTATTTACATCAATTAATAAATTACGCTCCACTGATTGTGGCACAGTTGGAATTTTCTCTCTAGCCCCCACCATTCCCAAGCAATAGCTGCTGTTAGTTTTGTTGCCTGATATGCTATTTAGTTTCTGTACAGTCAGGAGGGCGGTGTCAGGCAGGAGCAGACAAGGGGTGTGATTCTGAGCTCTGACACTGGCTGCCTCTGATTGGTGCTCTGAATCATGCCCCCTGCCTGACACCGCCCTCCTGACATTACAGAGCCTAACTAGCACATCAGGCATCAAAACTAACTGTGCTTGATGCTCAGGAATGGTGGGGACTAGAGAGAAAATTCCAACTGTGCTGGAATCAGTTGGGCAGCAGCTATTAACAGATCATAAGGACTTAAATTGGTGGAGGTGGTGAAAGGTCCTCTTTAACCAATGTATCATACAGGCTCACAAATAATAATGTGCATAGAAAACACATGCACACAACTGTACAGCAGCCTATCCTGAGGGAGAACCTGTGTCAGTTGCACACTTAAGGTTTAGAAACCACTTTAGATGGATTTTAACATACATACTGAGCTTGACCCTGTTTTTAGCATGGCTTAGAATGCAGAATGAGTGTCAAGAAATGACATGTCCCTTATTTTATCAGTGGATTAGATTGCAGGTGCAGAATGTACAACAGAATCAGTGAAGATAAAACTCTGAGTTCACATATTGTGGTCAAATTAAATTGTTTCAAAAATATGCATAAATGCACCACAAAATCTCATTGTTCATTGTCAGATTTTGTGCAAATCGCAGTTAATAAAATATGACTTGACAGCAACATGGAAACTGACGTTAAGTGCTAAGTGTACTTTCACATGTGTCATTTTAATGGGAGATTTTCAAGCCAATCTCAAGCATAGCTCAGAGAGGGAGGGGGAATATAGGAAAGAGTCTATTTCTGAAAGCTGCTATATAACCTGTGATAAAAAAAAAAAATCTGACTGCTTTATTCCGTCAGTACTTACCTAAATAAGTCCTGCATGACTCTGGGGCTGTTTCTGAGTGACAGAAAGTTATGGAGCAGATTCTCCTTTACTTACTGTGTGCAGAATATGGCAGATTGTTTCCACCTACCAGCTCAGGGAGATATACAAACTACAGATAGAAGCTGCAGAGGGGGAAACATGTACATAATGCGAAAAATAGTGTTCCTAGAAATAGTGTTACTAGAAATAGTGTTACTCATATACACACAGCAGCGTATTCTGAAAAGTCTCGGGTGTGCTTTAAATGGGGAGTCATCTCAATAATGGGATTAGAAATCATACCTTAAAATTTACAGCAACATAATATAAGAAAACATCCTTGGAAATTCACAAATTTATCCTAACTCTGAGGGTCACATGGAGTAAAATTTTCCCCCAATAACTTCCCCCAACAACAGATTATGATTGGATAAATAAAGTATCCAATCCTAACACATTGCCAGAGATGGCAAAGAAATTGAGGTAATCCATATAGGATGAGTATAATCCCATGTCGATCCCTCCTTATGGTCGGGCTCCTCTCATTCTGTGTAGTGTTGGGCAAATTGGTTCGCAGCAAACCGGATTCAACCCAAATATTCCAAATTATTCAGTTTTGAACAAAACCGAAGAATTTGGGATTCATCTTGGATGAGCTAAAATGGCTGGTGCGACTGTAAATGATTATACTTTGGGGTCTATAATAGTTGGAGGCCCAAAGTAGGTGTGAAAAATAGAAAAAAAAAATATACTCACCTTTCCTCACTTCTTTTAGGCCTTCTTGCAGTGTCCAACAACCTGTGCCTTCCTCCTCCGTGTGCTCTGGTGCTCTTCTGTGACGTCATGCGCCCGTGGTCACTGCTGAGGCCTCATTATACTTAGTGTGTCCATGTCAACGCTGAGGCCCAGTAACAGGACTCAACGGTGACCCTTGGCGCATGAAGCTGGCTCTGGCGCTCTTCTGTGACGTCACGCACCTGGAGGAGGAAGACACAGATCACAGGACGCTGCAAGGAGGCACGAAACAAGTGAGGGAAGGTGAGTATAAATGTTTTTTTTTAATTTTTTACACCTCCCCTGAGCCTCCACCTTTTATAGGACTCCTCAGACCCCATAATTTAATAATTTCACGTCCATTCTTATCTGAACAAGTTCAGACCGAACCGGAGGATCGTTTTGTCCGAACACCGGATGAAACAAATCTTGAGAGGTCCACCATTCCTTAGTTGTGTCTATAATCATTACTGAACACCATTTTGTCATCCAGGAGCAATGCAACAAATCTCACTCACAACTGACTGACTTTATCATTTTCCACCTACGGGACCCAAGGGCCACATCGGCAGCTGGTTCTGCCTACATCACATAGACATGGTGATGTTATAATGTATTATTTCCAGATTAATTAACCCTTTGTATTCTTTTGCATTGTGTAATACTACATATCTAATGAAGAACAATAAGGCCTAATCAAACTTTCATTAATTTTATCATAAAATGTGTAACTAATAGGATTGACTTGTCTATTTCGCAATATTTTGTTAT
Organism: Leptodactylus fallax; assembly: GCA_947044405.1. Lineage (NCBI taxonomy): Eukaryota > Metazoa > Chordata > Amphibia > Anura > Leptodactylidae > Leptodactylus > Leptodactylus fallax. The sequence continues at coordinate 271,983 of CAMRHE010000057.1, forward strand.
ATATGATGTAATTTTCTTTTTGTCACTAGATGGCGCCATTTGTGTACTGTTTTTGCAAGTCAATTAAACTGAGGAAAGAAGTCACAAAACAAAGCATAAAGTCATTTTGTTGCTATCACTTCATGAAAAAAGTCAAAATAAGCAAAAAAAAAAAAAAAAGTGTTTGTGGGCTAATAATGTATTTATAGGGCTTATAAGACCAATGATATACCCTTCAAACAGGTCATTAGACAAAGATTGTTGTGGATCGACACCTGGGACCCCCGCAGATCAGCTGTTTCAAGTGACAACAGCAATCCATGCAGGACTGTTTTAACCATAGGACAAACAGTCCATGTGCACTGGGCCTTATGGTAGTGACGGGGCCCCTCAGTCTACTAGGATTGAGAAGGGCAGCCCTGCCTTACATATGCTGTCCTGGTGTTTCTAGCGGCAAGTAATGAGATCAACTCTATTTGAATCCTTAGGATGCAGATTAAGTTGAATACAATGGTGGAGCGTGAGATATCAGCTCTGTGCTCCGTCATATAGTCTTCAGCTGATGATGCTTGCGGCAAGCGGGGCCAACTCTTTTTTTTTTTTTGTATATAATATATTGAATGGTCACTGAGGGGGCATTATGTGGGGGCTACTTGAGGGGACACTATATTGTGTGGGTGCCACTTAAGGGGGCAATAAATAATTTGGAGGGCCCACTGATGTTCCCTTTGAATGGGGCCCACCAATGTCTTTAAACGTCCCTGACTCCATGAGTGCCACTTCACACAGCCTGTTTGCAGCACAGTCTCATTCAAGTGAATGGAGCTGAGCTGCAATACCAAGCATAGCCACTATACAATGCATGGCGCCACGCTTAGTGTGCAGTGAAGAAGTCACGGTGTGCTAGACCAAATTTTGCAGTCTCTGCAAACAACTGATCTGCAGGGATCCCTCCTTGGTGTTGGACCCCCACCTATCTTCAGTTGATAACCTATCCAAGGGAAGGTCAACAGTCTTACAAGTGTGGAAAATTCCTTTAATTTAGCATAATTACCATTATCAGCTGAAGGATCCCTGAGATAGTGATGAGAAAAATAAAAGCATATGACACTTTTGGCTTCTTGCTTTTGCAGCACATCTCTACCCTTCCCAGTAATAGCAAAAAATCCATATAATGCTCCCCAATTTAACAGCACACCCCCTCCCCTGTTATCATTGCTGGCCTACTGCAGCCATAATATTGTGTCAGGCTGCTACTGCACATCACATAGCGCTATATAATGCTCCTCAACATATTATGCTGGTAATGCTACCTTGTACTGTTCACCCTTGTATTCACTAGTGCACCCATGTACCCACAGGCACACATCTTCTTATTCAACTGTATCCACATTCTAAAAATGCAGATTACTATTACTTATTGCTATGGACTAGGTCAGGATCCTCATCCTTCCTAGGTTCTGGATATAAAGAAGAATTGATTGTTTGGGTGGGACTTCCTTCATGTCGGGAGGGATCAGGAAGTTTAGATCAGCAGGGGACCCGGGAAGTGCCAGAACTGCAGTGTTGGGGGATCCGTGAGGTTGGTAACTCTTCTTTTATATTTTAACCCATTTTTCCCTTTAAACAAGTTTTACACAATGAGAATTTCTAGACTATAGGATGACGGATTACAAGAACTGTACGGTCTAACTTCTGGCAACCAACAAACTTATATAACTATAGACTTACAGTATATAACATCATGTAGCCTGTGCTTTATAGCCAGACTATGGGAATCAATCTGAGATATACATCAGGAGGATTTCTCAATGTATACCACTGATGGATACCTCCGACTAATGCTATTGTATGGTGAATAGAGGCATTGGTCACCCACTGGTACCCATGTTAAAAACATATACCATACAGTATGCCTTTTTCCACTGGATATTTTTGGATAGAATGGGGTAGCCAACTATATCCTATACATAAAAAAAAAACAACCAAAAAAATATACTGACATAAACCAGCCCGACAACTGACAAAAAGAACACTCTTGTGCCCTCCCTTGGGTGAATGGGAGCTAATGGCTACTTTTAACTACATTCCAGGAACGTACCCCGGCACATGTCAAATGTAACTGTAACAGTATTGGTAAGCTGTTCTCTACGCTCACCCCTCGGTACCTCCAAACTACTACTGTTGGCAGCTGAACAAATTCTTCTAAGGCTTAGTATGTCTGCAGATTCCTATGTATTATTTTTCATACATCCCCTATATGAAGTATACAGACATGGACAAAATTGTTGACACCCCTCGTTTAATGAAAGAAAAACCCACAATGGTCACAGAAATAACTTGAATCTGACAAAAGCAATTTGCCAAACTACATGTTGACAAGCCACAAAGCTTCTGGGAGAATGTCCTATGGACAGATGAGACAAAAATTGAAATTTTTGGCAAGGCATATAAGCTCTATGTTCTATGGAAAAATGAAACATATCTTGAAAAGAACACTGTCCCTACTGTGAGACATGGAGGAGGCTCTGTTATGTTCTGGGGCTGCTTTGCTGCATCTGGCATAGGGTGTCTTGAATCTGTGCAGGGTACAATGAAATCTCAAGACTATCAAGGGATTCTAGAGAGAAATGTGCTGCCCAGTGTCAGAAAGCTTGGTCTCAGTCGCAGGTCATGGGTCTTGCAACAGGATAATGACCCAAAACACAGCTAAAAACACCCAAGAATGGCTAAGAGGAAAACATTGGACTATTCTGAAGTGGCCTTCTATGAGCCCTGACCTAAATCCTATTGAGCATCTTTGGAAGGAGCTGAAACATGCCGTCTGGAAAAGGCACCCTTCAAACCCGAGACAACTGGAGCAGTTTGCTCATGAGGAGTGGCCAAAATACCTGGTGAGAGGTGCAGAAGTCTCATTGACAGTTACAGGAATCGTTTGATTGCAGGGATTGCCTCAAAAGGTTGTGCAACAAAATATTAAGTTAAGGGAACCATCATTTCTGTCCAGGCCTGTTTCATGAGTTTTCTTTTTTAAAAAATTCTGTTGAAGCATGGTTGAAAAGCAATGTCTGACTTTCATTTGTTCATTTTCATAGAATTTTTATATATTATTACTTTTGTCAGATTCAAGTTATTTCTGTGACCATTGTGGGTTTTTCTTTCATTAAATGAGGGGTACCAACAATTTTGTCCACGTGTGTAAGAGGTCAGAGCTCAATGTCCAAATTGAAAATTCTTATATTTAATCAAATCTCTATTTACTAGGAGAATAAAACACAATAAAAAAAAACAAAACAAAAAACAATAAATAAAAGAGAAAACTGTGAAAAGTAAGTGTGGGCTGTAAGTGTGGGCTATATACAGATTATCAATTATATAAGTGGTCTTGTGATGTATTCTATAGTAACACTGGCCAGACTTATAAGTACATCATTTACGTAATTTCTCTTAAAACATGTTTTAATTAAACATTCCCAATAGCAGATCAATGTGAACATAACAGCTAATTTGATCTCAGACTCTCAATACTGGGCCTTACAATGTATAGGCAAAAGGTGGCCCAAAAATAATTAAAGGGGTTGTCCAGAATTTGGAGCAACCCATGAGGCAGACAGGATGATGTAAAAGAAAAAAAAAAAGCATACTCACCTGTACCTGATGCTCCATTGCCCAGCGCCAGTGCACTTTCCATTGCATGCCATGGCTGCGGTGCAAGAAGTCCTGAGCCTCACGTGACCGCTGAGGCCACTTATTCGAGAGGGAGCGGTGACGTCACTCACATACAACAGAGTGGCGGGGACAGATGAGTACTGTATGCTTTTCTTTTTTTTATTTTTACATCACCCTGGCCGCTCCATGGGTTGCTCCATATCTTAGACAACCCCTTTAAGTAGGCTCTCATACTAACCTGCCCATTAAATGCTTATTTTAATATTGATTTTCTGCACAGTTTTTATGCAGGTCGAACACTTCAAGCTATTATTCTCAGTAATGTAGGACTTGGCACTCGGCATTACTGAAAGCCACGTGTTGTTGCAGGAGACTCGGCCATATTTCACACAGGTAATGAAAATGCTCATTAGCTGCGCTAAGTAATTTAACAATTTTTTCAGGCCCCCCCCCCTTATGTCAATGTAAATTCAGCAAATACAAGCTAGTAACGTGACTGCCAGCTCTGTAAGGGAATTAAACTCCATCAATACAATAGTGCTAGAAGGTGGAATAGCTAAAGCTGGCCATGCACATTATAGTCGGACAAACTCACCAGTTTTGGCCAGACTGGCCGGAATGCCCCCAATGACAGATGTTGGGTGAAAGAAGGATATGGCGTGTTGGATCTCATAGAGGAGTTTTTTTTTAACTTTACCCATCTTAAATAAACACATATGCTTGGTCAAACGTCCATAATGGAGACAGGTGACATATCTCACTCAGCATTTGCATTGGTATGGTCAGATTAAAGAGGACCATTCATCACATCCAGTTTTTTGCATCCTTTAGGCGCCACTCCACTGATTCTGGCACAGTTGGAAGGGGAAGCCTTCTATAACACGGGGTTCAGGTTGGAATCACTACTGTAAGGGTGGCTTGCTGCTTCTGCTGCGTTCCAACAAGCCTTGGTTAAAAGAAATCTGGATATGAATATGGGATCTATACAATATAATGCTCTTATTTGTGAATAAGCATCAGCATTCAATAATTAAAGGGAGTGTGTCAGGTCCAAAATGCCTCCCAAACCAATAAGAATACAATTTAGGTGCCTTTAATAGGAGCAGAAACATACCTTTGTGGCCACAATCTGATGAAGCAATGCAGAGATAACCATATTTTTATGAATATGCAAATCAGTCTGTATGTACACTGGAGGCGGGCCTTATTTGAATACAGATAGCCATGACACAGGCACAGACTGGATAAAGAATGGTGCGAGGAGACCATTCAGAGGAGAGCTGGAGCACTTGCAGTCATCTGTAGGCAAATCTAGTAAACAAGCCACACCCTTTGGGCACTTGCTGGCTGATTTGCATATCTCTAAAAAGATGATTATCTCTGCATTGATTCACAAAGGTTAGGTTTCTGCTCCTATTAAAGGTCCCTACACTGCTTCACTATTGGTTTGGAAGGTATTGTGAACCTGCCAAACTCCCTTTAAGCTGTGAAGTAGGTATGTTGCATTTAACAATAAGATGCTATCAGTTCCTTTAAGTCAAATTCTCAATACAACAAGGAATAAGCATGACTCAGCTTGGCACCGGTATACCTCTAAGTATAGGTGACAGATGATATTTCTGAGAATCTAAACTTGGCAGCAGATAAGAATCGACTTTACCTGTCCTGCAGGACATACAATTAATGTCTATCGAGTCCAGCCTATGATATTTTCCTGCTGCGTTGACTCCTCTTCCTGTAATTACCTACAAGGCTTGTTCATCAAGATGTCAACTGAGTAGCCGCAGGATGCAGAAGTGGTTTCATTCATTTCTGCATTCACCTTTCATTCACTGAATGTAAAGGCAACAGGAGCCACTTCTTTCTGTGTGTCTGTCACGAGACTACGTCAGATTTGTATCTACTGGAACTGCTAAAGATTCCTATAGAATGACAGCAAGCAGAGGTATTGCAATGTAAGAAATACATTTACTATAAATTGTATATTTATTCATTATTCAGATACATTTATTTGCTAAAACCAGAATACCTAAACAAAGCCAACCATTCCTATTAGATTAACCATAAAGGGAAGGGTAGCTTTTCTTTAAAGAGGATCTTTCACCAACCCCAACAAGTCCAGCTATTTATATCATTAATAGCTGCTGCTCCACTGATTCCGGCACAGTTGGAATTTTTTCTCTAGCCCCCACTGTTCCTGAGCAATCAATGCTGTTAGTTTTGTTCCCTGATATACAGTGTCGGACTGGGATGTCTAGGGCCCACCAGTGGAATTGTTTCTAGGGGCCCACCATCAGGACCCCTGCAGATCAGCGGTACCGAGACAGGGCGGCTAAAGGTAATAACATGCCGGGAGCCATGCTGCTCACCCACTATACCATGTGCACCACTGCACTACCTAAACCTACTGCTACACCTTGTATGGCAAGTGAACAGCGTGGCTCCAAGAATTGTTACCTTTACCTGTAGCCGCACTGTCCTGGAAAAGCTGATCTGCAGAGGTCCTGGCTGTTGTATCATCGCAGATGTAATATTGATGGCCTATCCTAAGGACAGGCCATCAATAATAGAAAGATGGATAAATCCTTTAAAGAGGTTGTCCGGGGAATTGGAGCAACCCAAGTAGCTGACGGGAGGTGTAAAGTAAAAAATAAGTAAATTAAAAAGCATACTCACCTGTCCCCGGCGCTCCGTTGTCCGCTGCCAGTGTCCATTCAGTCTCATGCCGGCGCCTCCTTGCTGGGAGTCCTGCACCTCATGTGATCGCTAAGACCAATTAGGTACAGGATTTCCAGAAATGAGACCGAACAGACACAGGGAGGGGACAACGTGCTGGGGACAAGTGAGTATGCTTTTTTTTAACATTTTCTTATTTTTACACCTCCCTGGCGGCCGACACAGTGGTCGCTCCAGTTTATGGACAACCTCTTTTAAGGGGTTGTCTGGGCCAAATTTTTCTATGGTCACTTCACTGGTCCCCCCACATAGTGGCCTCTTCACTGGTCCCCCATACTGTATGGGGAACAGTGATGAGGTCATTATATTGTGTGGGAGCAGTGATGGGGGCTAACATCCTGTGGGGGGGACATTAAACTGTGTGGGGCATATTAAAGGGGTTGTCCAAGGTTAATCTTTTTTATGGCCTATGCTCAGGATAGGCCATAAATACCTGATCGGTAGAGGGCTGACACAAGGCCCCATCAGCTGTTCAGAGCCACTTCCGGAGCCCGTTCTGTACACAACACAGGGCCGGAAGCAGAAAGCTCCATCCGCTGTATAGCAGCCCGGCGCCTTCACTGCAGCTCAGCTCCTACTGACTTCAATAAGTGCTGAGATACAGTGAAGGTGCCCGGCGAATACACAGTGGACAGAGCTTTCTGCTTCTGGTCCTGTATTGTGTACAGGACGGGCATCAGAAGTGGCTCCGTACAGCTGATCGGTCCGGGGTCAGCCCCCTACAGATCAGGTATCTATGGCCTATCCTGAGGATAAACCATAACAAATTATGCCTGGACAACTCCTTTAATATACACCCCAGGACCCCCCCTAATGCAACACACTTTAAAGAGATTGTCCAGTATAATTTTTTTCTTTTTTACAATTAGTCCAGTGGAGGTGAATCCCCCCTACCACCCCCGCCCCCCCCAAAAAAAACCAAAACATACTAAACATACTCACCTGTCTCCGGTGTCCTTCCAGCACGGTCCGGTCCTGCATCTCCGCTGTTTTCTTTTTGCCAGAATTCCTCAGGGGTCGTCTGACGTCACAGGTAGTCATGTGCAGGTTGAACTTCAGCTGGAAGAAAACAACAGAACTGCAGGACCGAACCGCGCTGGGAGACACTGGGGACAGGAGAGAAAGTTTGGAGGGTTTTTTTGTTTTAAATCACCTGCCCTGGTGTAATTAAAAAAAAAAAATGAAGGAGCCACTGTATGGAGTATAAGCTCCACAGTGGCCCCCACCCAGTATTATAAGCACCACAGTGGCCCCCACCCAGTATTATATGCGCCACAGTGGCCCCCACACAGTATTATATGCTCCACAGTGGCCCCCCACCCAGTATTATAAGCTCCACAGTGGCCCCCACCCAGTATTATAACCTCCACATCGGCCCCCACACAGTATTATATGCGCCCAATAGCCCCCCTCCGCTCCGCTTCAGTGCGATTATTATACTCTGGGGTCTCCTCAGACCCCAGAGTATAATAATCGGAGGCCCAGGGGAAGTGATTAAAAATAACAAACTCTCATACTCACCTTGCTTTACCTTTCCTTGGCATCCTCGCTCCATCCTGCCGTCTTCGGCGTCTTCAGGCACTCTTCTGACGTCACTGCCGAGGCCTGTGATTGGGCCTCAGCGGTCACGTGGGGGCGCACTGACGTCATTACGCGGCCGCGCCCCATGTGACCGCTGGGGCCTAATCACAGGCCTCAGTCATGACGGAAGAGCGCCGGAGAGGACGCTGTGCCCAGGAGAGGTGAGAATATGTATTTATTATTTTCAGTCACCTCCCCTGGGCTGCCATCTATTGGAAAGAGGCCTGCAATATGCCAGGGCCCCTCTACAATAACAGTATGTATAGCGGTCGGGGAACCAGGCTTTCCCCGACCGCTATCATAGTGGTCCGGGGCCCCGGCCATCTCCAGCTGGCCACGGGTCCTATACCCCGCCGAGCTCGGTCGCGGTCGCACCCCCTGCGACTGCGATCGTTATGCTACTGGTCAGGGGCCCGATCGGGATCCTGAGCATCCTGATCGGGCCCCTGACCAGTAGGACTAATAGTCAGGGCTCGGGGCCCACCGGTGGATTCACCGGTTCCCCGGTGGGCTAGTCCGACCCTGCTGATATATGATTTAGTGTCTGTACTGTCAGGAGGGCGGTGTCAGGCAGGAGCAGACAAGGGGTGTGATTCTGAGCTCTGACACTGGCTGCCTCTGATTGGGGCTCTGAATCACGCCCCCTGCCTGACACCGCCCTTCTGACATTGCAGAGCTTAAATAGCACATCAGGAACCAAAATTAACTGCACTTGTTGCTGGGGAATGATGGGGGCTAGAGAGAAAATTCCAACAGATGCTAAGAACTGGAGTTGGTGGAGGTGGTGAAAGGTCCTCTTTAATTTTGTTCAGTTAAAATATTATTATTATTATTAATAAAAATAATAATCATAATAATAATAAAATAATCATAAATAATAATAATAATTTAGCCTTCTATGAAATTGACCCTAGTGGTAGCCACTGATTTCCCAGCTCCGTATCTCTACCCACACTTCGAGGCCCTTACGTGAAAAAAGTGCATTACAAAAGTTTGTTGTTGATGTTGTTTTACATCTTCTTACAAGTAAAGAAAGTAAAGTGATTGTGCAGGAATTAAAGCAACCTGTGTGGAGGCTGGGGTAGGTGTAAAAAATAAAAAGACAAATTTGCTCACCTGACTGTTGAGTGTCATGCCAGCGCCTCATTGCCAGAAATCCTGCGCCTCATGTGATCACTGAAGCAGAGGCGTAGCTAGGGGTTCAGCACAGGGGGGCGAACATGTCCAAGTGGGCCCCCAACTTAGGTATACCGATATTATCACTATACGGTGACCGTATAGTGGTATATATCGGATCTACACAGGGCTCTACAGATGATTTAGGCAAATACAGTAACAGTGCAGTAACATTTCGTGACTTACCGGTGACGTCTCTGACTACTCATTCACATTCCCCATCTCTTTCATATGAACCGCCATGACCATTTCTTCCAGTCTCTGTAAAGTTTGCAGCACAGACATTTTTGGCTCCTCACTTTTCCAGACACCTGACCCACATTGTCCTCACCTACACACCCATCCTGCTGCTACCCCAATTATAAAATATATAATATAACCCCCCATAATAATACCCACAAGTGCATCTTTAAATTAATAACTTCCCTGTGTACCCCTTTAAATAGTGCCCCTTATTAATAATGCCCCAGGTGTTTCCTAATTAAAAAGTAAACAAAAGGTAAAAATAATTAATGGGGTTCCAATAATCGGGACCCCGAGGATCAGCTATTTGAATGAACCGTGGTACCTGTGTAAGCGCCTTGACCCCTTCTCTGTTTACATAGTGTCATTCATTTCATAGCGGCCATGTCATGTAACTACAGCCTCGTCCTATACACGTCTATGTGACAAGACTGGAATGACATCACACAGTCACTATAAACAGACAGCATGTGATATAAACAGACGCCATAGCCCCTTCATACAGCTGATCAGTGGGGAATCACTTATCTCTTATTGATGATCTATTCTGAGGATAGATCATCAATTAAAAATGAGCTGGAAAACTCTTTAAGCCTAAGGCCCCACGTGGCGTCCTGCAGCAAAAAAGCGCGGTTCTTCCTGCTGCGCTTTGCACAGAAAGTTCACAGAGGTTTCCTCTGCGGATTTCTGCATCAATTATATCTACAGGGAAACCGGGAGCGTTTCCATAGGAATGCTGCGATTTCCAAAACCACGACTGTTTTGGAAATCGCAGCATGTCCACTGTGCATATTTTACCACAAAGTGGGGATGGGATGGGGCCCCACGAGGCAAAAACGCCACAGGAAAAAAAAATCCCATCCACACATTGTGGAAAAATGTGTGCAGCGGACACTCTGCGATTTCCAAAACCGTTGCGGTTTTGGAAATCGCAGCATGTCAATTATACCTACGGAAACACTGGCGGTTTCCCAATAGGTATAATGGACGCAGAAAGTCTGCAAAGGAAAAATCTATGGCCCTTCTCTGAAAAGCGCTGCAGGAAAAACCACAATGTTACTGCCGCGGTTTTTCCTGCAGCACTTTTTTGCTTCAGCCCGCTATGTGGGGCTTTAGTCTTAATAAAGCCCAAGTGTCACTTTAATTAAATTAATTGCCCCTCATATTTTCCCCTGACATAAATACTGCACCTCTAATGACCTCATATATCGATGACCACCCCCTTATGTTAATAATACCTCCTAATATAAATAACCTCCCCCTTGTCCCCCGTAATAACCCTTATATAAATGACCCCCCTTATGTTCATAATGCCCCCTCCCTTATAGTTATAATTCACCCTCCTAACAAGCTCTTATACTATTAAAATACCCACAACTAAGCTAAAACAAAACAAATATAAGTGATACTCACCTACCAGGGATCATGACGAATGGAGCCGCCGCTTTCTCTTCTTGACCCGCGCCCTGTGCGCAGGGTCCACGCACAGGAAGTCAGCGTCTCAGCGTAGGAGGCGTGAAGTTGTGACGTCATCGCGCCACCTGTGCCGATGACTGTGTTCTCGTTGTCATGTAAACCGCAGGCCTGAAGTGGCTTGCAGTTTACAAGACAGCAAGTGGCAGGAAGCATTTTAACTAGATCGGTGTCTGCAGACACCGATCTAGTTAAAAGTAAAAGATGTATTAATGGTGGCCCCGGGGTGGGCCCTACAATGTCAGTGGGCCCGGGGCAGCCGCCCCTCTGCCCCCCCCCGCTAGCTACGCCTCTGTGCTGAAGCCAATCAGTGGTCTCAGCAGGAATTAGTGATGTATGTGAGTGACGTCACGGGTCCCTCTCACTGAGGTCACTGATTGGTCTCAGTGGTCATATGATTCACAGGCCTTACAGCTTTGAGGTCCCAGCACCAGACTGAACAGATACAGGCAGTGGACAGCAGAGCCCAGGGGACAGGTGAATAAGCTTTATTTTATAAATGTATTTTATTATTTTATTTTACACTTCCCCAGCCTCCACATGCATTGCCCCAATTCTTGGACAACCCAAACAACCCCTTTCATTGTAGTGCTAACAACACATAATGTAGCCAAATCTCTAACTACAGTACATGGACTGCTGCCTAATAGAAAAGCTTTACAGTTGTGTCACACCAAAGGTGGGTGCTTATCTTCCCTATCTCTGATCTTGGTGTTACAATCTGTGCCAAGATGGATTGGAATTGAAGGACAAGCCCTGTCAGTGTACAAGTATATAATTTCCCACCGAGATTTCTGCTCTCGGCCTTATTATGATTGTATTTGTGGTTCGCTTGCGATTGTTTGTATGACAACATTAATATCCTCAGAGTTATCACACGAAGGACAGTTTGTCAAGGCGTTTCCAGATATCACATAGAATAATCCAGTTAAACAAAACCTCCTTTCAGGACCTGTTCTGTACTAACACAAGAATAGAGCTGATCTGGCTGGTTTGTTCGCTATTATAACTTGCTGTGATGAGGATGTGCAGTGGTTTATTGTATAGCAGGAATGTTCATATAACTCATCTGTATTTACAGAATGTGCATATAAGAAATGATGGATTCCTATGTTATATGTCACAAAAATGAGTCAAGAAACTGGTGCACATTTACTAATGTTGTCTAATATTTGGCTAGACTAGATAGTCTAAAGATGCATCAAATTGATAAAGGTATCTCATTCTGGAAGCCAAATTTGGGGAATTTTTTAGACATGTTTGTCTATCTTTACACCACTATTGGTTGGCTTACTTTGTGCCAAATTTTTGCACTAAATGTTTGCGCATATTGAAGCTACTCTCCTTTCTGCACAGCCATGTTTATTCATTGAGAAAGGTGCCCAAACACATAATAAATCTGGTGCACAATATGTCCTCTTGGTTGTACGGAGCAGTGATAAGGCACTATGGGGCACAATGTACAGCTTTGATTTTATACATGGTGTGTTCATTATATTTTGCAGTGTGCTCTATCGTATGCTGATACAGAATTATTGACCTAAGGAAACATTATGTGAGATTTATCATTAGTCTGTATTATTTTGTTTTATGGTATGCATAAAAATTGCAATTTTTATGCAAAGGTTTTTTTGAGATTCTTAAATTCCTACTATTTGAGAGGTTCCTTAAATTCCTACTATTTGAGATAACCCACTGGATTTATTAAATTTTTGCCATAGGCACAGACTGCTTAAAAATATGGCAAATTAATAAAGATTATGCCTCATAATACATTTGGGACATCTTACTCCAACATTCCTGTGAAGGCTCATCCTAACATCCACCATTCATGTTAAGGTGACAGGCTTGAATTGGCCCACAGGTGAGTCCCCCTGAGCCAGTTGGGCCACTAACTCACCCTGGCATGGCACACTGCATACACTGTACTTTATACAGATACTCATAGTACAGCATCTTATCCAGGCCTTGCATCATTATAATATACTGGGTAGAAAATGTAAGTAACTGTCCAGTTTATTTTTATATACTGTATGCACTTTGGACAATTTAGAGGTCCTCAACCTGCGGTACGCATACCCCAGGGGGTATGCCCTGCAATCCCAGGGAGTAAGCAGCATGGTTAAGAACCACTGGTCTGTATTACATTCTACACTGCACAGGTTCCCCTGAAGCATGTAATGTAGACATCACTGGGGGTGGGGACACTGTCAAGGCCATTATGTCACTGTGGGGACACAAAATGGGAAGTTGACCCTCAGAAATAGCAGGTTAGAACTATAACCAATCTATAATTGCCTGTAGGCAAATAAACCCAAATTCCCATTCATGTCATAAATATGCCAAGAAATAAAACGTGATATTTATTGGATTCAGTAAATGTTAAGTTTTATGTCTTGGCATATTTATAAAACGAAAAATGTCTCTGGTGGGGAAGGGTTAAGACTGGCATCTAAAACGCCAGTCTTAATAAATTCCCCCACTGTTTCTAGAGGAGAATATTTGTAAAATATGATGCTGCACGGAGCACCTTATAGCAAAACAAAGCAACTCTATGGCACTGTATGGTGCGTATTAGGCCTGATGGTGAGCATACGCAAGGTCTGATGGTGAGCATACGCAAGGTCTGATGGTGAGCATACGCAAGGTCTGATGGTGAGCATACGCAAGGTCCAATGGTGAGCTTACGCAAGGTCTGATGGTGAGCATACGCAAGGTCTGATGGTGAGCATACGCAAGGTCTGATGGTGAGCATACGCAAGGTCCAATGGTGAGCTTACGCAAGGTCTGATGGTGAGCATACGCAAGGTCTGATGTTTAGCATATGCAAGGTCTGGTGGTGAGCACACGCAAGGTCTGATGGTGAGCATACAAGGTCTGATGGTGAGCATACAAGGTCTGATGGTGAGCATACAAGGTCTGATGGTGAGCATATGCAAGGTCTGATGGTGAGCATACAAGGTCTGATGGTGAGCATACAAGGTCTGATGGTGAGCATGCGCAAGGTCTGATGGTCTTCCATAGATGCCCAATGTATGGCTTGTCTGAGAGGGAATTCTTCTAGCATTTCTTGTAAATTAGGTATTCAAGAAAAAATAATCTCGTGTGTATTAACCTTTACTAGCCAATACTTTTTCATAACCTATTGGTATGTATATATTGTACACATTTGTCTCTTCAGGTTAATAAATAGGTACAAAAGCGGCACAAATGTGAATTATATCAGACACTGAATATGTGTTCTTGCACAAATGTTGGCATCTTTTGGGTTGTGTCTCAGCAGATGGGCATCTTATTGTGTTTCATATCAGTCTAGGCCACCTGCAAAAGGTTCTGCCAGTTACAGATCTGCCAAATTTTGGCTTCTACCACAGATGACAGTAAAGAGGTACAATACGTAAAGACACATTTTGCTTGTGTGTGTTGAAAGGAGAAAATAGGAGGACTGCACAACAACTCGTGGCATTATAGTGCAATGCAATGTTGCTTTCCAGCCCACTGACATCATGTCTGTCCACAGGATGAACTGTAATGACTGGTATCGGAAGCCATAGGTTGTTGCAACCACAGACGTCTCCTTCCTTACCTTTCCTCTTGGCTGAAGATATGCCAAGATGAGTGGCACGAGATGACCAGCTTTAAAAAAGTTACACAAAAGTTTTTTTTTTTTTTTTTTCAAATCTGGTCATCTCACGATACCCGTCTAATAGGTAAGGTAAGGATACTGCCGATATACCTTTTTACGGCAGGCCTTATTCTGATATTTACACCTATTTACAATATATGTATCAGAACCAGGCATGGTAAAGCAGGTTCTTGGCTTTGTATTCACAATTGGACACCTGCTCTCATTACCCAGGATCAGAAAACCACCCATAACCTTTTACATGCCATGGTCAATTGTCAATGGTTTTGGAGGGGGCTGCCTCAATCAAAGTATCAACAAACAGAATTGCAGGGTGCTGATAGCATTACATGGCAGCCGCGGAGGACTGCCTACAGTCTATGCCATAATACATTGCCTGTCAGTTTCATTAATGACAGCATAATATATTGCATTACATAAGTAATGAAATGTGTTATGTAAGTGATCAAAAGTTCACAAGTTCACATGTCCCTAGGGGAATTAAAAATAGTGTAAAAAAAAAAAAAAAGTTTAATAAAAAGATAAAAAAAAGTAAAAAAAAAAACACATAAAAAAAACCCATGAATTTTTCCCGCCTGCCCCAGAGCTGGAGATATCGGTGGCTTTCTAGCGGTATATAAAACCACACTTGCTTGAGGACATGAAAGGTCCTCTTTAAGTCACATAGTGAAAGGCGCTAAATTTAAAGTATAAAAAAAGACAGTGGTGGATTTGTTCTTTTTTATTCCCTCCTAGAAAAAATTAATAAACGTTAATAAATGAGTTATTTGCATCCCAATTGGTATAATTAAATACTACGACTAGAGATCAGTGAATTGATTCAGAACAAACCAGATTCAACTTGAATTTTCCAAAAATTTTCTGACGACTTGAAATGTTTGGGTTTGTCACCCACAAAACAGGACTGTTATTAAGGGGTTAAGGATAATCGTTGGCTGTCAAAGCTACAAGTAAAGAGTATTAAATGTCAATCAGATTGTTGTTTTCATTTTATCAAGGGCCTCTATACATTCATAGATGAAATCCTATTGGTTGCCATTGTCAAGTTGCACTAGTTTTGATAAATCTTGGCCAACATGTTATGTGTGAATTATTCTCTTTTTATTACACCTATGAACAGTTCATTATTTTGCATTTACTTTTATGAATTTTCCATTTACTTTTTGTTATCTACACAATTTTTCGTTTTGCTTCTGAATGAAGAAAATCCAATTTAGGCCAGGGCCCCATTTTACAGTCACTGTGTAGTGGATGGGATTCTACAAATCTCATCCCCACACTGCGGAAAAATACGTGCAGTGGGCATGCTGCGATTTCCAAAACCGTCACCGTTGTACAGTAAACGCCGTCAGTTTCCCTATAGGTATAATTGAAGCAGAAAGTACATAGAGGAAACCTCTACAAATTTTCTGTGCAAAGCGCTGCGGGAAAAACCACAATGCGTTGCCGCTGCGGTTTTTCCTGCTGTTTTGCTGCAGGATACTACGTGGGGCGTTAGCCTGAAGCTGCAATATGAGCTCAACTCTTATCTATGGACTGTGCCTGGAATTGCTGCCCACACAGCCCATAGACAAGAATGGCACCATTTTAGGTAACAAAAATCCCATGCAACAACTATCAGTGCATAGTCACACTTACAGATTTTGATCAGGATTTGTTCTGTTTTTTTGATGCAGGTTTTGAAGCCCAAAAAATACCCGAAGCTTTAATAATACACAGCAAGCAGCCAAGGCATGTTATCTAGAGAATACATCCTGGACTCAATAGGTATACAGTCATGGCCAAAAGTTTTGAGAATGATACAAATATTAATTTTTACAAAGTCTACTGCTTCAGTTTTTCTAATGGCAATTTGCATATACTCCAGAATGTTATAAAGAGTGATCAGCTTAACAGCAATTACTTGCAAAGTCAATATTTGCCTAGAAAATGAACTTTATCCCCCAAAACACATTTCAACATCATTGCAGCCCTGCCTTAAAAGGACCACCTAACATCGTTTCAGTGATTGCTCCATTAACACAGGTGTGGGTGTTGATGAGGACAGGGCTGGAGATCAATCTGTCATGATTAAGTAAGAATGACACCACTGGACACTTTAAAAGGAGGCTGGTGCTTGCCATCATTGTTTTTCTTCTGTTAACCATGGTTATCTCTAAAGAAACACGTGCATTCATCATTGCACTGCACAAAAATGGCCTAACTGAGAAGAGTATTGCAGCTAGAAAGATTGCACGAAACTCACTCAACAATCTATCGCATCATCAAGAACTTCAAGGAGAGAGGTTCCATTGGTGCCAAAAAGGCTCCAGGGCGCCCAAGAAAGACCAGCAAGCGGCAGGACCGTCTCTTAAAAGTGTTTCAGCTGCGGGATCGGGCTACCAGCAGTGCAGAGCTTGCTGAGGAATGGCAGCAGGCAGGTGTGAGTGCATCTGCACGCACTGTGAGGCGGAGACTCTTGGAGCAAGGCCTGATCTCAAGGAGGGCAGCAAAGAAGCCACTTCTCTCCAGAAAAAACATCAGGGACAGACTGATATTCTGCAAAAGGTACAGGGAGTGGACTACTGAGGACTGGGGTAAAGTCATTTTCTCTGATGAATCCCCTTTTCGATTGTTTGGAACATCTGGAAAACAGCTTATTCGGAGAAGAAGAGGTGAGCGCTACCACCAGTCTTGTCTCATGCCAACTGTAAAGCATCCTGAAACCATTCATGTGTGGGCTTGCTTCTCAGCCAAGGGAATCGGCTCTCTCACAGTCTTGCCTAAAAACACAGCCATGAATAAAGAATGGTACCAGAATGTCCTCCAAGAGCAACTTCTCCCAACCGTCCAAGAGCAGTTTGGCGCTCAACAATGCCTTTTCCAGCATGATGGAGCACCTTGCCATAAAGCAAAGGTGATAACTAAATGGCTCAGGGAACAAAACATAGAGATTTTGGGTCCATGGCCTGGAAACTTCCCAGATCTTAATCCCATTGAGAACTTGTGGTCAATCATCAAGAGACGGGTGGACAAACAAAAACCAACAAATTCAGACAAAATGAAAGCATTGATTCTGCAAGAATGGACTGCTATCAGTCAGGATTTGGTCCAGAAGTTGATTGAGAGCATGCCAGGGAGAATTGCAGAGGTCCTGAAGAAGAAGGGTCAACACTGCAAATATTGACTTGCTGCATTAACTCATTCTAACTGTCAATATAAGCTTCTGTTACTCATAATATGAATGCAATTATATTTCTGTATGTGATAAAAACATCTGACAAACACACATAAAAACCAGAGGGCAGCAGATCATGTGAAAATATAATATTTGTGTCATTCTCAAAACTTTTGTCCATGACTGTATAGCCATATTCTAACCGCACTTCTCTTTACATGTGTTTAATATGGATTAGGATAGGAGGCAGAAGACAAATGAACAGGACAGAATGAACATAGACAGACTTTAAAGGGGTTTACTGGGCAAAAAAAACTTTTTTTAAAAAACAAACAAACAAACAAAAAGGTCTGTTAGTGCTATTAATGGATTAATAAGTGCACCCATATACCTTTAGCAGTGTTTTGAGTGATTTCTGGCTTTCTATGGGAGCTCCTGGTATCCTCTGCATTTGTTTACATGGTGTAGCTTCCTGCTGTCTTTTATTAACTATTATTATTGTTTATTTATATAGTACCATTAATTCCATACTGCTTTACATTTGAGGGTTTACATACGGTACACAAGATGTACAAAACAGATAATACTAACAGTGACCAACTGGCACAGAGGGATAAGCCCGCAAGGGCTTAAAATCTATGCCTACAACTACCATGATACATTGCTGTTCACTCAGATCCCCCTCTCACTCCCTCCCCCTCCCTCTCTCACACCCCCTCCCTGTTTCCCTAGCTAGCCCAGACTACTAGTCCTACCTAACCTAACTCAGCCCACCCCACCCCACCCCATCATACTTACCTGTCTTCCTGTCCTGGAGATCACTTTCTTCTGTCCCGCCGGCTTCATCTTCTGTGGACTTCTGCAGCGCCTGTGCAATAAAGCCGGAGTGTCATGGCCCCATGGAAAAGAATGTGGCATTTTACAGTCACTGTATAGCGGATGGAATTCTAGTGAATCCCATCCACACAGTGCAGGAAAATACACGCTTTGGCGTTGCTGCGATTTCCAAAACCATTGCGGTTTTGGAAATCGCAGCATGTCAATTCTACCGACGAAAACGCCAGCGGTTTCCCTATACGTATAATGGAAGCAGAAAGTCCACAGAGGTTTCCTTTCTGTGAAAAACGTTGCGGGAAAAACTGCAATGTGTTGTCCCGCGTTTTTTTCCGCAGTGCTTTTTTGCTGCTGTACGCTACGTGGGGCCTTAGCCTAACACAGCTTCTTTCTTCTTTGTATCCATATCCAAAATTAGACTTTGAGAAGGTCACACATTAAATACAAGAAAATATTATTACAGTCATGTTTTATGATAAGCTCCATCAGCCAGAAAATATATCATGTTAACCACTTCATGTCTGGGCCATTTTTCCTGGTACGTGACTGGACACATTTTCAGGTTTTCTTTGGGTGATTTTGACGTCTATAACATTTTTTTCGTTCGGGTTATTCGATTTATTGTTTTTGCTGATACATAGGGTTTTATTTATATATCATTTTTATTTTTGCATTTTTTTTTTAATATCTGGGAAAATGTAAACAAATAAAGAGGGGGAATGTATCTGTTTTTCACATTTTTATGTTTTTTTTTTTTTGTTTTTTTTTTAATACCGTAGCACAAAGTAATATAGTACGATACAGGGCTAGGGAGTTGGAGTTTGGACCAATTTTGGCTAGCGTCAGATGAAAGTTACCAAATCTGACTCTGACTTCAAAATAAAATGATTGATTAATTTTAATTATATTATACAGTTATTAATATTGCATAATTAATTAGATCCATTGTATTTTACAATATAATACAATATGTTGAATTAGAGGATCTTTACTTTCCTGGTGTATATGTTAGATGCGCATACATTAGATGTGTTATGGAGGAGGCATGCAGTGTGAAATAACCCTAAAATATAATGACAGTGACTAAAGACATTACTAAGTAGACGGATTCATTACTAATGTGTGCTAGTTATCTGACAGACGGGTTAGTTCACTGGAGCTGCACTGTATTTCCAGCATTGTGAAGCCCATATATTGCACTTAGTGGACATCCATATGCATTGTCCCAAAGGGCCTCTGCTAAGGACTCCATGTTTTATAATACTTAGTGCTGTCTTGCACCGATTTTGTACTGTTTTGCACTTATATTTGCACCTTCCAGCTGTATTCTGTTCACTAAGGAGTTACAGGGGTTTCTGGGACTAAAAATATTGATGACCTATCCAAAGGATACTGCTGAATCTCGGAGAGTTGCACATTGTGGTTGCAGCAAGCAAACCATTGCATGTCAGTATACACAATAATACAGAATAAATTATATGACAAGTCCATCAAGAGGTTTCAATCCTACAACATTCAGACTGTAGAAAAGGTAGGTTACTCTAGGGCAGAGGTAGGATTGAAGGAGAGTGTATTCTGTTACTGGTTCTGAACTGCTCTCAGTCCTACCTCCTCCCTGCTGGTCCCGACTACTCAGCTGCAGAGGAGCAGCTCTCATAGAAAGAGAGGTGAGAAGGGCTTTACATCAGAAGGTAGGAGGAGGACTCACTAAGCAGGGGGAAAGAGCAGTTTGTTGGAGGGGGTGTATATATGTCTGTTTGTATAGCAGCGGGCATCATCAGCAATGCCAAGGGATGGAGGTAGAGTTCCACTGCACATCCTTAAGGGAGACAGCTGCCTTCTTTATTTTCTTTCCTGGTTCCACCCTTGGGTGCCTTTTGGCAAATATGCCCTTGACTAACAGGCAATTCCAGACTCCTCAGCCAATTGGACGTTGGATATGGTTGACATGAAGATTATAGATGCAGGCAGAAAGGGCCACTCACTTGTTCATTCTCCTGGAAGGAAAGAGGGAAAAATATCCCTGAAGCTAAAACTGAGCAGACCGGTGAAGAAGGTGCTAATGTCTATAAAGAAGGCAGATGTTAGAGGAAGGATAACAGAGGAGATGAGAGAATCTGAGCCTCCATCCTATGAAGGATTATATGTTTACAGTTTATAGAAAAACACTTCTGTAATCTATCACCTGGCCAGTCATGGGTTAAAACAATCAGCCTTCTTTTCTGTATCATAGTCCTTGGCAACAAACTCTATGCACATGGCTAGTGATTACAATTGACAAATTTAGGCTAAAGAGGTTTTCAGGATTTATAAAAACTTACCTTTGGGCAGACAACAGGTTAAATAAAAAACGATGATGATATACGGCATGCTGCATTATTTTTTTTTTTTTACGTTAAAAACTGAAACTGATGGGATCAGAACAATGGTTGGGGGGCAATAATGTGAATGTAACCTTATAGAAACTCTTCAAATAATTCTATGTACAGCCATGTCCCAAAAACTCTGCACTTTATTTCCCATATAAACCTGGTCAGCATTTCAGTGGAAAAGTGGTACACCTAGTAATAGATTCCATGACTGACAAAAAAAAAAAATCAGCTGTGTACTGTTTGGGGGCCAAAATAAAGGGGGTTGTGTACTGTGTGGGGGCTGAAAAAAATGGGGTTGCACACCATGTGGGAGGCAAAAAAAAAGGGGGTCGTTTACCATGTTGGGACCAAATAAGGGGATTTTTTAATCTGCAAATGGGGTGGCGTATCCTACAATTTTAATTACAGGTATCTTTGTTGGGTATCTTTTTTTTTCTTTTTTTTTTTCTGATCCCTACTATAAATTACACCTAATAGTTGGGTTCCAGACCTTCAAGTTACATCTCAGACTATTGTCCCGCCGACCACTGTTAGTAAATGTCAAAAAATA
Organism: Leptodactylus fallax; assembly: GCA_947044405.1. NCBI lineage: Eukaryota > Metazoa > Chordata > Amphibia > Anura > Leptodactylidae > Leptodactylus > Leptodactylus fallax. Next base: position 293,399 of record CAMRHE010000057.1, read on the forward strand.
TGTTTGATTAAAATATTGGGGGGGAATTATCAACAGCTTTAAAGGGAGTCTTTTCCCAGAGCCCAACATATCAAGAGTCAGATAAGTTGACCTGCCCAGACAACCCCTTTAATAGATTTCCCACATTATAATTATATGGCTACAATCCTTTGTCATACAAATGTGTACAAGTCTCAACCCTCCCCCATTACACATCAATCCAATGGGTCATGTCAGAGAATACCCTTTATCAATTACTGTGAGTGTCGATAAAGCTATAAGACTTATAGCTTTATCGACAGTCACAGTAATTGATACTGTGATGTAATAAGTAGTATAAGTGATGTAACAGATTACAGGTAGACATCGTGACAATATAAAATGATCAAAACAGAATTGTAACCAAAATGACTATTTCAGCTTTGGCTTGCATTGTACATTGAGTTATTCCAGGATATGTAATAAGGATATAGGACGCAGATGTAAATAATAACACGTTTCCTCAATGTACTTGACATGTATAATTAGATAAGACATTCCCTAAGGTTATACATTTGCTAAGGTGATTCAGTTCAGATACCTAAGTGACCAATAAATCTTCCTCGTCCCCCAGGGCTGTTAGACATTGTATAATTATCTTGTCAGTCAGCTCTGTATCCGGGAGTGTGACATGGGAAATCGTGTCCCTTGGTGAACTCCGTCCAGTTGGAAGATGTAGATATCACAGTAGAATACTGAAAAGCTATTTTCCGAACTGATTCACTTATTTGCAGATAGACAGGTGGATAGATATCTTATAATAAAAAAGAAAGAAAAAAAAACCCATTGAAAAGTTTCTGACAGAAGTTGAGCAGGGTCGGTTTGTAGATAACTGTTGGCAGAACCCACTAATTTCAGGTTCTAATATCTATAAGGGTTTCCCAAATCTTCTAGGATGGCAGAAGTCAGGGGAAAGATGTTCAAATTGTTGGTCTTCAACACCCACTATCTTTATGTTTTTTGGGGAAATAAGCCACTAGTGTTGGGAGAACCTTCCAAGATTCATCTTGCAAACATCTGCGAGGTTCACTTGTTCAGTCCGAACTGGAACTGCTACTATTGTACTCTGGGGTCAGATCCCATAGTATAATAAGTGGATGCCCAGGGAAGGTGAGTAAACATAGCAAACAGTCTTACTCACCTCGCGTGGGCTCTGTCGTGACGTCTGGTGCTGGTCCCCTTCTTTTCCTGAATCATGTCAGTGGTCCAGGGGAAACGCTGAGGCTCATTCACGTGTAGCGCTGATGTTATGATGCTCTCAGCTGGAAGAGGCCAGAAGAAGGTGGAGACCTGCCTTGGATCTTGCAATAGAGCAAAGGAGAGGTAAGTCACATTGTTTGTTATGTTTACTCCCCTAAGGCAGGATTCAGACTAGCGTTAGAGTCTCAGTAGGAGACTCCGCCGCAGAATCAGTCTAAAATTGACAGAGTGAAAAGTCCTGCAAGGAGGACTTCTTTCTCCACCAGTTTTATACTGATACATAGATTATACATAGACACATAGAAGGACGGAAACCTGAATTCTAGTGTTAACCTAGTGTAAACTGGGCCTATTATTACTGTCTGGAGTCTCTAGAGGTTCACTCCGAAGAGCCCAGAGTATAATAGTTGTTCAAGGGTGACGAATCCCAAAAATTTTGGGGTCGGATGATCCCAAAATTTTTGGAAAATTTGGAGGAGAAGAGAAGGAATCTCTGGGTCTTAACCTCTGCCCACTGGTGAGGAGACACCATACTTCCCTCTCTTCTGATGAGTGTCTTTAGTGGGAAGCCATAAAGTTGTTTTTAGGCTGTGTTCACACTACCGTCATTAATGTCCGTTGCTTTCATCCATCATAGGAGGAGTAACGGACACTGATGGAGCCCCCTCTGTCTGTATCCCTTCCGATTGACTCTAATGTAAAGAACATGACATATGCTTTCTTCCATCATGATTGTTTACTTTTGTAACAGAACCTGCATGCACAACTTTTTTTTTTCATCAGAGAAGTAAAAAAATGGTAGAAAAAAACCTCCGTCATGTTTTTTTACATTGAGGTGAATGCAGACAGACACATCACTCCATCTGCATCTTTCATTCAATGTCCATTGTTCTCATCCTGTGATGGAGAGCAATGGACAAGAATTAACAGTAGCGTGAACCTAGCCTTACTTAGTTGTGGTATTCCCATTGCTGCTGTTTGTTTCTCTGCTTTAGATGTCACATCCGGTGGGTTGATCATTGTCCTCAAAGATGGAGATTACGTTCAGGTACCACGTGCCCACTCTCATTCAGTGGCTGGCATTGTTGGCATATGATTCAAAATGTTCATTAAATATACAAAAATTTTCATTATGTTATAAGTTTGAATAAAGATGTGGCCATCCCCATATGCACCACATATTGTAGTAGTGTCATTATATGAGAGAAGACACAGATGTTCTACAAACTCTGCCATAGTAGTCTAGTGTACCACTACAATGACAGATAAAATAATCATAATACGCAGTAACTGATAGGAATATTAGCAGTCACCCAATGACAAGGAAAAGGATTGACTCAGGAGCGATATTGATGGAATATTGCCAAATTGCTTTGACTGCTGACAATTGGTAAACTGAAGTGACATTGAAAGTAGGAAACCTCTGCTTTCTTCACAGACTTTAGGATAGGTTATATCAGATCAGTGGACGTCCAACGCCTGGCACCCCCAACAATCCGCTACCACAGCAGCCACATCTGCACAGTGTATGGATCCAGGGCCAAAGAGTTTTGTACACTGTGTAGTGCTGTGGCAGGGTACTGTTGCTTAGCATAAAAGTGAATGAAAGCTGAGCTGCAATACCATGGCATGAACACTACACAGTGTACAGCTGTCCACTTACGGCAGTCACAGCAGACTATTGTTGGGGGTGTAGGGTGTTGGACCTCCACCAGAAAGCCCCTCTAAACATTGTTATTATTATAAGAGTCAAAAAGTATCCATTCCGCACTTTGGCTGTAGACAAATGCACCACTATCTTCACCTCTTTATCAGACGTAAAGGGCCTATTTTTAACACTTTAGTGGACCCTGTTCCTAAGTGTTCCCCCCATAATTTAATGTCCCCTGAAGTGGCCCCCACAATGATCATAGATATATTGTATAGAACAAAATAAAAAACAATGTTATACCTACCTAACCCCATTCCCAGGGTGCTTCATGCAGGCTCTTGTTGTAGTGATGTCTGTGGTTCGGCGGTCATTGTGCCACCCTGCCGCTGACATCAACAGCCAATGTCTGAATGGTGGAGCATAGAGTTGATAGCTCTGTGCCCCACCATTGTATTCAACCTTATCGACCACCTAAGGATGTAGATAGAGTTTAAATCACTGCCTCCCGCCTGGAACAGCAGGTCAGCACCAGAAATGCGTTAGAGTCCCGCTCGATACGGGTCAGTAGAGGAGGCCCCTGCTACCATAGCCACTGTTTGCCCTCTGGTTAAAGCAACCCTGATCATAATCCACTGTCATCTGTGTATCCAACAGAATCAGTTCATGGGCATGCTCAGTGTGTCATGGACAGGGATAGGTGTCAGTTCCTTCTTCATGGCTGATTCTTATTCAACCTTCCTCGAACTCCTCTATCCATTGATACACACTTCTTCATTACAAAACACTTTCTCCATACTGTGCACAAAATATTCATTAAATATCACCCTCAGATCACAAAAAAATGAATCACTGACCAATGCTCTTCTTTCGTGCAAAGCACAAGTAGGGCAGCCATTGTTTTTCGCACTGCAGTCGCATTTAACTGGTCCTCCCCTTTAGTTACATGAGACCCTCTCCCAAGCAATTTGTCCCAGACTACAGTATATAGTGTCACATACCTGTGTATAAGAAGTGTCTATGTGGGGGAAATAGGGCAGAGACTTAGTCAGCGCATGAACTCACACAGATTCACCATTAATAACAGCAGAACCGATCTCCCAGTGGCAGCACATTTCTCCGGAGAAAACCACTCTATTGAAGATTTGCGGGTTGTGGTTTTAATGGGACATTTTAAGACGCAAAGGGAGAGAAAGGAATGGGAATATAAGTTAAAGCAAACATTTCAAACTCTGCAATTTGGACTTAATATTCATGCCAGTTTCACGTCACACTTTGTCTGAACTGTGAGAGTCACAAATCACTAGCTCATTGCAAACAGATAGCAAGAATTAGTGATCCCTCCGTCACGTCCCACAAGTTTCCAGATTGTTTATTTCCTGACCTGTTGTAAATAACTTTTGTTATTTTGAAAGATTCTAAGATCCTATGAAGGTCCATGTCTTTTGTGTATAAAAAGTCTGTGAATTTTCAATTTCTTGTATAACTTGTATACCTCTGTATCTCTCTGAAGAAGAGAGCTAGTACTCTCGAAAGCTTACTATCAAATATACTCAGTTAGCCTCTAAAAGGTATCGCCTGATTTTTTCACTCTTCCACTTCTCTCTATGGCTAACACGGTACAACATTATAATACCTGTGTATAAATGAGGGTACGGATAGTTCTGACATCACTATGTGCAGTTATACCATATTTTTACATGCATGTCAATGAATAAAGTTGATTGATGTGTATTACATAATAATGATAACATAGAGCAGCGAGTTCACGCAAGGTTCTCCAGATACATGTTAACAGGTGAATGATTCTTTGGGCAAACAAAGATATGAATGCTATCTCCTTTTATAAGAGCTTTTTACAGGTCAATAAACAGGTAAAGCCAAGACATGAGCAATGATAGCCCTTGTAACAATGTATTAGACTGTCTGCATAATATTAATAGTGCTGCCGGGTAGCTGTATGTTACCTTTATATACCCCTTCATCTGGGCATATAACAGAAATTGGTATAACAAATGGGGTGATTACAGTTTCTGATGTAGAATCAACACACCTACCTTGTGACTCTATGCAGTATTAGGGGGATATTTGGGCACCGCCACCAGTTTCTAATTTTATCATATGATATTATTCATCCCACAGCAAACAAGCTGTCAACTGTCCTTGAATTCCATGAAATAAATGTCCTTGGAAAGATTTGTCCCTGAAATGTCCTTGGTATTTAATATCTATTTGTAAGCCTCGTTTCATGTATTTGCAAGGTGAATGCTAATGCTTGAACTAGAGTTTTATTAAAATATGTATATTATAGGTATTGTATCAGGGTTTTGGGCTAAAAAGGATCAGTTAGCCTCCTTTTGGTTTCCGAGTCTAAAAATTTAAAGAGGACCTTTCATGTCCTCAGGCACATGTGGTTTTACATACCGCTAGAAAGCTGACAGTGAGCTGAATTCAGCGCATTGTCGGCTTTCCCGTTATGTGCCTCGGGGCTAGAGATATCGCTGCCGTTAGTTTTCTACCCCATCGTCAGAAGGCGTTCCTGACAGTCTAGCTGATCTGTGAGGAACGGCACCCTTGACTGTACTCATCCATAGCCCTGTATGGGGGGGGGGGGCGTTCCACACAGCTTGGCGTCATCGCTGGGTGGTAAGGAACACCCCCTCTGACAGCACAGGGCTATGGAGGAGTACTGTTAGGTGGCGCCGTTCCTCACAGCCCAGCTAGACTGTCAGGAACACCCTTCTGATGATGGGGCAGAAAACTAACGGCACTGATATATCCAGCCCCGGGGCACATAATGGGAAAGCCGACAGTGCGCTGAATTCAGCTCACTGTTGGCTTTCTAGTGGCATAGAAAATCACATGGGCCTGAGGACATGAAAGGTCCTCTTTAAGAGCCAAGTAATTGGTCGCATTTTCAAACATTTAGGCTAAGACCCCATGTAGTGAATTGCTGCAAAAAAACGCTGAAGGAGAATAGGAGCCAAAAAGCCCATCATGCCTCCTCCGTGTGAATGACATGCAAGTGCATTTCATGACCAGCACTCCATTTGCTTGTAATCTCCAGAAGTCTCATAGAAGTGAATAGAGCTCCGGTCACACAAGTGCACTGACACAGGATAGGCGATTAAAGTGTATTTAATGAGAAAACCCCTTTAAGTTACCATACTAACCCCTGTGTACATATTGAAGGGGTTGTTGGGAGCCTGAATGTTTTTGCAAAAAGCTTTTAATAGGTTAAAAAAAAAAAAAATTAAAGAAGCAAAACTCATTTCACTGTTCAGGCACTGCTCCTGTTCCAAAGCTGCCTGGTTTGTACTTCCTGATCCCTCTCAATATACAGGAAATGACAGCGCAGCCAATCCCTGGCCACAGCAGCGATCCGCTTCACCTACTGATTTCCTGTGTGTCAAGATGGACCAGGAAGTATAGACTAGTAAAAAAAGATAGATGCCAAGAAAAATGAATACAACTTTTTCAATATATTATTATATGTAGCACAAAATAGAACCATTAAAAAATGCAACTTATCTGGCAAAAAACAAGCCAGAAAATTAAAAAGTTAGGTAGGGATCTAAAAAGTGCTGAAATAAATTGCATCAAAATAGGGATTAAAGTGTGGATGGTATGTACAGTGCCTTGTGAAAGTATTCGGCCCCCTCGAACTTTTCAACATTTTGCCACATTTCAGGCTTCAAACATAAGGATATAAAATTTTAATTTTTTGGTGAAGAATCAACAAGTGGGACACAATCGTGAAGTGGAATGAAATTTATTGGATATTTTAAACTTTTGTAAAAAATAAAAAACTGAAAAGTGGGGCGTGCAATATTATTCGGCCCCCTTAAGTTAATGCTTTGTAGCGCCACCTTTTGCTGCGATTACAGCTGCAAGTCACTTGGGGTATGTCTCTATCAGTTTTACACATCGAGAGACTGAAATTCTTGCCCATTCTTCCTTGGAAAACAGCTGGAGCTCAGTGAGGTTGGATGGAGAGCGTTTGTGAACAGCAGTTTTCAGCTCTTTCCACAGATTCTCGATTGGATTCAGGTCTGGACTTTGGCTTGGCCATTCTAACACCTGGATACGTTTATTTGTAAACGTTTCCATTGTAGATTTTGCTTTATGTTTGGGATCATTGTCTTGTTGGAAGATAAATCTCCGTCCCAGTCTCAGGTCTTTTGCAGACTCCAACAGGTTTTCTTCCAGAATGGTCCTGTATTTGGCTCCATCCATCTTCCCATCAATTTTAACCATCTTCCCTGTCCCTGCTGAAGAAAAGCAGGCCCAAACCATGATGCTGCCACCACCATGTTTGACAGTGGGGATGGTGTGTTCAGGGTGATGAGCTGTGTTGCTTTTACGCCAAACATATTGTTTTGCATTGTGGCCAAAAAGTTTGATTTTGGTTTCATCTGACCAGAGCACCTTCTTCCACATGTTTGGTGTGTCTCCCAGGTGGTTTGTAGCAAACTTTAAACGAGACTTTTTATGGATATCTTTGAGAAATGGCTTTCTTCTTGCCACTCTTCCATAAAGGCCAGATTTGTGCAGTGTACGACTGATTGTTGTCCTATGGACAGACTCTCCCACCTCAGCTGTAGATCTCTGCAGTTCATCCAGAGTGATCATGGGCCTCTTGGCTGCATCTCTGATCAGTCTTCTCCTTGTTTGAGATGAAAGTTTAGCGGGACGGCCGGGTCTTGGTAGATTTGCAGTGGTCTGATACCCCTTCCATTTCAATATGATGGCTTGCACAGTGCTCCTTGGGATGTTTAAAGTTTGGGAAATCTTTTTGTATCCAAATCCGGCTTTAAACTTCTCCACAACAGTATCACGGATCTGCCTGGTGTGTTCCTTGGTCTTCATGATGCTCTCTGCGCTTTAAACAGAACCCTGAGACTATCACAGAGCAGGTGCATTTATACGGAGACTTGATTACACACAGGTGGATTATATTTATCATCATCAGTCATTTAGGACAACATTGGATCATTCAGAGATCCTCACTGAACTTCTGGAGTGAGTTTGCTGCACCGAAAGTAAAGGGGCTGAATAATATTGCACGCCCCACTTTTCAGTTTTTTATTTTTTACAAAAGTTTAAAATAACCAATAAATTTCGTTCCACTTCACAATTGTGTCCCACTTGTTGTTGATTCCTCACCAAAAAATTATAAAATTTTATATCTTTATGTTTGAAGCCTGAAATGTGGCAAAAGGTTGAAAAGTTCAAGGGGGCCGAATACTTTCGCAAGGCACTGTATATTGTTCTTTGTTCACAAGTAAGCAAGCACAGACCTGCAGCCGCATCCTCAGTATGTCATTTACCCCTGCAGCCCCTGATCTAATACTTAAAGGGGATGTCTGTGATAAAATAAAAATTAAACTATAAACTAAACCCGCTCCCCCCGCCTAACTTCTAATTTACTTAATAAAAAAAAAAAAAAAAATCTACCTAGATCACCAGGGCAGTCACATGAGGCACTCTTTCTGATAATCCGGTGATGTTCCGTTTCCCCGTTACCAGAAACGGAATGTCACCAATACGTCCCCCACCCTCATCATACTTACCTGTCTTCAGTCTTCTGGACATGAAGTGTCACTTCCTTCGTTTCTGACGGCACCTGCGCAATAGAGCCAGTGATTCTAGCTCTATTGCGCAATCACTGGCATGTGCAAGAAGTCCACAGAAGAAGCCGGTGGGACAGAAGAAACTGATCTCCAGGACATAGAAGACAGGTAAGTATGATGGGGTGGGGCTGAGTTAGTTAGGTACGTAGGTAGGGATAGCAGTCCATGGGTTAGCTAGGGAAACAGGGAGGGGGTCTGAGAGAGGGAGGGAGTGAGAGGGGGATCTGAGGCTAAGACAGCAGGAAGCTACTCATGTGAACAAATGCAGAAGATACCAGGAGCTCCCAGAGAAACCCAGAAATCACTCAAAACACTGCTAAAGGTATATGGGTGCACCTATTAACCCATTAATAGCACTAAAATAACATTTTTAAAAAAAGGTTTTTTGCCCAGAAAACCCCTTTAACCAAAAACTACATGTGTCCCAAAAGTCTCTGCCACTAAACAGTGGGTGGAACATATTTTGCTGCTTAGCAAACAATTACCTATGGAGTATGGGTGTTTACCTGATCAACAACCATAATATGAATCTCTGGTTTCTAATTATAAAAAGTGGAGATTCCCTTTTAAATGTGTTCCCCAAGATTAGCTGATACGAGCTAAGGAGGATATGCCGCAACCTGGTGGAGGAGTGTGGAGAGGATGGGAGCAGTAGTCTGTCATGGTGGCTGTACTCTCTATCAGGACCTCTGGCACTCCACAGGTGCAGTGATGAGTAGACCTGCACTATAGATGTTGGTAGTAGTACAAAGTCTCCTGCCTGATGGCGGCTGGGGTGCCCCTGATGGATGTAGGTGTAAGATTAAGGACTCCAAAGACAGCTTGTAAAGGTGTATACAAATCAGGGTTTTTATTGTAGTTTCAGTCAAACACTCAACAGTTGGCATGACTATGTTCATGGAGGTGCAGTTTTAGAACACTTGTCTGGAGCAGAAGCTTACTCAAAGTGTTTTTTATTTCTCTCTCTTTTTCTTCTATTTCAAAAAATTACCTACAATTGCTCCATTGTGGGGTTCAGGCATAGGTGTAACTTGAAGCTCCTGGGCTCCAATGCAAAGTCAATAACGGGGCCTCTATCTATCTTGTGTCATTAAGAAAAGTGACATATTTTATGTGGCAGAGGCTTCAGGGCCTGGACCCCCCTCCCTATAGCTACGCCCCTGGATGTTGAACCTTGTCAGAAGCTCATAGGTTCAGTCATGGCTATGAGGCCTATTAAATTCTCCTGGTTGGGTGGCGCACACAACCACAGAAAGTGAGCACAGCTGAAGCTCATCTCCATCTTAAAGGCTTAGGCTGTGTTCACACGGCAGAAAACGAAGAGGAATTTTCTTCATTTTCCACCGCCGGAATTTTTGCTGTGGTCTAGCTGCGATGGGATGCCGATGCAGTGCATCAGCATTCTGTCGCGGCATCCCGCTCCTGATTAGGTCCACATGAATGGGCCTAATCAGGAGGGCATCTCGAGCCGCGGGTGGAATCCGTGGCAAGATCGAGCAGGACGCTTCTTTTTTCTGCGTCCTGCTGCGATCTCTGCCTCCCATTGTTTTCAATGGAAGGTGGATTCAGGAGGAATCTGCTCCAGATTCGGGGGTGAATTCCACAACAAACACACACCCTTAGGGGCTTCAAAAACTGACTTGCAGCTACTGTTGACGCTAGAAGATAGTAGGTGGCACTGCCTCAGCTTCCAGCATGTTAAATTGAAGAAAAATTATTTTTGGATTCAAAAAGAAAAAAAAAAAGCAGACATTTTTGGGTTTCATTTACACAGCAGTAAAAATATAATGTTAATGTAATTCTTTGGGTCTGTACAATTATGGTGAATTATGATTTGTAAAGAGCTGTGGAATAGCTTGGTGTTATATAATTAAAAGTTTATTAATGTTAATTTATATAGTTTGTTATGTTTTACTAAAAAATTTTAAAAAATTTGCTTTGTGTTATTTTTTTTTTTTTTTTAAATTTGGGTAGATGAATTGTGTGGGGGAGGTAGCTCGGTAGAAGCAATGGCGCAGACCCAACCAGTCAGAGACAGGGACACAAAGTCTGGTGCAACACGGGTTTATTTGAAAAAACAAAACAAAAAACAGCAATATAAATAAACCTTCACATCAGGCACAGCATAAGCAAAATAAAATACAGTCTTAACTTCAGCCAAAAGGAAAACAAAACCCTGCTCGTCCGAGCACTAACTAAACAGTAAATACTAACTGTACATGGGGCTTACTACCAGCCACACAAATCAACTAAAAATAGCACAATATCATCTCACTAGACTCAGTATATCAAGACCTATCCAGGCACCTCCTCTCACACCCAGGATCTGCAGCCTTTTATGGCCCTTTAATGCGCCTAGGACCCACACCTGGGGCTGAAGCTTATTCAAGACCCGCCCTGCACCACACATAAGTCAGAAATCTGGAGGTCTGGAGGAGATATACTGGCACTCCAGCACTCTGCCAGTCATCTTCTCACAATTGACAAGAAAATAGAAATTCTGGCAAGGTGATTTTTTAATTTTATTTATGGCCTTTGCAGCATGATAAATAACATCATATTCTAATAGTTTGGACGTTTGCCCAGATTTTAGGGCAGGTGCCCTGTGAAGGGTCCACCTGATTTATGAGTAGGCATAGGCCTCGTCCTAAGTGAGGCGCACCCTCCGTAGTTGTAGGAAATATGAAGACTGGTGTTGAAACTAGACTATAGTAAGGATTGAATTTTATGCCTTCCATCTCAAAGGCTTGAAAAACTAAAAAAAATAAAATTTGCACAAGTTGGTTTTTTGTGCAAAAAAAAATTGTGACTTTATTCTCTTTTCTGCTGCCTTCACCATTTTTCTGATTTATTATCATTTATGCTTGAAATCTATACCGGCTCTGAGCAGGCCTAGACTTTAGTACAGGCGGATGGTCCGCCAACACAGGAGATATGAAGACTGTTATAGAAAATGCCAGTCTTCGTAACTCTCCCCCCTTATTTTTTTACCCATAATTATAAATTACTAGACCTGGGCTAATTTATTAAAAAAAACACAACACTTAAAGGGGTTTCCAGGAAAAAACAATGGCTGGGGAAGGTGAAAAAAAAAAAAAACCCCATACTCACCTGGTACCCAGTTCTCTGGGGTACCAGGCCGCTGTCTGATCCCATGGCGCCCTGGGGCTTTTCTGGCAGAAGTCCCTGCCGCACATAACCGCTGAGACCAATCAGTGGCCTAAAGAAAGGAATTAGGACGTCCCAGGTGACGTATGTGAGTGATGTCCCATGTCCTTTCCTTCGGCTGCTGATTGGCCGCAGCGGTTATGTACGGCAGGGACTTCTGCCAGAAAAGTCCAGGGGCTCCGTAGTACTGGACAGTGGCCTGGGACACCGGGGACAGATTTTTTTTTTTTTCTGGACCACTCCTTTAATATATTTAGTGTTTTTATTAAAAAAAAAAAATGTGTGCAAATGGCTCAATGTTTACAAAAATGGATCAGTTACTGTCTGTTTTTTTTTTTGGACGGACACAAAAGTACTGTATACTATGTTTTTGTTTCCGTCCAAACTGATCCCATATATATATATATATATATATATATATATATATATATATATATATTTTTTTTTTTTTTTTAAGATTGATCTTTATGTAAACAGACGGCCGTCATTTTTTTGCATGGATGTAAAAACGTGACCTGAATGGAGCCAGACGATAGGGTCACACTAGGATCGCCTGTCCATTGTTCTGGTACATTGAAAGACCAGAACAACGGACAGACAGATTGCTAAAATAGCGGTTACATAGGGAGCAGGATTGACTATATTGGGAGTCCTTTGGTTCTCTGTTTTAAAACTGATAGCAGCGGACAAAAAGCTGTGAGTGCAAGACTGTTTTGTCCACAACCACAGCAAAAAACGCATCATGTAAAAAAAAAGCGTCAAAAAGTTTCCTAATTCCTGAAGCAGATGTTTTCGGCCTGTGAAAAACTCCATGTGAACATATTCTTAGAAACCCCCCTTTAAATGTAAACACAGGAATAAGTGTATACTGTAGTGGGGAAGTCTTCACAAGCAGTGATGACTGAGGTGATGTAGTAGAGGCCACTGTGTGAGGCGGCGCTGTGTAAACAACTGACTGCGCCCTCTCACCACCTCCAGCCACCAACCTCTCCGACCGTCTACTTAGAGTACCGCCGCTGACGTCACATAATTGAGCCACACCTCTCAGGTTGCGGTAGTTCTTATAGGACAGCGGGAGGTGACGAGATGGAGGCGGTTCCATGTGAGACGTGTTGGGGGCGTGGATTGGGGCGGAGCTCTGTGATGGCCGCATAGGTGCTGGGAGAGGGGAGAGCGTGAGGCGGACGGCAGCGGGGGTGAAGAGCAGGACGGCCCGGTTAGGGGAGGCCGAGGACGGGACATCATCCCGGTATGTGATGCTTCATGCGGTGATTGTCAGTGTACGGCTGTGTCTGCTGTGCCCATCCATCTTGTGTATAGCTGTCTCCTCCTCAGGGACTCTCTCACACCCTTTGTAGAGCCTCCAGACTGCAGGGATCTGCCAGTAAGGCACAGGCTCCGCTCATCATGGCTACAGTAGGCTCTTACTGCTGCCTGACTTATGTCCTGCCTGTCCTGTGCCTGCCACCTCCTGACCTATGTACTGCCTGTGTCACTGCCTGTCCTGTGCCTGCCACCTCCTGTCCTATGTACTGCTTGTGCCTGCCACCTCCTGACCTGTGTACTGCCTGTGTCACTGCTTGTCCTGTGCCTGCCACCTCCTGACCTACAGTCATGGCCAAAAGTTTTGAGAATGACACAAATATTATATTTTCACATGATCTGCTGCCCTCTGGTTTTTATGTGTGTTTGTCAGATGTTTTTATCACATACAGAAATAGAATTGCATTCATATTATGAGTAACAGAAGCTTATATTGACAGTTAGAATGAGTTAATGCAGCAAGTCAATATTTGCAGTGTTGACCCTTCTTCTTCAGGACCTCTGCAATTCTCCCTGGCATGCTCTCAATCAACTTCTGGACCAAATCCTGACTGATAGCAGTCCATTCTTGCAGAATCAATGCTTTAATTTTGTCTGAATTTGTTGGTTTTTGTTTGTCCACCCGTCTCTTGATGATTGACCACAAGTTCTCAATGGGATTAAGATCTGGGGAGTTTCCAGGCCATGGACCCAAAATCTCTATGTTTTGTTCCCTGAGCCATTTAGTTATCACCTTTGCTTTATGGCAAGGTGCTCCATCATGCTGGAAAAGGCATTGTTGAGCGCCAAACTGCTCTTGGACGGTTGGGAGAAGTTGCTCTTGGAGGACATTCTGGTACCATTCTTTATTCATGGCTGTGTTTTTAGGCAAGACTGTGAGAGAGCCGATTCCCTTGGCTGAGAAGCAACTCCACACATGAATAGTTTCAGGATGCTTTACAGTTGGCATGAGACAAGACTGGTGGTAGCGCTCACCTCTTCTTCTCCGAATAAGCTGTTTTCCAGATGTTCCAAACAATCGAAAAGGGGATTCATCAGAGAAAATGACTTTCCCCCAGTCCTCAGCAGTCCACTCCCTGTACCTTTTGCAGAATATCAGTCTGTCCCTGATGTTTTTTCTGGAGAGAAGTGGCTTCTTTGCTGCCCTCCTTGAGACCAGGCCTTGCTCCAAGAGTCTCCGCCTCACAGTGCGTGCAGATGCACTCACACCTGCCTGCTGCCATTCCTCAGCAAGCTCTGCACTGCTGGTAGCCCGATCCCGCAGCTGAAACACTTTTGAGAGACGGTCCTGCCGCTTGCTGGTCTTTCTTGGGCGCCCTGGAGCCTTTTTGGCACCAATGGAACCTCTCTCCTTGAAGTTCTTGATGATGCGATAGATTGTTGACTGAGGTGCAATCTTTCTAGCTGCAATACTCTTCCCAGTTAGGCCATTTTTGTGCAGTGCAATGATGACTGCACGTGTTTCTTTAGAGATAACCATGGTTAACAGAAGAGAAACAATGATGGCAAGCACCAGCCTCCTTTTAAAGTGTCCAGTGGTGTCATTCTTACTTAATCATGACAGATTGATCTCCAGCCCTGTCCTCATCAACATCCACACCTGTGTTAATGGAGCAATCACTGAAACGATGTTAGGTGGTCCTTTTAAGGCAGGGCTGTAATGATGTTGAAATGTGTTTTGGGGGATAAAGTTCATTTTCTAGGCAAATATTGACTTTGCAAGTAATTGCTGTTAGGCTGATCACTCTTTATAACATTCTGGAGTATATGCAAATTGCCATTAGAAAAACTGAAGCAGTAGACTTTGTAAAAATTAATATTTGTATCATTCTCAAAACTTTTGGCCATGACTGTATGTCTATTGCCTATGTCACTGCCAGACCTGTGCCTGTCACCTCCTGACCTGTGTACTGCCTGTGTCACTACTAGTCCTGTGCCTGTCACCTCCTGACTGATGTACTGCCTGTGCCTGCCACCTCCTGACCTATATGCTGCCTGTCACTGCTTGTCCTGTGCCTGTCACCTCCTGACTGATGTACTGCCTGTGTCACTACTAGACCTGATGCTTGCCTACAAGCTTCTAACACATGCCCTCTGTCTACATATGTTGCCACCGGCACCTCCCATCTGTGCTCATTTTCTGTGCGTCTGCCTTAGTGGTGCCTGTCACCTGTTACACTGCCTGACCTGTGCCTGCGGCTACTGTTGTTCCTTGCCCAATACCTCTTACCTGTATCCACCTGACCTGTTCCCCTTGTCTGTCACCATCTGGCCCCTTCCTACCTGACCTTTGACTGCTGCCCAGATCTCATGACCCTTTCTGTGCCATTATTGCCACTAACTTGTTACTTCCTGACCCATTCCTACCTTGTGTGGTTGTCACCTGGTCCTCAGTCTCCATCTGTACCCATTAATGCCCCCTATATTGATGACCTACCTTGCGGATACCACACTATGTATCACTGCACTTGTATCAAGATGACAACTAATAGTAACAAGCTTACTATATGGCAGAATTCAGCGTTTCCGATGTCCCTGGCACTTCTGTGGGCAATGTGAGATTCTCTAGTCTATAATGCAGCTGAAAAGTTGTAACTAAGGAGAAGGTGTCAGTGGCCCCTGTATAGTGACATGGCAGGCCGCCATGAGGTGACCTTCCCCTACTTACTAGTGGGCATGGTGTTCTGGGTAGGGTCTGGCATAGGGGCAGCTTTTATAAAGCAACCAAGGATTTTTAATACGCATTGGCTAAACCCTAAACTCCGCTGTGCCACTTATCTGTGGGGTAACAAGGGCCTGGGCATAGTACAGTCCCAGCAGCGTCATCCTTGTGCCTGCCTGCAGGGCCCCTCTATGCAATGTCTATGGCTGGGGTACGTCCACATTACTCTCTGTGGCGGATCTCCTCATCCTTTGTTGCGTCCCTCTTTGATCTCTCCTCTGTGCTGTCCTCCAGGCTTTGCTGCCTGTGAGCCCCTCCTTGTAGGCTCTCGCTGGGATTTTTCTTTGCTTCCTCTGTACATTTGCCCCCCTTCTCCTCTCGGTCTGGTTGTCTCGCTGGACTGTCTGTGCCGCAGACAAACAAAGCCTAACACTTTGTAGTGCAGAAATTGTGTGGGCTAGTGATCCAGGATGTGGGGCCCCATACCGACTAGCTGTGGCATACATGTCATATTTTGGGTGGCTTGTTCCGTATAGGTCTATGCCAGGTCACAGGACTTGTTGTCTAAATCTGTGCCAGGTCCAGGGGTTTGCTGTGTGTATGTTAGGTTGCAGAGCTTGTGGTATGTATATCTATGCCAGGACACAGGGCTGGTTATGTATGCCCAGTCACAGGGCTCATACTGTAGACATGTGTACCCAGTCACAGGGCTCATACTGTATACGTGTGCCAGGTCGTGGAGCTCATACTGTAGACATGTGACAGGTCACAGTGCTGGTTATGTATACATGTGTGCCAGCTAACAGGGCTCATACTGTATACGTGTGTGCCAGGTTGCAGTTTGATATGTGTATGCCAAGTCTCAGTACTTGGCATACACATATGCCAGGTCCAGAGCTTGTGATGTATGTGTATTCCAGGTCACAAAGCTTGTTTGACTGGTTACAGGGTCCACTGTGTATACATCTGTGTTCGGTCACAGGGCTTGCTAGGTATATATCTCTGCCAGGTCACAGGGCTCGCTAGGTATACGTCTCTGCCAGGTCACAGGGCTCGCTAGGTATACGTCTCTGCCAGGTCACAGGGCTCGCTAGGTATACGTCTCTGCCAGGTCACAGGGCTCGCTAGGTATACGTCTCTGCCAGGTCACAGGGCTCGCTAGGTATACGTCTCTGCCAGGTCACAGGGCTCGCTAGGTATACGTCTCTGCCAGGTCACAGGGCTCGCTAGGTATACGTCTCTGCCAGGTCACAGGGCTCGCTAGGTATACGTCTCTGCCAGGTCACAGGGCTCGCTAGGTATACGTCTCTGCCAGGTCACAGGGCTCGCTAGGGTATACGTCTCTGCCAGGTCACAGGGCTCGCTAGGTATACGTCTCTGCCAGGTCACAGGGCTCGCTAGGTATACGTCTCTGCCAGGTCACAGGGCTCGCTAGGTATACGTCTCTGCCAGGTCACAGGGCTCGCTAGGTATACGTCTCTGCCAGGTCACAGGGCTCGCTAGGTATACGTCTCTGCCAGGTCACAGGGCTCGCTAGGTATACGTCTCTGCCAGGTCACAGGGCTCGCTAGGTATACGTCTCTGCCAGGTCACAGGGCTCGCTAGGTATACGTCTCTGCCAGGTCACAGGGCTCGCTAGGTATACGTCTCTGCCAGGTCACAGGGCTCGCTAGGTATACGTCTCTGCCAGGTCACAGGGCTCGCTAGGTATACGTCTCTGCCAGGTCACAGGGCTCGCTAGGTATACGTCTCTGCCAGGTCACAGGGCTCGCTAGGTATACGTCTCTGCCAGGTCACAGGGCTCGCTAGGTATACGTCTCTGCCAGGTCACAGGGCTCGCTAGGTATACGTCTCTGCCAGGTCACAGGGCTCGCTAGGTATACGTCTCTGCCAGGTCACAGGGCTCGCTAGGTATACGTCTCTGCCAGGTCACAGGGCTCGCTAGGTATACGTCTCTGCCAGGTCACAGGGCTCGCTAGGTATACGTCTCTGCCAGGTCACAGGGCTCGCTAGGTATACGTCTCTGCCAGGTCACAGGGCTCGCTAGGTATACGTCTCTGCCAGGTCACAGGGCTCGCTAGGTATACGTCTCTGCCAGGTCACAGGGCTCGCTAGGTATACGTCTCTGCCAGGTCACAGGGCTCGCTAGGTATACGTCTCTGCCAGGTCACAGGGCTCGCTAGGTATACGTCTCTGCCAGGTCACAGGGCTCGCTAGGTATACGTCTCTGCCAGGTCACAGGGCTCGCTAGGTATACGTCTCTGCCAGGTCACAGGGCTCGCTAGGTATACGTCTCTGCCAGGTCACAGGGCTCGCTAGGTATACACGTCTGTGCCCGGTCACAGGTCTGGTTGGTGCATATCCGACCCCATCTCTTCTATCTTTCTCTTTGATCTTCTTACCTGTTCGTTGCTTCCTCTTTATGTCCTTTTTTTAGACTTCCTGTCAGATCAGAATTTTTCTGTATGTAATGTTCTTGCTGCTCTAGTAATAACTTTCACATCGATCTCTAGAAAACGCTTCCCGTTACTAGTGTTTGCTGTGAAATGGTCTTCCTCTATCATATGTATGTACGCTGTGTCTTATAAGTGTCTTCTTGTTGCGGATGTCACTGTCTGGTTTGAGTTTATTTGGAGGACATGTCCTCCTCTTCTACAACCACTCTTCTCAATGCATACAAATAAAATGAGCACTTTGCAGATGGCTTTAAATACAGAAGAACCTACCGTTTTGTGTATACAGCTGCTGTGCTGAGATCACGATCATGGAAGGAGTCCTGGTCTTCTGACTGTGTTTGGTCCAGTTGACTCCAGAATCTCAATCTCCCAGCTTATTATATCAATATGATGCAAGGTCTCCCGGTCTTCTGACACTGGGTTCCCGCTGATGTACAGACTGGGTTTTTTTTTTCCTGGTTCAGATTACCCAATGTGCATGGGGTCTAATAGAGCACGCAGGTCAGGCTGCTTTCTCCTTGTCTCTGGTGCACCCTGAAGTTCCTGGACTCTTAAAAGGAACAGAAACTACACTCATGTGGATAGGGTAGAAGTCTCTGTGGCTGCTGGGGTCCCACTCTGGAGAAGTCCACTGATAACAAGAGCAAGGAGCTGTATGAATGCAGCCGCAGTCATACTTGGGCTTTTTCTGCTTCATTCAAGTGTACAGACTAAGATGGCCATTTGCTTTTTCTTGAATACCATTTACAGCCCCGTAGACTGAGTGGAGTAGACGCATGTATGTGCTAGCCCCCTCCTCCCCAGTTCTTGTGATCATTGGTACCCCCTGCAATCAGACTTGTATCCCCTATCTAGTGCACAATGGATAAGACCCCTTTAAATATAGTCTGCATCCCCTCACTTATTGTCAGCTGCCATCTATAGTACTAGTCATCTTTTTACACTGATGTATTTTTTGGGCCCTCTTAAAATCCCACTGCTGGGGGTGACTGTATCCTCAGTACGTATAACCGCACTACTGGTGCCTACTGGATCACACGTGCCTTGAGGTTGGATACCTGAACCTCCTAAGTAACCAGGAAGCCAACCTCATGTGCGACAACTAGTGATCCTTGTCAAGAATGGTTTGCCCTTACTCCTCATCTTGTCCTGCTTTAAGATTGGAACTTATGTCCTTATGAATGTCCTGAACTTATTAGGAGGCTTATGTCCTCCAGTGAGGCTGAGGGCTATGCCAGAGGTAGGTGGGCCGAGAGCAGAGCTTCTCTCACCAGTGAGGTCAGATGGAAGACCCAGATGCATGTGTCCCACCAAAAATGGATTGTCAACTGGTTTTTTCTACCATAAACTCCAGTCCTCCCTGTCAGGGCTGTGGAGTCAGTAGGCCAAACTATTGGGTTACTCTATTTTTCCCCAACCTGATTTCGACTCCTTCATAAATGACTGACAGCCATGGTCAGACTGAAGCGGTAAAGATCCGATCATTCATTAAAAACGCAGTGATTGATTCCTATGAAAGTAAATATGTAACGGACTATACATCTGATTCATTATACAATATTAATCTAAATATAATTAAAAATATTCATTTAATTTTTGAAGTCAAAGTTGCTAACTTTTTTTTTTTTTTTTTTCCCCCCAACTGACCCAAAATTGGCCCGTGATTGGCTGCGGCCGTCATGTAGGGTATACGGTACAGCAACTCTGCAGCCAAGTAAACCATACCAGCAGGGATGTAAATGGTTGGGTATAGGCACTCTTGTTGTTTTGTCACAGTTCCTTGTGCTGCCTTCATCTCTCAGGCTAGGTTGGAGTCTCAAAAAGACTTGGGTTTCGGTATAAAAACAGCAGAAACCCGGCAGACCTCATTATAGTCTATGAGGTTATGGATGTCTGTTGTTTTAGCGGATTGGCTCTCTGGGTCTGCCAGGGGACACGAACAACGGGAGAGCCCAGCGCAGGTGTGAACCTAACCTATAACCCCATTTAATACTTCATGATGGAGACTGGTTCAGCGAGACTGATATGTGATGGTTGGGTAATAAATCTGTCGACACTACTGTAGGATGACTGGCAAGGCAGATGTCAGGAGGCCTCAGGGGTGTTGACCCGTATGTGTGTTATTTTCCCAAAAAAAAAACTTGTGTAATTGGTTAGGGAAGCTAAAGATCAAGAGCAAGTGAACTACATCTCTACATGGTAGATCCTCGCGCTACATGCCCCCGACCATAGAGGTTTTTACTGTCTGCAAAAACAGATCCGTATTCTGCAAAAAAACGTGTCTGCCTTGTATCAGCATGTCATCCACCATCTCAAATCCACAAAAAGACTTGTATGAGTGAATCTGTGCTGCAAATGCGGACCTGCTCCATATTTTCTGTATGGTCTGTACCACCCGGACACTGATCCGTAGACACTATGGATGTGTGCGTGAGGCCACAGAAATGGGTCCATATACTATCTGTAACTTCTGACCGTATACTGAAAACTACTAAGGTCATGTGCATGGGGCCTTATGCTGCGTATATACTATATATATATATATATATATATATATATATATATATATATATAATGAGTTACATCTCAAATATGGACCATTACATGTGGGTACAATGTGCCCTGTACAGCTGTTCAATAAACACTTGCTTGGCTGTTGGCTATTCTTTCCAACCTCTCCAAATACGCATGCTCTCTTGGCTGAGGGTGCATGTGTCCTCTGTATGTACAGGTATTAACTGCTGCCAGACTTCCTTGAGAACAAAGACTGTTGACATGCCCAGTCTTTGTCCCCTGCTATGGGAATGGGTCAGGACAGTCCAGTTCACATTAGGTTGCCAGACAAACCTGACAATTTTACCAATCTCCTAATGTGTAGGGTGCCTTTAAGGTGCCTGAGGTTCTTCTGGCTACAGATGTGGCCTTGTACTGCAGTGACTCTGGATCTCATTGTTGTGTGCAGGTTATCCTTTGTAGTCCTTCCCCAATGACACACTATTTCATCATTGCACCCGTGTATTAACCATCGCCATGACACAAGTCTGCAAGTTGTTTATAGCACTGTTTAACCCTTTATCGATCTGCTCGTACATGATGATTCTAGCATGGGTGGTCGGGGCAAAATTTTAGAAGCGGTTCCAGCATCTTGTAGCCACATGTACAGTCCTCGGCTGTCAGCTCCCGCTGGAATCTCCTGCAGAGGGTGTCTCTGTACACTTCTGCTTAGTTTACTGCCTTCTACATAGTGGTTAAAGGGTTTGTCGTTTATTGTCTGAACAGTCATATAAATGTGAATACCTACAAAGAGTCATTAAATTGTGTAGTTATAGTAATGACTATCTTACAGTTAAAGGAACACCCCAAACTTACCCCAAAGTTGAGGAGACCATTGATGGCCGCATCCAGGTAGACAATGAATGGGAAGGTGTTGCATGTCCGCACCTCTTCAGATTTATCTCTATAGGAGTTACAAAAGCAGTCGAACTCGCTTACCTGCTGTTTTTGTGACTCCCATAGATGTGACCGTAGAGACTTGCAGACCTCTATGGCCACCTCCATATTCATTCTTTGCTTGGATGTGGCTTCCTTCCCAGGCAGGTTCGGGACTCCCGGAGGTGGCTGCCGAATCTATCCTATATTTATGGAATGTCTTGTGGATTTGAGAATACCATTTCAGTGTAAAGTACCCTGTAGTCCACCCTGGACCCTCATATACAGTATGTATGACCTTATGATGTGACACCATTCCCTTACGGATTAGTATATTAGGAATACCCTGTATACCCTCTGTCCTAGTGTGCTGGCTGAGGACTGTCTATCCTTGTCATCCTGCTGTCACATCTAATATGATGACGTTTGCTAGTCTTTGATATGTAAAACAGGTCATACCCTCAGACTGTCTAACAAGGAGCTGCCAATGGTGTCTGGGTATCGTCCAAGTCCAGAAAAGTGTCATAAACAGATACTTATAGTGTTTGCTGTCTTTTTTTTTTTTTTTTTTTTTTTTAATATATACTTTTTGATATTTTATTATATATGAATGCAGGTGCCCATCACGCCCTCACCCTAGAGGCGCTCAATCTTAGATCCCTATCTCATGGGAAGCGAATTAAAGGGATACTCCCATCCTAGACAATGGTGACACATCCATAGCATATCCTGTAAAGGTCTATCGGGTGGCGTTCCTACCTGTTTAATAAATTCTCTTTGGCTGACAGCAGAGTCTGAATTCCGAAGCCCACTCTGGTAGCCTGGATTGGGGAGGTCAGGGGTTGTCTTGATGGGGTTGGACACTTTCATGGGAAAACTTCTACTTTTGCCATAAACCATTGTGTCCTGTACCAGTTTGCTTATTGCTTACCCAATCTTCTCATTTCCAGGCTCCCTGTGGCCATAAGTAGTGTGTGTAAACTTTGGGCGTGATTTGTTCTGTCTGTGGGTATACAGATGGATTTAGTCATGTGACTGCTTCTCTGGCTGTCCCCTGGCCTGGTCCACTTCAAAGCAGGTGCAAATACAGAAGGTTTAGCTACCTGCATGGAAGTGGACTGCGCCTGCTGGGGTGTGATCATATGATCTGTATTAGTGTGTACGCAGAAGGCTGTCAGTCGTCCTGTATGGGCGGGGTATTCAGGACTCTCACTGTCTCTCCTAAGAGTCCTGGCAGGCTTTACTCTACTTATTACTCAAACCCCACTCATATAACCTTATACATCAGAGAGCTCAGCTTCTTTCCATTATATCCTACTCTGTTAGAACAGTGACGTCACCTAAAAGGTTCCCTATGAACCACTTTAAGGAGTGTTTTTCAGCCCCAAACTGTTCATCCGTATGTGATCTGCAGGGGTTTGACTCTTGGACCCCTCACAGGTAATCTGTTCTAGCAGCCCTCGGGTATCAGAAGCTGCTAGTGGATGTGGAACGCGTGGAGCACCCCCTCCAATACACGTAATAGGAGCTGCCTTCCAGCCATGTCCACTGCATAGCAATTGTTCCTGGTATTACTCAAATAGGAGAGGTGCTCTCCGTCCACTAGCAGCTTCTGGCCCCTGGAGGAATCTAGAACAGCTGATCTGTGCATGGTCCAGGTGTTGGACCCACACAGATCACGTACAAGACCATCAGGATGAAGAATGAGCTTGGGGCTGGAAAATACTTTAGTGTCTACAGTAATTTGTCAGTCTTTAGCCCATTTATTAGGCTCAATTCATACTTTGCGTTTTTGTGAACTAAATTGCTGTTAGTAGAGAGGAGCTGTATCCCTAGCAACCAGTCTGTCAGACGGCATGTCCTCGGTAACCAGTTGTTGTCCATGTCCTATATCCCTGCCATACTGATCTTATGTAGGTGGAGAATACAGGGTCTGCTCTGTAGGTATACAGATGGCATTCTATTTCAGGGGCATGCTGAGAGTTGTAGTTAGTACGTCATGTCTCTTCAATACCCAGTGTCAGTGATGTGTTTTGGCGTATAGTCATCTGTCTGCTGCCTGCAGGCGTCTTCCCGTAATGTAGTCAGTTTCGTTCCTCAGATGTATTAAATCATTTTCAACCATGGATTTCTAGGAAACCATTCCTAAGAGAAAAGGAGAAGTTAATTAAATGCTGGATTGGATGTGTAACCCCACTTCTACATAAACGCCTCGTATCCGTGATAAGCCGCCGTTCTGGCGATGGATGACTGGCGTACGCACTGTTATTAGAAAGCAATGCAGATCTCAGCTGTATGAGAGAACCCCACCGGCTTGCCGGCAGACTCGACACCATTGGACATGGCACAGTCCATGATGTCAGATGACGGAAATATCTGTAAGCTGGAGCTAACCTGGAAATCTAATGTAGATGCTACTGTATCAAGGGTTTGCAAGGGCCCGACACTGCGACTGATCCGTTCATACTCCAGCGCGCTCTCCGCTACAGCATCATGGTATGTGCAAGGGGTGGACAGGGAAACGTGCAGAGCGAGGGGTTGCCGGATTTGCTGTTGATAAAGTAAAGCTCCATCTTGGAAGCAGAAAAGCAGAAATAGAAGTACGTGCAGCTATATGAGGCTTTGTGGTGACCCTAACCAAAAAGGTTAACCAGTTGTCAAATGGGTTTCACAATGATGGAACCTTTTTGAAAAGCCTTTTTTTTTTTTTTTTTTTAGGGCTGATGGATCTGAACATGCCCAATCATTTTGTTGTCTGATTGTCTGACACCCACCTATCTTGCCAAATTGCTGCTGAAATGGGAATTGCTGCTCAACCCCTAGGGCAGGATTTACAGGACTGGTGTAGAGTGGCACTGCTCAGCTGTTCCTATAACTTCCATAGGGATGGATGGGGTCCGCTACATGTAGAGCAGCAGCGCTCAGCTGTTCCTGGAAGTCCTGCACTATCCGGACAGCGATTTTGTTGATATGGGAATATCCCTTTTAGGCCCTCTTGTAGGCATCCATCATTGGGCCAGTAATTGATCCATGTAGATGTTCTGGCGGTAACAAATGAGCAAACACTTGTTTGGCGGGTTTTTGCTTCTTTAATGCGGCACAAAAAATTGCTGCCATCAACACCTCACCCTAGTCTAAACGGAATGGGCGACTGACAGACAATGGAACTGTATGGGGATGTATGATCGCTGTAGGAGTCGTATCTGCCCCTTGTAGTTTACATCGGCTTGTGTGATAGGGTCTTTACTCTCCTCTTCCCTTTCAGAACACATGCACACTTGGCTGATGCCAGGAGAAATAGCTGTAAGCTGAACGAGCTTTCTAAACTGTATGTCCAGTTTTAGGGACAAAAAACTAGTTTTGTACACATGGATTACTTGAAAATGCTTCAAACATTCAGCACAAATTCGGCATATGGACAGTAGGGGCGGGCGATTGTGACCTAAATCAAAATGATCTCGATTAAGATTAATGGTGGTTATTTAGGCGGCGCCCCTTTAGAGTATGTGTTGGGCAAACATCGCAAGATTCGTCTGCAAGTATTTTGTCTGAACAAAAATGGTGCATGTTATACTCTGGGGTCTCTTCACACCCCAGAGCATAATTCGAGAGGGTGGTGAGCAAATATAACAAACATTCTTACCCCCCTCACGTGGTGGGCTCCAGCGCTGGTCCTGGTCCTTTTCAGGTCTCTGATGTTGTCACACTTGTGTCTTTGGGTCACAACCCCAGTAACAGCCCTTAGTAGTCACTGACATTATTCAGGAGGCCGCAAGACAACAAAGACCCACAGCGGAGCCCAGGAGAGGTGAGTAACAGTTTTTTACGTTTGATCTTCTCCCCTGGGCCTCCAGTTATTGAGACTCCATATATAATAGTCATTTCAGTTAAGACTTTCGGTCTAAACAAAACTGCAGGCAAAAGCTTGCAAATACTGCAGTAACTGAGCCAAAGTAACTGACTTTTGAAGAATTGCCCAACCGCAGTGGACAGTGCCATGTGCACACCTACAAGGTTGTCCTAGCACTCCTAGTTGTCGGGCAGGGGTGACAGCGGGACTGGGACCATACAGTCTTCACGAATGCCTTGTGCCCCTCCATCCTGGGCTGCCTCTCATCTGGCTGCGAGTGTATTGCCAGGCTTTGACAGATTGCCGTTGTGACATCGACCCTGGTCTAGATCTTTTCTCAGTGGAGTACTGCAGTGTTGTGAAGCGCGTGTGCACACTGTCATATCACCACATGCAGAGCTGACAGCCGTGCAGTAATAGCCATCCACTTCAGTGCTGGAGCAGATCCTTGTCTGCTCACTTCCTTACAGATGGCATATAATATGTCCTTATCGGTGCAGGAATTCAGATGGACACAATGCTTCGGTTTTATTAGGAAATATATATAATATATATATATTTTTTTAAAGATCTGCCCAAAATTCGCTTTAATTCAGTATTGGTGTGGCCTGATCCATGATGGATTGTGCAGTATTCTGTATTACCTGAGGGTGTTAGAGCACAGTATAAATGTTATAGGGTAGAGAGCGTATATGAAGAAAGCAGAGAAGAAAGTGTAAAACATTTTACAGCTATGGCTCTGGTTTAGAGGGCGTCTTCGCTCTGTTCTGTCTGCTGTTTCAGGTTTTATCAGATTTGTGGAATTTTAAAGGGGTCTTCCGGTTTATTATATATGAGCTACAGTCCAGAGTTACAAAGGGGAGCAGTTTACTCCCCCACTGCGCTGGCTACATAATATGTATGGGGGTGCTCTGACTCTACTGACCATAGGGGTCAAGGGAATGAAGGATTGGCCTGTGCCTTCAAGCTGTACGTGTGTGCGTGCGTATATAATATATATGGGAAGAAATGGCTGTTGGCTGAGTATTCCTATATGCCGGAGGATATGATACTGATTCTTTTCCTACAAAATTATATAGGGTTACCTTCACACCTGCACCTAAATTCAGCAGACAAAATAAAAAACCTGCACACTTGGCTTATTGTGTGTTTTTTTTTCATTTGTTTTAAAATGACGGGCTCAATACAGTTAATGGGGATCGCCTGGCCCCCTGTGTAACCTCTACTATAGTGGTCCGACTGTCCGTTGTTCTGGTCCTTCGACAGCCCAGAACAGAAAGGCGACACTAGTGTGAACCTAGTGTAACTTGCATGTTTTAATATACTTTTTCTGGGCCTTCATATCGTAGGCTTATTCTTAGGATAGGTTGCCAGTATCAGATTGAAGGGGATCGGGTTGTGCTGAAATGCCTCCCAAACCAATAACCTTACCTTTTAATAGGAGCTGAAACTTGCTTTGTGGCCACAAACTGCTGAAGCAGCGCAGCGATGAGCATCTTTTTATGGATATGTGAAGGCATCGGGGTGTGGTCCGCGCTGCCTACAGAAAGCCACAAGTGCTCTAAATGGCTGCCCAGTATCTCTGCCTTAGCTGTGAATAACATGTTTGGCCTCTGCATGTACCATGGCTCTGTAGGCAAATCTGGTATATCGGGCCCCGCCCCCAGTGCACTTGAGGCTGATTTGCATATCCATAAAAGATGATTTTCTCTGCATTGCTTTATTGGTTCTTATTTCTCATTAAAGGTTAGTCTACAAATACAATAGAATAAGGGGATAAGTTGCAGATTGGTGGGGGTCTGACTGCAGGGACCCTCTCCGATCACTGGAGAAAGGTCCCGCTCCTTTATAGGATTACATATTGGAAATTCAGATACTATCCTTATAGTAGTACAGGGGAAAATCAACATTTCACCCTTTTTTGCAGGGTAATATCTGTGCATTATAGCTGCAGATTTGCCACAGTCTGAGTATAAACATTCCCTTGAAATGTAGCAGCAGAATTTTTGAGGGTGTTTTTTTACCCTTATGACATGAAAACCATAGTGACCTGGCACACTATCTGCTCCAATGTGGCTAACCGATGCATAGCCCCTTATCAGAATCCTGAGGCTCGGTCTCTGCCAAAGGTTTCATCACCAAAATACTTGTCTGGTTTGTCTGATGACTGTATTGCTTGTATGAACAGGCCCTTAGGGTATAGAAAACCATTTCAAATAACTTCTGTTGTATGAGATTTCTACAAAAATCCATAGACGTATTGATAAATACATCTGGTTTTTCATGCAAGTCAAATGAGAAATTGGATGCATTTTTCTGTATCTTTCTATGAAAAAACAAACTATTTTGCCATATTACAGGACCCTTTTCTTGCACATGTAGTCACACTCGCAGTAGTGCCGCATACTTAGTAGTTGCTAGCTGTGATCTTCACTTCCCTCAGCATGGACGTCCATGATAACCTTTAGTGCAGGGTCAGCTCTCATAGACTCCCTGTATG
Source organism: Leptodactylus fallax (assembly GCA_947044405.1). Classification (NCBI taxonomy): domain Eukaryota; kingdom Metazoa; phylum Chordata; class Amphibia; order Anura; family Leptodactylidae; genus Leptodactylus; species Leptodactylus fallax. Next base: position 321,286 of record CAMRHE010000057.1, read on the forward strand.
AAATCTGACTCTGCACTCTGACATCTGCTCAGGGAAGTGTAAATCATTTCCCCCCGCACTGGTATACACCAGGTTATGTGCACAAGATGTTCTTTCCATCTGCTCCCACCACTAGAACAGGCAAGTGCTCCCCCTCATGGACAGCTATCGCCTAGCACTGTAGGGAATAAGAAGACTGCTTACGCTATGTTGCACCTACACCTGCACCCCTGTATCTGTTCTGGTTCTTCGGGGACCACAACAACAGACACATGGACCACTAAAATAACAGACCCCAATGGTGACCAGCAGACCCCTTTGACTATAATGGGATCCATGGGGTGTCTGTTCTTACACTGGACTTGCAGCCCTCCACTGCTTTGTCTAAAAACAACCTACACCCAACAGACCCCATTATAGTCAATGGGGTCCGCCAGGTTTCGTGTGTAACCACTGTTTTAGCAATCCGCCTTGGTTGTCTGGGTTCCCGGATAGACTCAAACAATGGAGAGCAAGCTCTAGTGTGAACCTAGCCTAAGCTGTGGCGGCTCCTGTGTGGGGCAGAGAGCACTACAGGTAAAGTTCAGGTCTGCGCACCTGGATGGGTATCCGCACATGCTGACTAGTATGGGGGACACTACCCTGATGGCAAATGTTGGACAAGGAGACAAATTGTACTTTTAGGTTTCAGTCCAATTCTTTGTTCGCTAAGCCGCTGATGGACATGTGGCATTGTCGCTTCTCCCCTTTCCTCATTAGAGTATATGCAGGCTCAGCAGGGCATACACATATATGGGGGAAGATGGCTATGGGCTGGACAACTGTTTATTGGATTTGGCCAGCCTTATGGGACATAAACATGGATAACTGGGAAATAACTAAAACACTGAAGTTTGAGATACCAGGAGCAAAAGTAATATTCTGTTTAACATCTCGGGGGCCAGAACTCCAGGTAATAAATCCCGGTGACATCCGAGCCTTTGATCCCAGGAAACTCCCCATCAGCGCTATTTGTTATCTTGGTTTCCTAATTGTCAATGACCAAGACTGGGAAAGCGGCCAAAACATGTAATGGTGTCATCATTAATACCGCGATGGAGTAGAGCGCGGCCACTTGTTAAATGACTGTAATTATATGCAGATCATTTCACTGCAGATGTCCTAACCGGCCGCTCGCTGCGTGTGGGAATTCATTACATGAGAACCTGCGGATATCAGAGATTGTTCTCATGGGAGCACCACCAGGGTGCTGTTCTACTTGTCAGAGACTTCATCTTTATGGGCAACCAAAAGCACAGCTACAAAAAAAGCCAGTTGTGTGGTGCCCATCACCGTTATGATTGTCCTGGTCTTAATCCCCTTCTTCCTGAGGGGTTGGGACTATATTGATGTCCTATCCCTAGGATAGGTGATCAGTATCAGGTTGTTGGAGGTCATGAATTCCAGCAATCCTGTCGGACAACAGTTTTACAGAGGCTGTAGTGTTCCGATGTGCACTGCACTGTGCTTGGTATTGCTGCTCAGTTCCATTCACTTGATTGGGACTGAACTACAGCATGGCCTTGTGACCAAAGAATGTGAAATCACTGGCTTAGGAGCAGGGAGCAGTGCGGCAGCCTCTTCAAGGCTATCCTAAAGGTGGTAATCATATTGTTGGAAAACCTGCTTAAATAGGAGACTCAGAAGGTCCAAAACCATTCTAAAATGGTTGTGAATATCTAAAGTAAGCAATTGTTGGGGGGAGCGTTATGCTTTAGATTCTTGGTTTGTGATTGCTGGCCTCTGTTGCTTGCATGTATATTTCCCATCTCCTGCAAACCTTTCACCAGCTCCTCCAACTCCAACTCTTTGATGTTTCAAAGTGCTTTGCTCTACTGGTTCTGGTACAGTTGGAATTTTTTTTTTTCTCTAGCCCCACTATTCCAGACCAACAAATTCAGTTCCCTACTGTCAAGCCATCCGTGTCTGTCTACTCCAGCTTAGGACTGCCCAGCTGACAGTATAGATCATAATCAGCATATTGGGTGCTAAGAGTAACTGCACCAATTGCTCATGAACGGTGTGGACTTGAGAAAAAATTCCAACTGTACTGGAATCAGATGGAGGTGCTGAAAGGTCCGATCATTTGATGCCATGATACCTGGCAGTATATACAGTGCCTTGCGAAAGTATTCGGCCCCCTTGAACTTTTCAACCTTTTGCCACATTTCAGGCTTCAAACATAAAGATATAACATTTTATTTATTTTTTTTTTTTTTTGGTGAAGAATCAACAAGTGGGACACAGTTGTGAAGTGGAACGAAATTTATTGGTTATTTTAAACTTTTGCAAAACTGAAAAGTGGGATGTGCCAAATTATTCGGCCCCCTTAAATTAATGCTTTGTAGCGCCACCTTTTGCTGCGATTACAGCTGCAAGTCACTTGGGGTATGTCTCTATCAGTTTTGCACATCGAGAGACTGAAATTCTTGCCCATTCTTCCTTGGAAAACAGCTGGAGCTCAGTGAGGTTGGATGGAGAGCGTTTGTGAACAGCAGTTTTCAGCTCTTTCCACAGATTCTCGATTGGATTCAGGTCTGGACTTTGACTTGGCCATTCTAACACCTGGATACGTTTATTTGTGAACCATTCCATTGTAGATTTTGCTTTATGTTTGGGATCATTGTCTTGTTGGAAGATAAATCTCCGTCCCAGTCTCAGGTCTTTTGCAGACTCCAACAGGTTTTCTTCCAGAATGGTCCTGTATTTGGCTCCATCCATCTTCCCATCAATTTTAACCATCTTCCCTGTCCCTGCTGAAGAAAAGCAGGTCCAAACCATGATGCTGCCACCACCATGTTTGACAGTGGGGATGGCGTGTTCAGGGTGATGAGCTGTGTTGCTTTTACGCCAAACATATCGTTTTGCATTGTGGCCAAAAAGTTCGATTTTGGTTTCATCTGACCAGAGCACCTTCTTCCACATGTTTGGTGTGTCTCCCAGGTGGCTTGTGGCAAACTTTAAACAAGACTTTAGATGGATATCTTTGAGAAATTGCTTTCTTCTTGCCACTCTTCCATAAAGGGCAGATTTGTGCAGTGTACGACTGATTGTTGTCCTATGGACAGACTCTCCCACCTCAGCTGTAGATCTCTGCAGTTCATCCAGAGTGATCATGGGCCTCTTGGCTGCATCTCTGATCAGTCTTCTCCTTGTTTGAGATGAAAGTTTAGAGGGACGGCCGGGTCTTGGTAGATTTGCAGTAGTCTGATACTCCTTCCATTTCAATATGATGGCTTGCACAGTGCTCCTTGGGATGTTTAAAGCTTGGGAAATCTTTTTGTATCCAAATCCGGCTTTAAACTTCTCCACAACAGTATCACGGACCTGCCTGGTGCGTTCCTTGGTCTTCATGATGCTCTCTGCGCTTTAAACAGAACCCTGAGACTATCACAGAGCAGGTGCATTTATACGGAGACTTGATTACACACAGGTGGATTATATTTATCATCATCAGTCATTTAGGACAACATTGGATCATTCAGAGATTCTCACTGAACTTCTGGAGTGAGTTTGCTGCACTGAAAGTAAAGGGGCCGAATAATATTGCACACCCCACTTTTCAGTTTTATTTTTTTACAAAAGTTTAAAATAACACTTGTTGATTCTTCACCAAAAAATTTAAAATTTTATATCTTTATGTTTGAAGCCTGAAATGTGGCGAAAGGTTGAAAAGGTTAAGGGGGGCCGAATACTTTCGCAAGGCACTGTATGTGGTCATGTAATGCTGTTTTACTTGTAGCAGTGCAGTCTACTTGCTCTCATCTTATAGTTCTATGATAAAGCAGGGCTGTATCAAGGTAACCCAGAAAATGTCCTACTGACGCTTAACATTTTGGATTGTTTTCTGTTAATTCTTATAAAAGCCCTTATTTCTCTCTGCGCTATTTTGTCCAGCCCTGTTGTCCTGGTGCTCATCCCTGCACACTCCCTATTACTGGTGACCTTTTTGTAAGGTTATTCTGACCTTAAATGCCTTGGAATATTTTTCCACCAGGTCCTCAGATCTCTCCTGGACGATAAACCACACTACTCCCACTGTTCCCCCTCCTCACTTGTCTTATGTACCATGTTATTGCTTAGTGTGACTCTTCAGAAATGGGATTACACCAAGCCTGACGAAGGGGTATGTCTCGTGTGTGTGTGTGTATATATATATATAGATATATATATATATATAATGAAATATAATATATATCTATACAAAATTATAGAGATAGAGGTGTGTGATGTGTGTTTTCCCCCCCCCTCTCACTTCCTCAGACTTTACCCTTGTTAAATGGTCGCTAACAAATTTTGGATAAATCAAAAGTACAATCGAATGTCAAACTTTGTAACACATCTTTTATAGTGAAAATTGCTTTTCTCCACTTATCAGACTCCTCTTCAGCTCATTTTCTTTTAAACTGACATTCTCTGAAATCTCTGCTGAATCCGTCTTGTTAGCAAGACGGACTACAGCTCACATAGATTTCAAATTACATAGAAGTGGAGATGAGTGAGAACAGATACAAAATGCGGACTACAAATGTTGTAGTGTGTATATATAGGTCCTGTTCCATTTTTGACTGATTTAACGGATCCCTCCATATGCTCGAATGCAGTGGCGTAACTAGGAATGGCTGGGCCCCAAGGTGAACATTTGACATGTCAAACAGTAAAATATGCTTAACAGTGGCCTCCATACAGCATTATATACTCTACATTGCTCCCCCCACATACAATATTATATGCACCCCACAGTGGGCCCCACACATTTATAAGCTCCCAACAGCCCCCCTCCGCTTCGGTGCTATTATTATACTTTGGTATCTCCTCAGACCCCAGAGTAGAATAATTGGAGGCTCAGAGAAGGTGATTAAAAATAACAAACATTCATACTCACCTTGCCTCACCTTTCCTTGGCATTCTCTCTACATCCTGTCGTCTTCAGGCCCTCTTCCGACATCGCTGCTGAGGCCTGTGATTGGCCCTCAGCGGTCACATGGGGGCGCACTGACATCATTACGCAGCTGTGCCCCATGTGACCGCTGGGGCCTAATCACAGGCCTCAGTTACATGACAGAAAAGCGTCGGAGAGAATGCTGTGCCCAGGAGAGGTGAGAATGTATTTATTGGTTTCAGTCACCTCCCCTGCCTTGCCATCTAATGGAAAGGGGCCTGCAATATGCCAGGGCCCCTTTCCAATAACAGTATGTATAGCGGTCGGGCAGCCAGGCTTTCTCCGACCGCTATCATAGTGGTCGAGGCCCGGGTCATCTCCAGCTGGCCACGGGACCCATACCCTGCCAGGTCCGGTCGCGGTAACGGCTGCCACAGGGCTCCAGGCCCCTGAATGTCCCGGGCCCTGTGGCAGCCGCTACCGCTGCTACACCGATATTTACACTCCTGCTCGAATGTATCTGATGAAAGACAGCTGAGAAAATGGATGTTTTTCAGACTTCTTGTACCTTATCTTGTGAATGTAGCCTTACTCTTGTGTTAATTTTCCAAGAATTCTGAGATTGTCTCTTGAGAAATTAGCATTTTCTTAAGAGAAAACCACATTCCCACGCACAGACTAATCCTGGATCTCTGCCATTCATTTACAGTTAGGCTTCTCCACGGCCCGTGACTGTTGTCTTACAGCTCTTCTGGTGTAACACTATTTCTTATACAGTATTGATGCTCCTTACACTACACAAATCCTAAACCAAAGTTCCCATCTTATCCTCTGTACCTCCTCCATGACTAACTTTTTATTAACAATTGTCAGATTACTTGCTACTTGGTTCAGGATTTAAAGGTTTTTGTCCATATACAGAAGCAACATTTAAAGAGGGTGTCCAGGATTTGGAGCAACCTGTGGGGTGATCAGAGTGGATGTAAAAGGGGGTTATGGCATGCTTGCCTGTCCCACTTGCCCCATTTCCATCGTGATGGGGCTCGTAATGCTAGAATCTGTGAAGCGCTCATGGCCATTGAGACCAGTCCATGGCCTTGTATGGAACCGCTGACCTATGTGAGTGACGTCACCATTCCTTATTCTATCTACCACTGACGCCTTTGACCTCAGCAGTCATGTGAGCCTCATGGCTTTCAGCAAGTCCTGACATACGATGGTAAGGGAACAGGGAGTGGGCGATGGAGCCATAGGGACAGGTGAGTGCTAAATGTGAATGGAGCTCTGGTGCACATTCACTTCTAGGGTCCTGACGGAGACTGAATGCCCACCACCACTCCACTTACATGGGCATTCAGGGGAACTTTGTTGCCATGCACATTTCTGTGGCTACATCTGATAGGCGGTTTGTGCATTATATAGGTCACAAGGACACTATGCCACCAATGTGTGCAGGTCTCTTTGCCTTGAGGAGACTCTCCCTCCCCCACCAAGCCATGATAAAGCATGTGTTCACATGAATCAGATGGACCCCATGTTTGGGTTTATGTCAGCATTGTGCAGATCTATGATTGTCTTTATTCTGGGGGGGTCTTCTGGCAGTTCTGCAGAGGTTTTGTTGCAGTGTTTCATGTAGTTACTGTGTGTTTTGGGATCTACAAATGATTTATCAGCAAAATCCCTGCCATGTTGTAAGTCTTTGCTCACTACTTGTGGCTATCCCTTTCTGTGAAGGGTATTTTTGACAGAGTATTGTAACCTACATTGCTACTCTTGCCTTAAGATACCGTAAGCCTAAGGGACCCCTTCTGTAAGTCAAGGTGATCCATCATGTTTAGTTTAGATCTGATAAGACGGCAATCTTGCCTCTGTACCCCAGAAGCTCATAGGTTAAAAACAAATGTATAACCCGTGGTATGAGTAGTATACGGCTGCACGGAATAGCAGAGCCTGGTGTGCTATTACATGTGGTGAGAAGACACAAACCCTGTATACCAGAGATACCAGACACTCTTTTGGCCTCCATAAGTGGTATGGGAGGGTGTCTTTGGATCTGTTAACCATATGTGCCCAGAGCTTTCTTAGTGCGCGTGGTGTAAAAGTAGCTTTAGCATGTTAGTATTTGGCTATTGTTCTATAGTCTGTTCTCCCGTTGCGAAGTCTTGTGTGGTCTGAAATCCTTTGTAAGATTTGGTCTTATTTCCATATGCTCTAATAGACCGGAATACCCCGTCTGGACCCCTCCTTAAGAGTGGCTGCCGTGGACCTGGTTTATGCGTTTAATCGCTGCCAATAATACTATGGTAGGTAGTATAAAGGTAGGACCATACAGGGGAAACCGAGGATGAACCTGCACGCTGCTGCCGCTTTCTTAAAGCGATATGTGGCTCTATGATTTTGCTAGAAAATATCGAACGCCTGTAAAAGTGCACATGGTTTTTCAGGTGAAATTGCTGTTTTACAGGTAAAATCTTATGGCCACGTAATAGTCAACTTAAAAACTGTAGCATCCGTATTCTGCCGCAGTTTTCCGCTGCATTGTGGCCTTGTCAGTTCTGCCCTGTGTGGCCCTTCCCTATGTAAAACCGTAATATAAGATGCACATGTATAGAGGAAATACGCATCTTATTTGACCAATCTTGACAGTGAATTTGAGGCCACGTGGCTGATTATAGCTTTCTTTATCCACTGAAAGATGGCAGTGAATAGTAAACCTGCTTTCAGCTCCCCCCATAACAGTCTCTATTGTCATCGCATCCCATCCCCTGCACTTTTCATTGAAGAACACTGTTTCGGGCCTGGTGTCCTGCCCGGCCTCCTGAGAGCTGTGTTTTTACTTCTTAAGTTGTTTGTTTTTGTCAGTACAATCGAATGGGCGGCGTTCCCAGTTATTGTATTCCCAGAGATGCGCCATATGTTCGCAGCTGAAATGAGGGCGGACGTCCTATGTATAGTGCCAGGGAAAGTGCTGATGCAGCGAAACCCTGGTAAACAGACAAGCTGGTCATTTGTTGTCTGTGGCGCCACACTAGATTACAAGCAGGGGCGTAACTACCGGGGTAGCAGTGGTAGCAACTGCCACAGGGCCCGGAACATTACGGGGCCCGGAGCCCTGTGGCAGTCGCTACCGCGAACCCCACAAACACTGCTATCGTTATACTCTGGGGTCTTTTGAGACCCTGTAGTATAACGATCGGGGGCCCAGGGGAGGTGAGCGAACATAAAAAAACACTGTAACTCACCTCTCCGCAGGCTTCGGGCCTGTTTGGTGACATCCCAGACGTCAGCCGACGTCATTATGCGTCGCAACGCCGGCCTGGATCGCGCGAGATCCGGTCCGACATTGATGATGACCGAAGTAGCGCACGGGAGTGCACCGGAGCGAGGAAGAGGTAAGTTGCAGTGTTTTCTATGTTTCTATCCTCCCCTGGGTCTCCGATCATTATACTCTGGGGTCTGAAAAGACCCCAGAGTATAATAATCGTTCATGGGTGGTCCACAATGGGGCATAATACTGTGTGCAGGGCCCACTATGGGGCAAACTACTGTGTGCTGGGGCCACTATGGGGCAAACTACTGTGTGCAGGGGCCACTATGGGGCAAACTACTGTGTGCAGGGGCCACTATGGGGCATAATATTGTGTGCAGGGGCCACTATGGGGCAAACTACTGTGTGCAGGGGCCACTATGGGGCATAATATTGTGTGCAGGGGCCACTATGCTGCATAATACCGTGTCCAGGGGCCACTATGGGGCATAATACCATGTGCAGGGGCCACTATGGGACATAATACCGTGTGCAGGGGCCACTATGGGGCATAATACCGTGTGCAGGGGCCACTATGGGACATAATACCGTGTACAGGGGCCACTAGGGGGCATAATAGTGTGTGCAGGAATGCGGTTTGTGTGTGTGGGGGGGGGGGTTGGGGGCGGCGGATTGTGGGGAGGCCCCATGTCAAATGTTCGCCTTGGGGCCCAGCCATTCCTAGTTACGCCACTGATTACAAGTCTAATGAATCTGATACGGAAAGCTGGGTAGCTGACCAGCAGTATAGGGGACAGACCCAAATAAGTTAGAGTGCAACTTTTGGCCACTTGTTGGAATGATACAGATGACTCCCAATGTAGTTTTAAGTAAAGGGGTCATCATATTTTATCCTCTAGCCATATCCCGCCGTTGTGAATTTAGCCTGAGTACAGCTGGGCTCAGTGGACAGACCCCATTGTAGTCTATGGAGGCCATGTGGACCCGAAGGACAGAAACACTAATGCTAGTGTAAGGCAGGTCACTATCTGTAAGGCTGGGTTCACATTTGCACTCAGTAACCGTTCTGGGATTCTGTCCCCCATTCCGCTTGAAAAATGGGGAGAGAATTCCTGCAAGCAGGACTTTACTCTCTGCATTTTTTGGACAGAAACCAGGTAGACCCCATTATAGTCTATAGGGTCTGTGGGTAACAGCTTTGTAAGTGGACCCGAAGAACAGTGAACTTAGCGTAACCTGGCTTACAGTGGTAACTCCTAATGATTTAGGAAGAAGTCTGTAGAAAACATGGCTGAACTCTGAAGGAAAAGATTCCTCAAAGGTGCAGAAAATAAAGATTGTGAAGTTACTTTTCAGGTGCGCCTCAGTCCCAGTTCTGCATTAGCTTCATGCAGGTAGCGTGTTCTTGGTACAGATGGTTGTGAGATCAGCCAGGAAGATTCTCCATAATAGTGTAATAAACCCCAGAGCTCTGACAAGTTAGAGTTTCTATGGAATAAATGACTCACTGAAGTGTCACTGCAATATGCCGAGCCACGATTGTTCAGACGCATCTCGTGGTACATGATGTACGCTTGTTTTGTCTGGGTCTTACTCACGGTGTAGCCTCATATAGATTATACATATGGTGGCGAGAATGATCCCTTGTGCTGATCTTCTAAAACAAAGATTTCATTCACTCACTCGGGAATCTATTGTGCCCATCTTGGGAGATGGCTGAGACCTCATTGGATTGGTGCAGGCAGCTGTAGACCTGCAGTCTTGGCTACTCTATTCTCTAATCTTATCATATATCTTTAAGAGACTTTTGTCTCAGAATTTGCTGGAGAGGAATGTGGGATATTTACCACAAGAACAGGGGCCTGAAAGTTCTGCAGAATGCTCCTTGTGGCCACCGCTGCGTTCACTTTTATTGGACTTGCTGGGCGGCGATTTCTAGCACAGCCGTAGAAATGAATGGCGCAGTGGCCGAACATCCTACCAACATCCCGCCATTCACATGGAGCACTCGGGAGCTATGGTCTTTTCTTCTGATTGGTGGGGTCTTACCTTTTTTAGACTCTCCCTGTGTTACAGAGAACATTACATTGATAAAATACCTTTGTGTACTTTGAAGTCTCATGCAAATGATACAATTGGTGCATTGTGGGCGGGCCTTCATCTCCCTGGTGCACTGCTATTGCTGCTCAAGTCAGATGGGTCATGTCATGGCTGTGGGAGGATCAACTCACTGCACAGCGTGGCACAAGTAGGAGATGGTAGGGGCAAGAGCAGTGCTCCAGGGAGCTGACGGCCCGCCCCCAGTGCACCAACTGCCTGATTTGCATAAGACTTCAAAGTTGTTTTTCTCCAAAACTGCCATACATTTTTAGCACAGCCCCATTTAGTTATGTGGCACTGTTTGTCCGCCATCCTTGTAGACAAGGGACCATACATTTGACACATGCTCTATGCTGCCTAGTAATCCCCTACAAATATATATGTTGTCGGTAATAGAGACCTGTCCATAGGCCGGGCTTAGTACGGTCTCCTCTGTGCAAGCATGGACATGGGGGGGGGGGGGGGGACTGCACATGCACACTAGGGTACTTTACTGTCTTGTGGCCCATGGACCCACGCCTGGTACTTTAGGGATCACTAATGGAGCCCAGAAATGGCCACCAACTGGAATCACACGTACATGGTGGGGGGCTCAGTTGGGTGAAACCGTGTTTTAAAAAAAAAAAAATAAAATAAAATCTTGCCCTAACATTGGTAAAAAATGTTATATTCCCAGTTAACCCCTGAATATCAGACATCTGATAACCTGTCACTTATTTGTAGCACACAAATGCAAATCTAATGTGCAATTCTGTATGTGATAGACTTGGGAACAAGGAACCAATGACCTTACAAGCAAGGCTTTATCCTCTTCCATTATCATGCAATATTGCAGACTCTATAGATTATATAATCTTTTCAATCCCAAGCACTATCTATGATACTGACACCGGATTAAATAGTTTTCTGCATTTTTCAGGGCTAGTAATGAAGGCTATACAGTAGTGTGTGTATGAGGTGTTTCCCCCCCTTGGATGTACGTGTCAGGAGATCATGTCTCTCTGCTGATAGTAGGATGGAGATCCTGAATCTCCGGCAGATGGCAAGTACTGGAACTGCAAGGCAGGCTGGATCAGCACTGCAGTGCGAGGCCCTGCTCAATGCAGCATAGAGGACTGTGCTCACAGGTACTGTATGCCGACGTGCCTGCACTAGCTGTATACGGGGATATAGATGTGCTAGGGACAGGTAATACTAATCCTAGAATAAGATTATTGGCTTTTATTATAGAAGTCTGCATTGCTACCGGTACTGAGCCACTCCTGCTTGTAGCTGTAAGCAGTTAAAGGGGTATTCCCATCTGACACAGGGTATGCCATAAATGTGCTATAAATTCCCCCCTCTACCGTTCATGTCTATAGGAGCACCCAAAACTGTTGAGGCTGCTTGCTTGGCTATTTTCTGCACTCCTAAAGCCAGAGAGTTGAGCATATGTGGCCTACTCTACATTCTCAGTGGCTGGGATGGGGCCCTTTCAGAGATGGGACCCACATCTAATACGCATTTAGGTCCCAAGCACATGGAGCAATCCTAAATGTGTTCATACATCAGCCAGATTGTCTGGTCTGAATGTAGTCAGATGGGTCTCCTTACATCTTAGTGACCTATGATATTGGGAGTCCATGTCTCCTTGTAGCTCTACTGTCCGCTCTGTATACTGTACGGGACAGGAGGCAGCGTCTCCCAGTACCCTAGATCAATATCATGCAAGAAGTCCCATCTCCTGACTAGGTTTAGACTGGGATATCTGGCTGATGTACAGACAGATGGGAATAGCACTTTAAGCCCATGTTCACACATTAAAGATTTTGTCAGGATTTAGAGGTGTTATGTTTATAACGTTTATAGCTCTAGTGTTCCCTAGAGGCCAGGGTTTATCTACTAGCACTGTACTCTCTATAGCACCTATATACGTGTGTAGAATCAGAAGTGTGGTAAAGCCACCATGATTGATTGTCTCCCTATCGTGCCCAGAATCTATGGTTTTTCTGTTTTATTTTATATCGTACACCAAGTATAAGAGGGGAAAATGACCATCTAATGTCTGATCAGACAACTGTGTACACTTAAAGTAGAACTAAACTTTCGGACAACTTTTGATTTTCCTGGCAGTATCTGTCATAATACATTTTTGTAATATACTTTAACAACATATTTTGGCTCCTTTCTGTGAAATCCTGCATTTTTTCACTCTCCCCTTGCTTCTGTGTTGAGAGCTGTTCCTGCCTCACTGAATGTTACTGTGTATGGAGTACGGGGCTGTGTAACGTAGAGAAGATAAGGGGATGGTCACTTCATACAGTTATCACAGACATAATACAACATATAAACTTGCGTTTAGTGTCATATGAAAGAGGAGATTACAGGTGATAATGCTATCTAAATTATTTCCAGAGATATCACTGGTTGTAAACAGTCTGGATTGGGATTTTTAGATTATATAGTAGCATATAATGTAAATATCTTCAACCAGTGATGTCTCTGGAAATAATTGATAGCACTGTAACCTTAGTGTCAGTGTTAGAGAATCTCCTCTTTCCTGTGACACCAAAAGCAAGCTTATACGTTTTTTTAATGTCTGAGATATAACTGATTAAAGTGACCCTCCCCTACCCTCATTTTCTCTACATGTTACACAGCCCCGTACTCCATACACTGTAACATTCAGTGAGAGGCAGGAACAGCTCTCAATACAGAAGCAAGGGGAGAGTGAAAAAAGCAGGATTTCACAGAAAGGAGCCAAAATATGTCAATAAAATAGATTATAAAACTTATAACACATACTGCCAGAAAATCAGAAGTTGTCTGAAAGTTTAGTTGTGCTTTAAGCCTGTTGATAAACCTCCATATGTGCTTTATTGTAACTTTACTGCAGCCTGCAAGCCGATCACCCCTGCCAAATGTATGTTAGTAAGAAGCCGGGGGTAGATGGAAGGAAGTAACTGAAGGTTCAGATTCACAGGGTTTGTTTGTAGTCGGTTACCATGGAGACACACAAATCTGATATGGAGCTATTTTTATAGCTGTCAAAACAGACAAGGATAGGGCATGTCTGTTTTTTGCATCACCCCATAGAAGTCTGACTGAAGCCACATGTTGCAGACGATGTGCTTTTTTTTTTTTTTTTTTTTTTTACGCAGTGTTATCACAAAGGTTTGCAATTTATTAGCCGGGTTCACATCTGCGTTCGGGAAGTCCTCTCGGGACCCCCTGAACAGAAACCTATACAAATAAAACCGTTTATCTGGGAAACCCACGGACCCACTATAATGGGGTCCGTGTGGTTTCCACACGAAACATTCAGCGACAAAAGTACTGCTTGCAGGACTCGCCGAACGGAAACCCGAACGCAGATGTGAACCGGGCCTTAAAAGGGTTGTCCACTTCCAGACAAATGTTATCGTTTGTATAATAAAAAGTTGTACGAGTTTCCAGTATGCTTTCTGTATCCATTCCTCACGGTTTCCTAGATCTGTCATTTGTTCTGCTTCTAGTGGATAATAATCAGTCCATGGTCATGTGATACACAGGTGCACAGCTCGTCACAGCACAGTATTCTGAACTCTGCCTGGTAACGAGATGTGCACCTGTGTATCACATGACCATGGACTCTTTTATCCACTGGGAGTAAGCAGAATGAATGACAGCAAGCAGAGATCTAGAAAACCGTAAGGAATTGATAGATTGTAAAATTGTAGCACTTTCCATTATACAAACCATAATATTTGTCTCTCTATCGGTCTGAAAGTGGACAACCCCTTTAACCTTCTGCAGTGTGATGTCTTATCTCAGAAGACAACAAACACAATGGAAAGCCTTAAGAAAAGCATTTTTCAGTAACTTTCATTGTTTTCTGTGATAAGATGTCACCCTGAGCAGTTTCCAGTTGCAGCAGTTTGGGTTACCTCTGCTACATCTCCGGCCCCTATGTCTGCCTCATGCCTGCAGTTAGTGAGACTTGTGCAAGTGATTAGGTTTGTCCCTTCTGCCTCCCTGTAGGTGGTGACATCAGAGTCACATGGCGTCACTGGTACAGGGAGGAGGTGTATGTACATGATAAAGCTGCTGCGGGGAGTGTGTGTGACCTGCTGCTATGGACTGCACAGACACAGTGAGTGCATCTTCTCTCTATAGCCCATAGACCCTGACCTGGAGACTTGTCCTGTCTGTGCACCTGAGGGGGGCGCTGCTCCCAGTATTTACATCATCCATGTATTGAGCTGCCATTCTGTAGCATCCCTGTGAGTGCAGCAGAGGTTTCCTTGTGTATTGTACACACAGGTACATTGTTGCTTCCTCTGTTTATACTGTAGTTACATAAGGAAACCTTGTCCGCACTGACAATAATGGGTTATATCAGCTCAGAGCAGGGACAAGGAGCAAATCGTGACGCTGCTGCCATCCTGAAGACAGCTGGGGTCTGTGCAAGCAATATGGATGTCGGGTTATTCTTAAAATATTACTAAAATATGCAAGTCAGGTTTCACTATAGCCAAGTAATGCGGTGTTGGCTTGTCAGTAGTTGTACTTGGTTTGGATCTAGGCACTTAGATTCCCATTGAAAACCATTTTTCAATGACTTTTCATTATTTGTTGTATTTAATAAAATATCGCGCTGTAGTCTAAGCAGTGACAGAAGCTTGGTTAACTCTGCTACATCTTTATATGTACCGAATGTCCTTTATGTAGGCGAAATAAGGCAGAAGTTTAGAATGAGGATGAACTCACATTCATACAATGCAGAGGACAGATCTCCCTGTGCCGAAACATTTCTGTAACCCCCATCATTATATAAATGACTTGAAAATTTTGGTATTGAAAGGAAACTTCACCTCTGAGAGACAGGAGGGTCTGCGAGTATACTCATGCCAACCTGAGACACGCTCAGACCAGGGGTGAATGTGTCTCATGGATTTGTCATTGTACACTACCTAAGCCATGTGCCCTCAGTCCTGCAGGGGGCGTCACAACCATGCACCAGATCTTAATCAAGGGGTGATAAAACTTTCACCCTCCTTATCTAGGAACTGCTCCAGTATCTTTAACCATTTACTGCCCTCCTTACGTCACTTGTCTCACTTCCCACCATGTTCTATGTCCTGTTGTGTATAATATGTGACGCTTCTTCAGATATTAACAGGCCTGATGTAGAGACACAAGTAGTCTGGAAAGATTTATCATCTTTTCACTTGGTCAATAAAATATACCAACTACTGAAGACTAAATTTTTCTTTTAGGTCCATTCTGCCTCTTCTTCTGCCCATTAGACTACACACTACAGTCCTATGTCCTGCTGCCTCTCTAGCGCCACCTGTTGGATACTTAAACTAGGAGGGCTGTTGTGGTGGTCTTGCCTGTCATCTGCACTTGTGTCTTGTTTTTATGGATAAAGCTCTGATTTGGCTTATGTACAAAGTTTTGTTGTAAAGCTGCTTAAAGGGGTTATGCCATGAAGAACATCAGATAGCAGCCACTGACTTGGGGGACAGGACAAATCCACACTCCCATTCACTTCAATGGGAGCGCTGGAGACAGCTGGAGTATAGCACTTCCTCTGGATAGAGCTAGCCAATAGGTGGCACTAGAGAGCAGCTTTCTTCATCCCACTTACCTTTCCTATAAGACTCCAAAATACTGTCATATAAATATTGGGTTATGTAAGGATGAATATGGTACACCTGTAAGGGGCTCTTAATGCTGTTACCATGTAAATGTAGTGTGATCTTCAGGCAGCATGTTATAGAGCATGAGGAGCTGAGTAGATGGATATAGTTTTGTGGAAAAGATTCAGTATAATGTATTTTCACGATATAGCTGCTCTGTCTGGGCTTAGGAGTCAGGTGGGCGGTCCTATCAGTGATTGTGCATGCACAGATAGCTGTCAGTCTGAGAGGGGAGGTGGTCCGGCACTGACAGGACCACCTATTGCTTCTATTGACTTCAATGTGAGCTCAGCTGCAGTACCAGTGCCTGGCCACCAAAGGGGGTCCTGAGCCAACTGCTTCCAGCCCTGTGTTGTGTGTATATAGTATGAGTATCAGGCGTTCAACCCCCGTTCAGCTGATCTGTCCAGGGTTTGTCCCATCAGGTCCCCGAACGATAGAGCTAGAGAGAGTACAGACCAAAAGTTTGGACACACCTTCTCATTCCAAGAGTTTTCTGTGTTTTCATGACTATAAAAATTGTAGATTCACACTGAAGGCATCAAAACTATGAATTAACACATGTGGAATTATATACTTAACAAAAAAGTGTGAAACAACGGAAAATATGTCTTATATTCTAGGTTCTTCAAAGTAGCCACCTTTTGCTTTGATTACTGCTTTGCACACTCTTGGCATTCTCTTGATGAGCTTCAAGAGGTAGTCACCTGAAATGGTCTTCCAACAGTCTTGAAGGAGTTCCCAGAGATGCTTAGCACTTGTTGGCCCTTTTGCCTTCACTCTGCGGTCCAGCTTACCCCAAACCATCTCGATTGGGTTCAGGTCTGGTGACTGTGGAGGCCAGGTCATCTGGCGTAGCACCCCATCACTCTCCTTCTTGGTCAAATAGCCCTTACACAGTCTGGAGGTGTGTTTGGGGTCATTGTCCTGTTGAAAAATAAATGATGGTCCAACTAAACGCAAACCGGATGGAATAGCATGCCGCTGCAAGATGCTGTGGTAACCATGCTGGTTCAGTATTCCTTCAATTTTGAATAAATCCCCAACAGTGTCACCAGCAAAGGACCCCCACACCGTCACACCTCCTCCTCCATGCTTCACGGTGAGAACCAGGCATGTAGAGTTCATTCGTTCACCTTTTCTGCGTCGCACAAAGACACGGTGGTTGGAACCAAAGATCTCAAATTTGGACTCATCAGACCAAAGCACAGATTTCCACAGGTCTAATGTCCATTCCTTGTGTTCTTTAGCCCAAACAAGTCTCTTCTGCTTGTTGCCTGTCCTTAGCAGTGGTTTCCTAGCAGCTATTTTACCATGAAGGCCTGCTGCACACAGTCTCCTCTTAACAGTTGTTGTAGAGATGTGTCTGCTGCTAGAACTCTGTGTGGCATTGACCTGGTCTCTAATCTGAGCTGCTGTTAACCTGCGATTTCTGAGGTTGGTGACTCGGATGAACTTATCCTCCGCAGCAGAGGTGACTCTTGGTCTTCCTTTCCTGGGGCGGTCCTCATGTGAGCGAGTTTCTTTGTAGCGCTTGATGGTTTTGGCTACTGCACTTGGGGACACTTTCCAAGTTTTCCCAATTTTTTGGACTGACTGACCTTCATTTCTTAAAGTAATGATGGCCACTCGTTTTTCTTTACTTAGCTGCTTTTTTCTTGCCATAATACAAATTCTAACACTCCATTCAGTAGGACTATCAGCTGTGTATCCCCCTGACTTCTGAACAACACAACTGATGGTCCCAACCCCATTTATAAGGCAAGAAATCCCACTTATTAAACCTGACAGGGCACACCTGTGAAGTGAAAACCATTTCAGGTGACTACCTCTTGAAGCTCATCAAGAGAATGCCAAGAGTGTGCAAAGCAGTAATCAAAGCAAAAGGTGGCTACTATGAAGAACCTAGAATATAAGACATATTTTCAGTTGTTTCACACTTTTTTGTTAAGTATATAATTCCACATGTGTTAATTCATAGTTTTGATGCCTTCAGTGTGAATCTATAATTTTTATAGTCATGAAAATACAGAAAACTCTTGGAATGAGAAGGTGTGTCCAAACTTTTGGTCTGTACTGTATGCCATCTCTTTAATATAGGTGGAGGTCCGACCTCTGGGACACCCACCAATCCTGATAATAAAGGGGTCTAGTTAGGACCGTATGCTTTTTTTTTTTTTTTTTTTTTTTTTTAAATCCTATCCTTAGGATAGGCCATTAGGTAATTCCTGGACTGGATGAATAAAATCTGTAATATATAATGATGCAAGCCCTACCCCATCTATCCTTTCCCTACTTCTGGTTCCCATTCCCATATGACCACATCCCCCATAATGCTCATGAATTATCAGCCATACAAGTCTACAGTTTCCACATTACCAGTGATAATGCCAGCCATTGTGCCCATATAATGCCAGCAGTCACCTATTCCCATCAGTGACCACTTCTGACATGTCTGATTTTTGCAGAATAGATTTCCCCTCTAATGGCGTTTTCTACTAATGATTGATGTGAAGTCAATATGTACCTGGGACCCCCCAGTGACCCTCAGAAGCAGAAAGGGCCCTTTGTTATATCAGACACCGCACTGGTTACAGCATAGTCTCACTTAAATGGGGCTCAGCTGCAGTACCAGGCCCAGTACATAGACAGAGGTGGTGCTGTGTATGGAATAGCCGCTAAGGTCCATTCACTCTCCATAATGACAAGGGGTTAGACTTGCACTACAAGGCCATGTCATGTTCTGTTAGTATTTTATCAATTACTTATTGTCCAGACCCCATTTAATAGTGTATATTCACCCCTGGTTAACCTATATAAATGCATTAGCAGCACACAGTTGCCCAGTATACAGTATTATGAATGGAGTCGCTTTCAACAGTGTGCTGGAGGGTGAAATAAAATTAGCCGTCGCTTGTCTGTCAGCAGATTGCTGCCTGCTGACTGCCAGCTAGTTGAGCAGGATATTGGACTTGTACCAAGATGCTTTGAAACTTCAAAGATGGAAAAAGAAGCTTTTGGGCAAGTCACACCGTCTCATGTACATGTTTGGGCCTTGCAGATGGTTCAGCTTCTATCCTAAATCATGTTGCAGACAGCTAGCCATCTCTGCACAGATGAAGGGCTGCCTGCAGATGGATGTGTGTTGGTTATGGTGAAAACTTTAACAGGTCTTGTCACATGACTAAGGCTATAAAATGGTCACTAACTTTTCAGACAGTTTGGTCTCCTTTAAGAGTATGTGATTCTGTACCAAAATGTAATGCAATTTATATGAAAACACTGCTGAAAATTCCTGTTACTTGGTGTCTCCCTTCTTGCTAACTTGCTGTTCACTCACTGTTACTAGGTAAGTTCTGTCTATAGAAACTAGCAGGTTCAAGATGGAAACACCATGTGGGGAGTGGATGGGAAATCTGATTATTTTTACTGCATTGCTTTCAATGCCTGTACCCTGCACAGAGATGAGTATGCAGCTTCTCACAGTTTACAATGAGTATAAGGAGAATCTATGTACTTCTGACTAGCTGCTTGTCGTGTTGTTGATGGGATGTTGGTCATAGACTGCTAGCAGCTCATGCTTGTGCTCAGAGCTCTGTCTCTGACTTTATTTTTTGGCTGCTTCATAACCTGGATTTGGAGTGCAGTGTCCTCTGGATCTTGTGTATTATGGTCACTTGGGCTTTTCTTAGCTAATTTATTTTTATTTTTTTGTTACTCCAGGCAGAATTACATGTAAATAAAACCAGTAGTAGTAGTAATGGATAGGGGAGGGGGCAGATTGCTCCTTATTGTACACACCCCAGTCTGAGATGTCAAATGCAGCAATAATGGGGCTATTAGTAGCAGGAAAACTGAGGACATCATGTATGAAGACTTATAGCACCAGACTGCCCAGAAAGACCCTGCAGATATTTCAGCTTTGCATTAGAATGCGGGTACCCTTTAAAGAGGTTACGCAGTGAGAAATAGAACCCCTATGGATAGAGGATATATATCGCTGAGACCCCCAGTGGTCTTGAGAACACGGAGGTGTCTTATCCTTCCTGTGAATGCAGCCGCTAGTAAGGACACCAAACCCCTGTTGGATGCAGATGTGTGACTGCCAGAGATGGCAGAGGAACAGTACTCGACGATCTCTTACTTTCCCATTGAAGTTAATAGGAATATGAGGAGAGGGGTAAGGCGGCTTGCATCAGCATCCACCAGGGGTTCAGCTGCATCCAAAACCTTGGTCAAACGCCCCCAATTCTCTCAATCAGTGTGGGGCTGTGGTCAGACCCCCACCGATAAGTCCTTTATCCTGTGATAAAGATAAATCTTTTTTGTGGCCCTTTAAGGGATCAGAGCCAGGGTAACTATTGTCTATAGGTGGCAGTAAAGAGCCAACTTTCTTCCACCTTGACTAGAGGTAATTTGCTAATTTTTCTGGGGACAATTGCTCGGCGTCTAAATTCCCCCCATGCCAACTAGTTGTCTCTGCAAGGAGAAGCCATGCCCTCCAGACCTATTAGTGTATGTGACTTGTTTCCTTTCACTCCCTCCCCCTTGGCTTTAGTTTTACACCCCTCAGTTAAGGGACATATATCTTGTCATATACTGATTAACGTCTAGGGGTACCATAAAGCTCCCTCTATTGGGTAATCAAGCCCCTTGTGCAGATGTTCATGGTGGTCCCAGCACACGCAGTAAGTATTCCGTGTAGGATAACTTATGCCGGCTGTACAGATCCGCCCCAGCATCGCCAATCTCCCGGCCCTGTAATGCTAAATCATTTATTAATGGATCTGATGAAGCCTGTCATCCCTCTGCAGGCTATAAATATGATCTTGGTACTAATGCCAGAACATGAGCTCGGCTCACAGTGAAAGTTATAAATAGGTTGCAACACTTCATAACAACTGTGTGTTTGTTACTGTGGTGCAGACACCCCCGAGCCCCCCGTCCCCTCCCATCAGAGCGGCTGATTTTATGGTTATGCAATGTGTTCTTATTCATCCCACTTGTGCGTACACATGCATGGTGACATCACCCATAATACTAAGAGGCCATTGTCATCTCTAGTGGGGGACGTGCGAGTATGGAGGAGCGCGGTTCAAGGAGACGGCTGTAACACACTGTGGAGTAAAATAATGAACTGCTGAATATCAGGACAAAAAATCCTGAATTAGGGATTCACACTACCATAGTTAATGTCCGTTGCTGTCATCCGTCACAGGATAAGAGCAATGACCATTAAGTGACAGATGCAGACGGAGACCCCTCCATCAGGTGTATGCCTGCAGTCACCACAAAGGAAAAAACATGCTGGATGCGGCTTCTGCGGTGCCTTTTTACTTTTCTGACCAAAGAAGGTCCTGCATGCAGGACTTTTTCTTCCATTACAAAAGTCAAGTAACATGGCGGCAGAAAGTGTCCGATAGATGTTTACCTTAGAGTCAATGGGAATGGACATGGACAGAGGGTGCTCCATCTGTTTTTGTTACTCTGCTGCTGTTAATGTTCGTTGCTGTCATCCTATGAGGGGTGTAGTGTAGTGTGAACGTAGCCTTAAGTTTATTACATACTCAATGTGCTCAAGAAAAGACAATAAGAACACAATGCTATGTATGTTATTAGTGAAGCTACGTTGGGAGGAATTTATAGTCCATGATATTAAGGTGCGCCTCAAGCATGTGCACCCCCGATCCGCATATTGCCCGACCCATTCTGTGAATATAGGCAAAGTGGGACAGGGATGAAGACTGGGGTGTGAGTTGGATTGGATATCCTATGCGGGGGGTCCTACCTGGCATAGACTTCCATTCTGGCTCCGGGACGTCTGACGGATTTATGAAGAGGCCGCAGCCTTTTCATAAATCTCTGGTTCTGCCTCCCATTGATTTCACAGGGAGGAAGATGCTGAACTTTTCCTCTAGCTGAAATGTATTTTATTTATTTTCTAAGGGTGGGTTCACACCTGCGCTTGAGTCCGGACATGCAGGACTTTGTGTCAGACAAAAAAAAAAGGCTTTGCAGCGCAGAGGGTGTAAGCGCACACCCGCGCATTGCTTTAAAAACCCATTCAAATGAATGGGTTTTTAACCAATGCATTGCTAACCTGTTGGTATCCGATACCTATCCCGTTTCCCAAGATTTTCACTCGGATTGGCAGCAGACGGACTCAGACAGGTGTGAACCCACCCTAAGCTAGCAGAAAAAATGTCATGATCAATCTTCAGGCAGATTCTGCCTCATCGCTCCCGTTGAAGTACATCTTTTCATCTTTGAGACAACCCTTTTAAAGGGAATCTGTCAGGGCAATTTGGGACACTAAACTACCCACACGTCCATATGGACCTGGGGTTTAGTGTCCCAGATCACTCTGTTATAACGCAATCCATGGCCGCATTAAAAATAAAAAAGCTTTATACTCCCCCTGCCGCTGTACTCCCCGCACCTGCGCAGTTCTTCAGTGAAGCCAGAGAAGTACACCTCGGCCTCAGGGCCCATGTCCCGCAATTACGTAGTGAAGCCGGGGTGTCCATCTTTGGTTTCACTGAAGAACAGCGCAGGCGCCGGGAGGAGTGTCAACGAAGAAGCTCATGAATAAGCCAGACTGTTCTCGGCCGAACAGCGTACATCGGACCCTTCTCTAGGTAAGTATAAAGGTTTTTTATTTTGAATGCACCTGCGGATTGCATTACAACAGGGCGATCTGGGACACTAAACCCCAGGTCTATAAGGACCTGTGGGTGGTTTAGTGTCCCAGATTGACCTGACAGATTCCCTTTTAAGGACAAAGTAAACTATAAGGGTGTGTTCACATGTTGTGGTTCTGTTGCAGATTTTCTATTGATGTCCTATCCTAACCAGAAGTCATCCTGTAGTTAAACCTCCAAAGATCACTTAAATCCTTTGTGTGGATTTTTCACAGATTTTTACTACGTAGTGGGGTGACAAATCTACAGCAAATCCATGCCAAAAACCACTACAAAATTTACATGTTTGCTATTTGTTTAACATCAGTGTATAATAACCACTTCTGCTGGATGTCAATCTGTTTCATTGGTGGACTAGTATAGAGAATTTCTGCAGTTTCCTCAGTATTTGGTATGTTTGGTTTGTGACTTGGTTTTATAACCCCCTCCCCTCAGATTCTGACGTGGTGTAGCGAGCGGCTAGTTCTGTGGTCTAAGCAGTTTTTCTGCTTTGTCATCATTTTCCTATGTACTCAGGAAATCTAGTTTTCTTCTTCTGCCGCCTTGCTGGACGTTGTGTGCTGATCTTGTTTGCTTTCAGGGCTACATGTAAGATTTCCTATTGGTGTACACAACACATGACTATTAGGGGATATTAGGCGGCCATACTTCTGCCCGGCTTCAGATACCGCCATTTGTTTCTAGACGGCGTAATTAACTTCTTGTTTCTTCTCAATGACCCCTGGAGACTGGTAGGTCATTCATTAGAAAAAAGTACTAGACTTGAATGTCGGGCTGGATGATTGTGACCTAAATGAAAATCGCAATGAATCGGTTATTTTATCTCTATTATGATTAATGGTGATTATTTAGATCACGCCCCTTTTTAAAGTATGTGTGTGTTAGGCAAGATTCGTCCAGTGGTTTTGTTCAGACCAAACCTGGCTGAACCCAAACTACTATTATACGCTGAGGTCCATGCTGAGGCCCAGGGAAGGTGACCAGACATAAAAGTGTTACTCACCTCTCCTGGGCTCCGGCGCAGCTACCTGCTATCTCCGGGTCTTCTGACTGACATCAGGGACCACTTAGGCCTGTGATTGGGCATCAGTGGGTCAAGTGGTGTGACAGACACAAGCATCACAATTCTATGTGACCCATGTGATCTCTGAGGCCCAATCACAGGCCCAAGTCAGAAGACATGTCAATAGCAGGTGGTCACGCTGAAGCCCAGGAGAGGTGAGTAACTTTTTTTTTTTTGGTCTGATCACCTTCCCTGGTCCTCAGCATAGACCCCAGAGTATAATAGCAGTGCTGGTTCTGACATGTTAAGTCCGAACGAAACTGCAAGTAGAACTTCACTAATGTAATAACCAAAACAGATGTGAACAAAAGCGCTCATTGGTTTCCAGGTTCAGCACTGTAGCTGTCTATAACATGCCGCATCTTAGAGGACATGAAAGTTCCTCTTTAAATGATAAAATTGGAGTTGTCAACCCCTATGTGATGAGCTCCCCCTAGTGGAGGTTGCTCAGAGGTGGAATTTTATCATGTAACTTTGACTGTGTGGAAATCGGATTTGGGACCATTACTATAAATAAATGTGGTCCTGTTTTACGCCAATAGACTCTTTGAGCGATGAGTTGTACAGCAGATGGTGCAGAGACGGGCTGGTTATTGTCGGTCAGTGTATAGCCTGTGTCTGAACGCTTCACGCTGCAGTCAATCACTTTTCATGAGGACTTTGCAGGCTCTTATGCATTGCTATTCTAAAGCTACATTCACATGTCCATATGCTATTTGGCAATTCCTCCCCCACCCCGTCCCCGTCCCCGTCCCCCCAGGGGCATATACCCTGAGCCTGGCTATGTAGGCTTCTGCAGATAATCTGTGGCTTGTGGTCATAACCTGGAGGCTACATGCACTTCACATTTTAGCTGTGGATTTCCAGTATAAATTTACCAATCCACGTGCCAATAAGAAATCTCATGCTATGGAAGTTTTCTGTGCAAATTGACACCAAATGTAACCATTTTAATAATCTCAGCATGTCGGGTTATTTTGTAGATTTCTTCTGCAGATTTGATTCCTTTCAATATAAGGGGTGAAGTCCGTGGAAATAAACCTACCCCTTGTCTACATACTCCTATGTTGTGTCCACACGTGCTAATGTGGACGCTCTTTCAGTCCCACGTTTTTCCTGCAAACTGTACATGTGTTCATATTTGAGGATTTTGCTGTGTATTCTCCTCTGTGAAAATCTGCAGCATAAGTTGACACTCCGTGGATTTCTCATCTCCTCCGCAGGTCAGTTGGTGCACACTATGGATGAGACTTGTTATACGGTGTCATGGAAACTGCTTGGTTAATTCCCATACAAGTGAATGGAGAGAGCCGCACGCACGTGCATTCTCCAGTGTCCGAGCCTCTAGGCAGGACAGGTTAAGGGACCCCCCTCCTGGAGACTGTTGGGGGTCTAGAGGTAGAAGCCGTACCTGTCGGACACAGCAGATCCCATAGTAAGGAGGGCATCAAAATTGTTGGTTTAGGGCCAATCAGCTTTTAGAGGTGTCATTGTGGCACGGAAGGGCAGTCTAAGGCTTTACCCACTCCCTTTTGGGGATTGTTTGTTCTGATAGGACTGTTAGTTCAGCAGTGTGGATAGTCTCCATGCTGACTGTCTCCTTTATAACACTAATGCACAGTGCCTGTGCTTTCCTTCCATAACTGCATGTATTGCTGATTCCTATAATCCAGTAGAGTCCAGGTTAAGAATTGCTTCCACTTTCGGGCCCCCCAGGGTGACTTTCCCTTGCCTCCTGCCTCTGACCCCGTGCTATTACAGTGATGTTTCTGTAGCGCTCCTCCATGCTGCTGTACTTTGATATTACATCTGTACTTTGACATTGTCACCCATGACTGATTTTTCCACTAGTAAGCTGGCATACAGAGCTCGGACCTGCCCGTAGTGTGATCACGCTAACATCATGCTTCTGTTTTTTGTTTTATAGGCCTGACCTGTAACCTGACATGGCCACAGCCTCACCAGGGCCGGCTAATAGAAATAGTCATGAAGGTTTACAGCTGCACGTGACAGGTAAGACATATCGGTTTTCTTTTACTACTTTACATACTTGCATACTCTTACTTATCTACGAGGATGTTTAACACTTGCTGGATCAGTTGTTTGCTTAAAGGGGCATCGCTAGAGAAGGTGAAAGGGATATGTATGTATCCTACTGATAGCTATAGATATAGATATACATTAGAATTTCTGTGCACTTCTCCAGTACTGTGAAGTGCTGCCTGCTTGTCATCAAGGTCTTGGTTGAAACCCAACCATCCTGAAGAGGGCGCTGATAGAGGGGCACATGATGCAGCACCGCCTGTTATAACCCACAGCACTAGCTTCCTGGTGTGCGAGTGGAGATAGAAGTGTGATAGATAGATATAGATATAGATATATATCTATATCTCCATCTGCACCAGCGCACTATTATACTAACTCAGTCTGCTACTATAGGAATCTGAAATGTCAGGACTTGTGAGGATGAAACAAAACATACAAGAAATACCACTTTAATGTACAATAGCACTCTGTCCACTTTGTAATCTAGTCCATAAGAGCGTCCAGGAAGGTTAGAGACTGTTAGCTGGGATGCATTTTTCATGACAAGCTGTGTTTAGTAGAGTAGATTAGGATGATGGTTGTACATTGACGGTGGAGACCTTAGATCCTTAAAGGTGATCAGGAATCGGACTGACTCTGTATAAAGACTGTCACTTATTTGTGTGGGGTTGTACTTCAGGTGAACACGTACCGTAGATGTAGCTTTGCAAAGTAGACATTCCAATGATTGGCTGTCCATGTAAGGCTATATTCACACCATGGTTTTGGAATCAGTTTACCTTATGCTTAAGTTCTGGATCTGTTAAGCAGACTCAGTTTTTGGCATCTATCCCCACCAGATGCCACCCAAGCGGGGGCTCTTTTGGCCCCACATTGGGTGATTGGGGTCTATAGATAGTATGTGCTGGGAGCATCATGGAGTGAAAGTACCTTTTGCATGGACACTCTGCCTCCACCAATACAGTTTTTCATTCTGACACATAAATGCGGGCCCTATACCTCAGTGACATACATATGCCCTAATGGGGCCCATGAACAGCACTGCCTTTTGTAAAGTGTAAGATAAATGCATGTGACCAAAATAACCCTTTATTAACCACTGTATTGCTAAAATGCAGGGGCATAGCTATACGGGGTGCCGTGGTAGTTGTTGCTATTGGGACCTGCTACTGTTCTGAATGGTACAAGGTGGGAATAGGGCCCCATTACCGATTCTGCACTGGGGCCCAGCAGCCTCAATGTATGCCTCAGCTATATTGAATGCTAGATACGTGTGGGTCTGACTGCTGGGAAACCCACTGAATCACCAGATCACCCTATTTAGCCCAGCTGTGAGACCATGGCTAGGAAGAGCTTGAATGGGCACAGCTGCTGAGTGATGGGCTGTTTTCCCCAGTGCCATAGCCTGTGCATGGATTGGCAGGGCGCCTGCTTGTTTTAGACTCCTTAGCTGCAATGTAGCATGTTGGGGAGCTGTGGTCCCTCTTTGTGGCACCCCTAGTGGTCAGACACCCACCAGTCTAGCATTTATCACCTGTCCAGTGGATAGATAAATGCTTCTGGCCATACGTTTGTGTATACTTTGTCCCTGCCTATTACTCCAGAGGTCCCGAGGATTACTGTATGTGCTTGTTTGCCAGTAAAGGTCACGTTCAGCCCTCCACGTGAGTGTTTGTAAATGTAAAGCCAGTCTTAGTCAAACATTCAGGAACCTCAGGAATGGAGCGGGTGTGTTTTCCAGGATGATAACAATAAGCTAAATTGATTTTAATGCCTTTATGAACCCAAATCCTTCTCCACGGATCTGTATGTTCTGGAACAATGGCTCCTATTGTGAGCTGTTAATCTTCAGATTACTCATTAAATGTTACATGAGCCGAGTTATGTGGCTTTATAAAGAGGCCGTACAGTCAGTTCTGGCCGCTGTAAGAGAATGGCGACCATGTTCAAGACCATTCACACCAAGGTTTGACAAATCCTTTATGCACTAAACCTGGGCTTGATGTATTGTCCAATGTGTCTGTGAATTTCTAGGTTGGGCTTTTTTGATTTAATATGGATTGGTGCCATTGGTCACTATTTTGGTCACTACAATAATCGATCTCGGCATGTAAGCCTAGGTTCACATCTGTTATGTCTTCTGCCTAGTTACAGGAGCAAGACATCGCAAATAATGGCAGTGCCAGATCAGTCATAAGGTGGACACCAACTCTGCCCAATGAATCCCATTGACTGTAATGGGGTCCAATCATGGTGCCCATCTTTTTGATAGACAATTTTTGACCAAATCTGTGGTGGAAGCTTCTAATGGAGCCTCCAAGATAGATGTAAAACATCACTCCTTAAGGCCATACTTGCACAACCATGTACAGGTTGGGAAGTGATCTGTGCATTGTCTGGATTTACCTCGTTGAGCCCAGCTCAGCTGAACTAAGCTAGGGGATAGATTTATGAAGACTGGTGTTTAAACCCCCCTTCTTCATCTCCCCTGCTCTGGCAGGGGGTGCGCCTGATTTATTAAATGCGCACCCTCCGCCGGGCAGTGCGCCTGGACTGAAATCTGCCAGCTGATTCCTGCCATAGACTTTAAGCATCATTTGCGCCAGATTTCTGGTGTAAATGATCAATCTCCACACTCCCTTTCCACAAACAGAAAACTGGTGTAGAAAATATAATAAATGTCCCCTGGAGTGTCAGTTCAGCTGAGCTGCATTCAGGCCAGTAAATCCCGGTTATGGCCATGTGAAACGGCCTTACACAGATACAGGACAGTGCGGTTAGTCAGTGGCACTTCTGAAGGATGAGCAGGTCAAAAGGCTCTCCGAAATGAGAATCTTCTGGGAAAGGCTTATGTGCATGCGCCAGAGTCCTTATGTGAAGTGGCCTCTTAGGCTAAGCCTTTCTATACGTCTTCGGCCTCCATATTCACAAGCAGGAAGCCTTTGTCATGGCTACATCATGAGTGGTTGATAGATAAGACAAGTTCATTGAGTTCAGACTCTCATACTCACCAAACCTAGTGGTTTCACAGAAAAGGGAAAAAACACCAACTAATAGACCTATTTGTCTTATAGAAATACTCCTTCCTCTGCTATTGGCAGTCAGATATATTGCTGGACTTACAGGCTACACTATTACTAGTATCGCTCAGTATGTGCTTGGGATGGGAGGGGGTCGGCCTGGTTTACCATACCTCTGTGCTGGACCTTTCTAATCTTCCTTCTTCCTGCCCTCTGAGATGGTCAGTGTGATTTTTAAATTTGAGCCAATTAACTTTAAACTCTAACATCACTGTGTGAAAGGTACTGAAAGGGCTGTAGTGAAGCTTCTGCAGGTCAGTTACATGGTCAATAAAGATATATATATAATATATAATTTTTTTTTTTTTTTTTTTCTTTCAGATTTTCACTGAAAATCTTTTTAATGTCTGTCATGTGTTAGTGACATGCCAGACATTAAGTTTTTATTAAGACAGAAGTTTCTATTAGGCAGGTGCTGAGACCCCACTGATCGCTGAAATGAAGGGGCTGATGTACTGGACTAAGTGCCATGCTGCTTCAGGTGTGATCCGCTTTCCTAGAACAACTGAGCAGAGCATATACAGACTCCTAGAAAATCTGTGAGTCTGTACACTGCTGTCCCCACCTCTACAAGGAGAGTTGAACACCTCTGAAGGGGCAGAACGGCCCATTGCGTCTAACCATTCATTTGTGGTTTCGGCACCTGAACCCTCACAGTGAAAACTTCTGAAATATCTTTATTGGATGTCAAAATTTAAAAAAAGGTACACAACCACTTTATTCCCACTCAGACCACAGTCGATGATATCCCATATCACATCACTGACATGGTGCTAATATAGAGGACCTTTCAACGCCTCTATCAACTGCAACTCTTTGTATCCTCTATAGGTACTGATCCCGTTGAAGTTGGAATTATTTTCTCTAGCCCCGACTGTTCCTGAGCAATCAGAGCAGTTAGCTTCAGCACCCAATATGCTATGAAGGCTCTCTGAGACCGCCCATCTGATAATATGCTCCAAAGCAGGACTGCCAACCTGAGCCTAACTATCATATTTGGTGCTGAAACTAACCAGAAATGATTGCTCAGCTGGGGTCGGGGCTACAGAGAAAAATCTAACTGTGCTGGAATGGCAACTACTGAAGGATACAAAGAGTTGGAGGCGGTGTGAGGTCCTCTTTAAAAATGTGTGATCCTTTTATTAACTCCTCGATGCCCTGTTTCACACCCTAGATTGTTTTTGTTGTGTTATTGGACCTTTACCCAGGCCTTGGCTGAAAACTTCTCCTTTTTCATAGTTTTTATTTCTCTAAGGGCAAACTTGGAAACTTTGTTCCACATATTCCGCTGTGACATCCTTTTGCAGAACGTTAGAAAAATAATCTCTTGGATTAATATACAATTTAGCAAGCGCTCAGGAAATCAGATGTTTGTGACATAATTTCCTCAGTAAATTTTTGCTGCCTCATATCCTGCAAATAAAATCACCTCTTACCCTTTAGCCGCGCCGCTTATCACAGCCAAGATGTCTGTTTCCTAATTCGTCTGCTTCTGCCCACCACTTTCTCAGAATTTTGGTTCCAGAGCCTTGTTGTTGTGTGGCTGAAGTTTGGCTCCGGGATCTTTCTGTGTTTAGGTGACATTCACACTGGTATCGAGATTTCCGTTCCTAATGGAAGCTGTGACAATGTGCCAGATCTGTCTGATGGATCCAAGTTGTATCCGACAGACCACGTTGTATGCTTTATCTCCATCCATATGCAATGAATGTAGAAGCCATCTGTATAGCGATCCCTGATGTGTACACCAAATCCTTATACACTATAGACTATTGGGGTCAGGTCATCAGGAATCGAGCTGCCGAAAAAAAAGGCAAAATAAAAAAGCCCCCAGAACATATGTATATGTATTGATGGCGTATTACTGTAGTATGGCATTTATTCAGCATTTGCTGAAAAGACTGGACTGTATATAGTGTAGGGAATTTATCAAACCCTGCACTCCAGAATTCTGGCGTGTAAAAAAAAAAAAAAAAAAAAAAGTTGCAGGGATTTGCAACTTTAGCTCACTTTGTCAAAATTTCCGACTTTGATTTCTGCACCACTGACTCCACTTGTCAAAAGTGGGAGGGAAAGTAGTCGTAGTCAGCCTGTTTAGCTGTCTCTACTACAGACTGATCAACGGCAACTTTCTAAAGTCACAAATTGTCGCAAACTCTCTTCAGTCAGTGGGTGGCGTAAATAGTGGAGTATTTTTTCAGGACAGATGTTAGACTTCTAGATGTATCTAATTTATCAGACATCGTGCGACATTGGATAAATCTGGTGCAAATTACGCCAAAGCAGACTCCAGTAAAACTGACTTTAAAATCCCCCTAATGGTAAATTTTCCCCACTATGTATAGGCGTGGCAAGATATGGGCACTATTGGAGG
The DNA here is from genome assembly GCA_947044405.1 of Leptodactylus fallax. Lineage (NCBI taxonomy): Eukaryota > Metazoa > Chordata > Amphibia > Anura > Leptodactylidae > Leptodactylus > Leptodactylus fallax. The sequence continues at coordinate 352,481 of CAMRHE010000057.1, forward strand.
ATGCCGATTTCAATGTGCCAAATATGCTGCAAGTTACATTATTGTTATTGTTGTTGTTGTTCTCCAGCGGGATAACTTTTTTGCTTTTGAGAAAAAAGACAGATTAAGTTTAAAAACAAAAACCCTGGTGTCTACTACCTGGCCCTGTCTCTACACACAGGAAATGGCAGAAAACAAGGCGGATGTGGAGAGGAATTGGAGGGCAGTGGGGCAGTCAGAGGTGAATGTGGAAACATATATAGACTGTCAGTGACTTGTATAGGGCCATGATATTCCGCCGTCACTGTCCCATGTAGGGCTTACAATCTAAATTCCCTCTCAGTATGTCTTTGGAGTGTGGGAGGAGACCAGAATACCTGAAGGAGAACATTCTAAATCCTTGCGGATTCGAACCTAGAACTCCAGCGATGCAAGGAAACCGTGCTTACCACCATGTTGTAGTGATGGTAATGGCCAATATCTCTCAGGCAAGGTTTTAGTAGAACAGAATGTTGCCCATCTTTGTGCCACAACATTGCGGGTCGCTAGATCTGATTTTTATTTATTTAATTTTTTTTTTTTTTATTATTATTATATAAAGGGATTGACTATAATAAGAGAAAAGGGCCTGTGTTTTTCCTCTTCTAGAAACAGCACCACGCTTATCGTAGACTGTCTGGAACTGCAGCTCATTCAAGGAACAGGTTGGGTCTACCTCAGTGGGGTGCTTCCCCTTTAATAACATTTATGTGATAACCTCTTCAAGTTCGTGGTCTGTATACAGTTACTGGTTCTGCCTCCAACACTTGACATATGGCTGACTTTACCCGGGACAAGCCTCCTAGAAGTTTAGTATTACATGGTGCCCATTCAGATGACTAGCCAGCCTTGTAATACAAAGAAATGACACATGAGCCTGTGTGAATGGGAGCCACTGGAGCTACTCTACAGGCGAGCTTATAGAGGGAGTCCTGAGATCATATGGCATATGGACAGGGGTAGTCTTCAGGAGACTATGATCTTGTTTCAGGCGAGAGGTCATCTTTGCATAACTTGTAGATTTACAGTATTGGTCGAACGAGTTGAGACTCACAAATTTTGTTTTTTACAAGGTTTGCTACTTCAGTGTGTTTAGATCTTTTATCCAGATGTTCCTATGGTCTGGATCGATGACCTTCTATTCTTTCCTAGTCAGCACTTGGACTTTATTACAACTTCTGTGTTTTGTTTGTCCACCAACATTTTGAATCCAGGATTAGGATCTGGAGAGTTCCCTGGTCATGGACCCAAAATGTCAATGTTTTGTTCACCAAGCCATAGTTATCACTTTTGCCTTGTGACATGGTGCTCAGTTGTTCATCTGACTGCTCCTGGATGGTTGGAGAAGTTTCTCATGGAGGATGTTCAGATAACATTTATCCATGGCAATGTTTTAGGCAAAATTGTGACTTGGATGGAAAGGAAGGACACACATGAGGCATTAGGATACTTTACTGTTTAGCATGACACAGGACTCTTGGTAGCGCTCACCTTTTCTTCTCTGGACAGTCACTCCTCCCAATGTCTCAATGGTCTGAAGGGGGCCCCATCAGAGAAAATAACTTTACCCCCTGCAGTCCAAGGGGCGGCTTATGGAAGAACGACCGTGAGTTCTGATAAAGGGGGTTGTTCTGTTTGGGATTCTTACTACTTGGTCAGTGGTGAGCAGTCATTTTTGGCTGCAGCAAAATTTAACCCATGCTGCTAGGTTTTTCCATAGATCAGTTGATCGCTGGGGATCACAAAGGGAAGACCCTTTGTGATCAATTTATTGTCAAGGGACCCGTCTAATAAGTAGGGATTATTTAAAGTGGAGAACCTCTTTTAAAAGTTATCCTATGGAAGTAGCCATTAATACAAAGATGTCATAACTACCTGCTATATACAGGTCCCACCTCGAAGACCCTCATTTATTTTGAGACTGGGCCCCATCTCATCATAATCTGGAGTAATGTTTCCCATAAGAGCAGTTCCACCCAACTCCCAGCTTTCAGTCGCCTCGCCAGTGGGTGCAGGTATTTATATTGGGGCCCTGCATGGGCAGGAGGTTGGCTAGCCTACTTTTATCTAAGGAATATGGCCAGCCTGGCTTCATTCACAAGATCTCATGGACATTTCGTGTGAGGGTCTTATGTTTAGTGCCAAAAATGAGATTACATGACATTATTGGGATTCCCTAAAGGCTTCCTTATTTCTGGCACAAAGAATACAGCTCTTATACTGTGTTCATGTGACTGAGGAAAGCTTTACGTGCCAGATCCATCATTTCAGTCAGACAAGTCACACTATGGCAATAGGTGTGAGGAGTCCATATATTGTACTGGGAGCTCTCCAGGACAAATCTCTCTAGCCATTGTATCAGGCCTAGAGGATACAGCAATGCTACAGGTGCAGGGAGTTGGGGGTCAGTTTTGAATTTGGGAGGAAATGTTACCAACTCTGACTCCTGCAGGATTGCCAGGCTGCATGTAGGCGTTATTTGTGATGGTCCGTGCTCCCAATGAAGTGAATGTGAGCGCTGTCCATCACCAGTCACATCTACATCAGTCTGGCTGAGGTCCACTTTGGATAGGTCATCTGTATCAATGTTCAGATCCTGGACAATCCCTTTAAGGCCATGTTTACACTGGTTGTATTTGCTTTGGCCATATCCACTGTGAATCTTTCAAAGAATATACGGCAGATATCTGAGGCTAAACTGCCTAATTCATTGTGGCTAACCCTTACCCAAAACCACGGCAGTAATGCACACACTGTGGACTATAAGGCCATGGGGGACACATGGGTTGATCCCTGTGGGTTAGCTGCCTGAGGTTTGGTGGGGTCTACCCAGCGGTGACTTACATTTGCAGCAAAGTGACTTGCACCGCAGATTTTAAACCCGCAGCTTGTCCATTATTGCTGCAGCTTTTACATGTGAATTTCAGCCTTCAGCAGCATGGTCATTGTGGACGTTGCTGCAACAGCCGTGCAGATATTCATCACAGTTTTCTCTGTGTGGCCTTCGCCTAAAATGTGCCGCACCTTCATTATTCTGTACCGATTTTTGACTTTTTTTTTTTTTTTTTTCCTTTCCATAGCATGTGAATGGGGTGCAATATATCCCAGATATTTACATCACTGGAGGAACGTCACCAGATTCTTTCAGTGTGTAATCTTGAATGTGTGAACATGACCTAAGACTATAGGGGGCACAGTACTGTAATTTGAGCTTTCAGATCTCACGTTATGGAAGATCTGCCATATGGATTGACATATGTCTGCTGCACTGAATGGAAGCCCCAGGCCCTCCAGGCTCACCCGCTGTAGCCAGTTTTTTATTTACTCAGTATGGTAGACAGGATTTCTCTAGAACTACTCTGTAACATCGCTGGTAACAAGTAGATCCACGGCAGCCTCTTATCTCCCAGACTTCTGATCCCTTCTCCACCCCTGTTTGACTTGGCAGCCGCCTTTATACTTCTACCGGCTGATAGACTGAATCATTGGAGACTTGTTACAGCACGGTTCAGTCTGCCCTTAGACTTACTACACTAAAAGCTCAGGAAGATACAAGAGTTCCCCTAGTGTAATAGCGCCATGCACACTCCAGCTATTAACACTTTATTGGATTGCAGAGTCTGCAGGGCTCCCTAGAAGGATTTCGGCTTCACAAGTTATTCCCTATTGCTAGAAATATCTTTACATATATGAACCTTTCATGACTTCCACCTCCCCCAAGCATAACTCCATACCTTTGTTATACTTGATAATTTTGAGGATTAGGAGAAAAATAACTGACGTTTTATACAAATGAAGCAATTGGTGCACTGGGGGCAGACCTTCAGCTCTGGGAACACTTAGACCCCGATCATGTCCTGTCTGCATCATTCTGTGCAGTGAGTTGATCCTCCCACTGCTGACATCATCCTAACTGAGCAGCAAGAGCAGTGCTCCTGGGCTGAAGGCCCGCCCCCCGTGCACCAACTGCCTCATTTACATAAAACTTCAGTTTCCATACATCTACCAAAGTGACCTACGTACCAGAGGTAGGTTGTTTATCACTGCAGTATGCTCTGTCATCTGGTTCCTGCAGCTGAATATGCTTGGGGGAGGTGATAGACCCTTTAAGAAGTGCCGGAATAAGTAAATGACTTCATATTGTGAGTTGTGATGTTGAAGAATTGAATAGTGCCGGCCGCAGGATAATTCTGTATTATTCCAGTGGTGGGGATGGAAGTGCAATGTAACCCAATATTGAAGCGCCTGCACTTGTTGTGTTTTCTTTTTAGTGTCTTGTGCCAAACTGAAAAGGAAGAAGAATTGGTTTGGAACCGTCTACACAGAACTAGCTGCTGATGGGGAAACCAAGAAGACAGCAAAAGCAAGCAGTTCCAGCAATCCAAGATGGGAGGAACAGTTAACTGTGTATGTGCCATCTTTAAGGAGCGTTGTGGGACTTTCTCTACAGTGTGTAGTTCTCTCTTCTTTTTAACCCAAGTATTCTTCTAGGATAGTTAAAGGAAACTCTTTTTAAAATACCAGACAACCCCTTTAATGTATGCTAAGAGCTGAAAAGTTAAAGGGAACCTGTCCGGTTGATTTGGGACACTAAACCACTCACAGATCCTTATAGACCTGGGAGAGGAGTCTGATTTTCGTCAGACTCCTCTCTGGTGCTCCCGGTGCCTGCGCAGTTCTTCGTTGAAGCTGAGGACATACACCCCGGCTTCACTGCGCAAGGGCTGGAGGTATGGCACATGTGCACTGAAGCCAAGGTGTACGCCTCTGGCTTCAGTGAAAAACTGTGCCGGCACGATGAGTACAGTGGCAGGGAGAATATAAAGCTTTTATTTTTGTGGGCACGGATGGCTTTATAACAGGGTGTTTTGGGACACTAAACCCCTGGTCCATAAGGATTCATGGGTATTTTAGTGTCCCAAATTGCCCTGACAGATTCCCTTTGTGAATGTGTTTGATTCAGGTGACCTGTGGGTTCTGGTGTCGGTGGTTTTCCCCCTGTAAATCGGAGCCTCTGTTGCTGAGATACTGCCGTTTTTACCATTATGTAAATGAAGGCGTTGTCATTGCTCCAGACAGGTAAGCGGTAACGCCCTCGGTGCTCCAAAAATCTCACTTGCAAAATGACAAGAACAGCGATATCTCTGAAAAAAGAGGCTCTGATTCATAAGGTGACTCATTCCCTTTAAGGAAACTCTTTTTACCATGCCAAAAGGTGAGTTTGAGATACTGGCTTGGTTATCGATTCCGCTCCTTCATGGAGTCGCTGGCCATAGTAAACATGCTACCGTGTAAGAAATAGCTTTACCAGCACATAAATTGTCTTATCGGGTTCACGAGAATCTGGAACAGGTGGCTGCACTTCTTGGATACTGTGCATGTTATCCAGGGCATGTCATATGATTCCCCACCTAGTCCCTAGGTACTGGTCACTCCTGACATTTAGTCTTAAAGGGAGCCTGGCAGATGCTTTATGGCTACTAAGTTAATAACACCACCAAGTAGGGGACATAAAGCGTGACTATACTTTTGGACGGTCATTAATAAATATTATAATATACTTTTATGAAATTGTCTCCTTTCTGTGGAATCCTGGGTTTCTTTTCTCTTTCCCTTGCTGTTGGGAGCTTCTCACTGTGTATGGTGTATGAGATTACGTGTGTAATGAACAGAAAACGAAGGTGGGGAAGGTCACTTCAAACTGTTTTGCAAGCACTATAAAAACGTAGAAACTTGCTTCTGGTGTCATAGGAAAGAAGTCTTTCATCTTTGTATCTGTGTGTAGTATTACCAGAGATCGCTGAAAACCGTCTGCATTGGGAACAGCTGCATGTATGGTATATATCCCGATCCCAACTGTTTTCAACCCGTGATATCTCTGGACATAGTACAGGTAGAACTGCAGCATGAAATGATAAAGGTAAAAAGATGAGAATCTCTGCTTTAATACGACACCAGAAGCAAGTTTCTGCGTTTTATAATGCCAGTCACAGGACTGTTTTAAGTGACCCTTTCTTTCTTTTCCCTAAAGTTCACACAGACCATACTGTATGAGAAGCAGGGTATATCTCAATAGGGAAGCAAGGGAAAGAATAAAGTGCAGGGTTTCACAGAAAGGAACCGAAATGTGTCAGTAAAGTATGTTACAAAATGTATTGTTACACACAGTTTAGCTACGTTTTAAAGGCTTGGCACAAACATAGCTGTGGCTGCAGATAGACCTCGCAGTGTAGGAAATGAGGTCACGTGTCCCAAGTGCAGACCAGAGACCGGCAAGTGCTTTGGTTCTGAAGACTAAACCATCCTCTTGGATTTTCACTCCTCCATTCTGCATAGTCACAATGTTCAGTGCTGAAGTCTCGTGTGCCCCTGACATGCTCAGTACTCATGTAGTACATCAGTGATATCATTGCCCACAGTCCTGTGCCTTGTACCTGAGGTCTTCTGTGTGTCTGCTTCTTATTGGATGGTCTAATTGTTTCCATTGTGTTTCTAGGAAGGTAACCCCACAAACTACACTTGAATTTAAAGTATGGAGTCACCATACATTGAAAGCTGATGCTTTGCTTGGCAAAACCGTTGTGGACCTGAGACAAGCGCTGGAAACGCATAATAGAAAATGTAAGTTATAGCTGCTAAGGAGGAAGCTGGCTGGGTATGAGCAATGGAACACATGGGGATGCAGGGAGTTCAGTCGGGTGTCAGGGGCTATTCACATGGCAGAATCGGCCACTGATTTTAGACACGGGTTCCGCCACAAAATCACTGTTCCTCCCTGATTTTTCCTCCTATGGTATTCTATGGGAGACAGAGATCGGAGCAGAATTCTGAAAAATATCCATTCTGCTTGATCTTGACACATATTCAGCTGCAGAGACCGCAGCTCGAGACTCCCCCGCTGACTAGGTTCATTCATCTGCCCCACAGGGGGTCTGCTCAAATTCCTCATCGTTTTACGCAGTGTGAAATTTTGTTGGTTTGCCCTCAAGCCTTTAGAATTTATTGGCTGAATTTAAATTAAAAAATGAGGTTTTATATGGCAAATTATTTATTAAAGGGATTTTCCAAGTTGTTCCAAGAGTTACCCAAAGTCAGTAAATGTGCTAAAATAGAAGTGATAGTCGCCATCTTAATCTCCCACCACTTCCATTGCTGCTGCTCTGGGTTCTACCCACCAGGCTCTGTTTACTTGGCTGCAAAAATAACGTACAGTATACCCCGTATCACTACTTAGCGAAGCATGGCAGGAGGCTGCTGAGGCAGTGCTGTTCTGCAGCAGTCACATGGGGCTACAGCAGGTCTTCTCTACAGCCTACAGGGGTCACAGAGGAAGAACCCTTAGTGATCAAGAAAATGGGGGTCCCCATGTCTCCTATCTGATGAAGTGGTAGTGTACATGCTCAAACATCACTGCATTCACTTCTAAGGGACTGATGGAGATGCCTGAATACAGCGCGGTCAGTCTTATGGAAGTGAATGGAGTGGTGGTCACACATGCACACGACCACGTCATCACACAGGAGACTCTGGGACCCCTGTTCTTATCAGACCCCCAGCCTGCTGCAGGAACATACATAGTGTCTGAAGTACAGCACTGCTTGCTCAGTGCCCCAGCAGATTAAAGCAGACCATACAATTGAGATAGTGGTCTCTACTTTCCGTCGTAAACAGTTCATAGAGGAGACCAGAGTAAGCTGCTGTAGACGTCTTTGCAGGCGGCAAGGAATGGCTTATTCCAAATAGGTTTTTCTCCATAAGATCTGTCATTATGGGATAGCAGGGAGTCGACATACACATGAGACTGTCAGCCAGTCTTGCCAAATTCAGCGGGTTGACCCGACTTTTAAGGTGTTAGGTTAGCTACAGTCCAAGCCATGTACGTCCTGTTGTGTAACCTCCACTATTGTGCTCTTATCAGTGGTCAGGATGTCCATGCACATGAGACTGCTCTCTCTCCTGTCTCCCCTATACACGTGCCAAGCACTGCATGTGTACTGAATAGGAGGGAGAAATCTGCTGCTAGACATGTCCTTGTGAACAAAGATTTGGGCATCTGCAATGCATATTAAATGGTCTCCTGAAATTGGCAAGTTCATACAACACACATCTAATGTAGATGTGTTGCTTTAGACTGACCAAACACAATAGATTCATCTTTGGTTGAACCTGCAGAATAAAGTGTATGAGAGCGGCCTGACACTATGTAGATACGCCACTAGCAGGACTTCATTCCCCTCTCTATATGGAAATAATCTGAATGTAATGTATATGTTTATAGTCAAAGCTGTTGTCTGACGCGCTCTCTCATGTATATAACCTCCCCCCCCCCCCCACCTCTGTAGTGGAAAAAGTAAAAGAGCAACTGAAGCTGTCGCTAGATGGCAAGCATGGCACAGTCCAAACAGGCGAGCTGACCGTCATCTTGGATGGGTTGAGTGTAGAACCGGAGTCGCTTGCAGCATGTAATTCCACAACCCCAGCACCCAGTAAGTAATGTGCATGAATACATGTCTCAGACGCTGTCACCGCATGTGCGCACACATATAAACCTTTCACTTTTTGTATTTTTAGCTGAAATCCAGCAAAACGGGGATGCAATCCGTGTAAATGGAGGAGAATGTCCGCCAGATGTTACAGCGGGGTATGTGTATTTACCGCTGCTTGCTATATCTGCTGCTCGTAGTATTGAACACTAGATTCACTTGTATATCCAACGCAGCAAGCTTTCCTATTTTATAAAGTAATACACGTTGCAGACACTAGGATAGTCATCACTTTGTGTTCATTAAGGATCTGACATCTGGTGATGGTCTTTGGCCCTTTGTCGGTCTTTCCTTGCTCCGGTATTCCACTGGCCACTCAATATTCAATGAAACTACAGAACCACTAGAGTCAAGTAAATGGGGCTGGCTGTGTGTGTTCGGGAGCGGCACTATGTAGTAAAACCATAGGGGACGTGGCATTACTTTGTTCTCTGAGCCAGTGATGGTCCCACATGCTGGACCTCCTCTGATCATAGAATGATGGTATATCTTGGTGATATGGGATGGCACTTGTAACCCTGGTGCATATTTATCATTGCAATGACCTAGGAAAAATGTGCCATAGTGGCTAGCATATAAGACCTGGTTGATCACGTCTTTGTTGCTGCGTTGCAATACGCTGGGCATAACCTCGCCTTCTAGAGGAAGTGTATTGCTAGCAAGTCAAGGGGGGGGATCGGGGGGAACAGCCTGTGTGACGTGGAATAGGACTAGAGGGGCAAACACCATGTATGTCTGTGGCATGGCGATTACTTTTATGCCAGAATCGCATATTAAATGGCTGTCCCTGCTGCCATATTGCTTTATAAAAGCTATACAACATGCAGCTTACCATGGTTCAGTAGCCACACCATATCTTTAAATTGCCATGTCATCTTGGGGAGTATGGCGCACACAATATACAGTGGGGAAAAAAGTATTTAGTCAGCCACCAATTGTGCAAGTTCTCCCACTTAAAAAGATGAGGCCGGCCTGTAATTGTCATCATAGGTAGACCTCAACTATGAGAGACAAAATGAGAAAACAAATCCAGAAAATCACGTTGTCTGATTTTTAAAGAATTTATTTGCAAATTATGGTGGAAAATAAGTATTTGGTCAATAACAAAAGTTCATCTCAATACTTTGTTATATATCCTTTGTTGGCAATGACAGAGGTCAAACATTTTCTGTAAGTCTTCACAAGGTTGGCACGCACTGTTGCTGGTATGTTGGCCCATTCCTCCCTGCAGATCTCCTCTAGAGTAGTGATGTTTTGGGGCTGTCGCTGGGCAACATGGACTTTCAACTCCCTCCAAAGGTTTTCTATGGGGTTGAGATCTGGAGACTGGCTAGACCACTCCAGGACCTTGAAATGCTTCTTATGAAGCCACTCCTTCGTTGCCCTGGCGGTGTGCTTGGGATCATTGTCATGCTGAAAGACCCAGCCACGTTTCATCTTCAATGCCCTTTCTGATGGAAGGAGGTTTGCACTCAAAATCTCACGATACATGGCCCCATTCATTCTTTCATGTACACGGATCAGTCGTCCTGGTCCCTTTGCAGAGAAACATCCCCAAAGCATGATGTTGCCACCCCCATGCTTCACAGTAGGTATGGTGTTCTTTGGATGCAACTCAGCATTCACTCTCCTCCAAACACGACGAGTTGTGTTTCTACCAAACAGTTCTACTTTGGTTTCATCTGACCATATGACATTCTCCCAATACTCTTCTGGAACATCCAAATGCTCTCTAGTAAACTTCAGACGGGCCCGGATATGTACTGGCTTAAGCAGGGGGACACGTCTGGCACTGCAGGATCTGAGTCCCTGGCGGTGTAGTGTGTTACTGACGGTAGCCTTTGTTACGTTAGTCCCAGCTTTCTGCAGGTCATTCACTAGGTTCCACCGTGTGGTTCTGGTATTTTTGCTCACCGTTCTTGTGATCATTTTGACCCCATGGGGTGAGATCTTGCGTGGAGCCCCTGATCGAGGGAGATTATCAGTGGTCTTGTATGTCTTCCATTTTCTAATTATTGCTCCCACAGGTGATTTCTTCACACCAAGCTGCTTGCCTATTGCAGATTCAGTCTTCCCAGCCTGGTGCAGGTCTACAATTTTGTTTCTGGTATCCTTCCACAGCTCTTTGGTCTTCACCATAGTGGAGTTTGGAGTGTGACTGTTTGAGGTTGTGGACAGGTGTCTTTTATACTGATAACAATGTCAAACAGGAGCCATTACTACAGGTAATGAGTGGAGGACAGAGGAGCCTCTTAAAGAAGTTGTTACAGGTCTGTGAGAGCCAGAAATCTTGCTTGTTTGTAGGTGACCAAATACTTATTTTCCACCATAATTTGCAAATAAATTCTTAAAAAATCAGACAATGTGATTTTCTAGATATGTTTTCTCATTTTGTCTCTCATAGTTGAGGTCTACCTATGATGACAATTACAGGCCGGCGTCATCTTTTTAAGTGGGAGAACTTGCACAATTGGTGGCTGACTAAATACTCCCCCCCCCCCCCCCCCACTGTATACTTTAAATGTCTACTGTGAGTATGTGTGCAGGGCTTGTCAGGTGGGAAGAATGTTCTAAAATTATGTAAAGGGAGTGACATTTTGCACAAGTACTAATATATCTGTCACCGTTAGGACATTACAAGGTTTGTCATATCAGTTTCATTATGTGATGTCGGCTGTGAGATGCTTCCTATGTGGTGTCTTTGTTTACATACCAGTGGCTGGGAGGCCATTTTTAGGATTATACTATACTACGAGTCCCCTGTACCTCCGTATGACTGTCTGCACCACCAATTGTTAGAGATGTTCTCCTAGAGACTGTAGAGAATAAGAATACCTCTGTAATACAGCGTGCCATGGAGCATGCAGCGTATGAATATGCAGACATATGGAGGTACAGTAAGACGCTCTGTATCTCTACTTACAAAGTAAATAATGGGGTCATAGCATGGCCGTGTACATGGAGATTGTCCCACAATAACAACTTATCAACTACCTGCGGAATAGGTAATAAGTGTCTGATCAATGGTGGTCCTGCAGGTCGGATATGAAAGGGGTCTTCTCAGCTAAAAATATAGAATAGAATACAGAATAGACACCCAGCAGCCCCATCGATCAACTGTTCTCAGAAGCTGTTACAGAGAATGGAGCAGGAAGCAGATAGCTCCATTCTGTATAGTGGTCAGATCCGGTATTGCAGATCAGTTCCCATTCACTTGAACATGAGTTGAGCTGCAATAACTTGGTTCAGCCACTACACAGAACATTGCTGTTGGCTTCCTGCTCTGTTCTCTGTCAGCTGCTGAGAACAGCTGATCGATGGGGGTGCCAGGTGTTGGGCCCTTACAGATCTTATTTTAGTGGGATAGTTTATCAATATTTTGAGCTTGGAAAAACCCTTTAAGAGTGGGAATCCTGTCTCCTAGTCAAATAACCCAATGGTGGTGCTTGTCTACTGCTACTCTGTAGGACTAATGGAGATAGTGGTGTACCATGCTTGGCTATCTTCGTCAATCTCATAGATTTAAATGGAGCTGCAGTGCCCATGTGTTTACTGTCACCCAATTAAAATGGGTTATATGGGAGCCCCACTGTTGTGATCCGCATGGGTCCCAGTAGCGGGACCCCCAGCAGTTAGAGGTTTATTATTCTGTGGCTAGGTGTTGTGGGACAACCCCTTTAAATATAGTCTCCTCTGACTCATAAACTTAGAGCCTGCATCCTTGTGCATCTCCGCTTTCTGTTTATTTACGTATCACTTTATGGAAATTAATATTGTTCTTTTATATCCCCTTTGAAGATCTTCTAGTGACGTTCCCAACGGGACAGCTAATGAAACAACATCCAGTTACGCCGAGCAGCAGAATGCCTTTAATGCACAAATGGCAAATGGAGATGGCACTCGCTCCCCTTCTCATGTTGCAGCCAGACCCAAAAATACACCAGCACCAAATCCACTTACTGCACAGGCTGGCACTAGAACTGGTACGCACTTTCTCATTTTCCGGCATGCTTGCTTATAAACTCGACTACCCCGTCCAGCTGCGGCGAGTGAAGGCGTCTCATTGATATGCGCTGTGAAGAGTACGCGTATGTAGTAAATGAATATGGAGCGCTTTCGTGATGAGTTATGCAATATACTCATCTTGGCTTTAGTACAAGTCTGTGTCATAAGACTGTGAACTCAAAGGCTCAGCTTACACCGTCGGCTTTTATGTGCCTGGCCCCATTTAACCCATTCAGACTCCGATGCTTCACTGTATATAGTGGAAGCGAGGTGGTTTATTTCTATAGGGGATGGGTGTGGGGGCTGTTCTGTATATAATGATGGGCCTGTCTGTTACTGTACAGCAGCCGTGACTTACAACCACCGACTGATCAGGAGGACAAACAGGAAACTCTTTTCATCTCTCTTTGTTTCGGTTCCTGATTCTCCCCTAGTGAAATACACAACTGAATCAGAGTTAAAGGGGGTTATGTGATGGTTCCAGTCATAACACATCGGGAGTTGCTTTCCTGTGCTCCTTTGTGTCGCCAAGAACGAAAATATGTCCCCGACGAGCTTAAAATTCTTGCTCTTTAACATTCCCATGTGATCAGGATTAACACACATTGGTGTGGTTAGAGAGCTGGGGATGTGAGTTTCCTGATGTCTTTGTACGCTAAGGCCTCGTACACACATCTGAGTCTGAAGAGCAGAGCGTGGCGGAGACATATGGAGCTGTAGACCTCTGTGTGCTCTCCTACATAAGCTGGAGGAAGTATCCATAGGCCCTTCCATCTGTCACAGCATAGAGCAGAATGAGCTGAGCAGATTGATATACAGATTTGTAAGAAAAGTTTGTCTGATATCCCTTTAAATGTATAAATGATGTATCCCCAGATTAGCCAGTCATGGTGGTGATGGGAATATGCGTCCAATGTCCTGACTACCAGGGTAGGAATTAGGAGATCGGGCAAACTGGCAGGGCCATACTGTTTCTGTAATCTCCATTCACTTCTGTGGGGTATACAGATATGTTGCACATCCTGCTCTACCATTATAACTTCCGGTCACTGCAAGCAAATAGGAGAGGGCCAGGCAGGCAGCCCTTTTCAAGATTGTCAGACTTAGAGCTGGGACCCGTGTCTATCTTTTAGTGTATGGAGTGCACCCTGTTTTTAACGGATGGTGCTTAGTTGTAGAGGGTTGTTTTTCCCACAGTCTCTAGATAAGCAGGTTATACCTTTGCGTGTAGTGGTTAAGTGAAGTACCTTTTCCTAAATCATGGAGAGATATTTATACCAAAGACAACTATAGATTTGATGTTTTGGCCTAACCAGGCATTAGACTGCATTCACATAAACAATGAAAAAATGGATGGTCAGTTTTGCATCTGTGGGGCATCCGTTTTCATGGATCCTTCATAGAGTTAAAAAAGGACCGTTCACCACCTCCATCAATTCCAGTTCTTAGACATATGCTAATAGCTGCTGTTCTACTGATTCCAGCACAGTTTGAATTTTCTCTCTAGCCCCCACCATTCTCAAGCAACAAGTGCAGGTTGTTTTGGTGCCGCCTGTCCAATCAGAGGCAGCCAGTGTCAGAGCGCAGAATCGCCCACTTATCTGCTCCTGCCTGACATCGCCCTCCTGACAGTACAGAGACTAAATAGCATGTCAGGAACCAAAACTAACATTACTTATCTTTTGAACTCCTTTGTGACTGGTTAGGCTGAAACGTCAAACCTGTAGCCGCCTGTGGATTTGTCTTGAAATAGAAGATTTCAATATCTCTTTGCTATATGATTATCTATTGACTTTTATGGCTAAAAAGTCTGGGTTTGGCAGAAAAGTCTTAAATGGGAGCATCCCCTTTTAATAGTTTTACTAAGCCTTACATAATGTAAAACTATATATCAATATGCGCAGCTCCTTCTGCTCTATAATGTGTTTGAACAGCAGGTTCCATAGAAGTGGGCAGTGCAGTTGTTGGCTGCCAGTTATTCCTCCCTACCCATACTCTACACATGCATGCTTGGCTGAGCATGTTTGTTTTCAATGGGGGAAAGATGAATAAACTGCTGCTAGACCTCTTTAATGGCTTACCTGTTAGAACAAAGGATTGGGCATGTTGAAATGTAACATGCTGCAGCTCAATACTATTCAAATGAGTGGTCTGACTGCAATACCATGCACAGCCACTATACACTGTACGGCACTGTGCTTAGTCAGTAGTGAAGAGGCCACAACAATCAGCATTTTAGTCCCAGACAACCCCTTTAAGCACCTAACTTTAGACTTGACCCTCAAGTCCTAAATCTTAATCTGTTGTATGCCTTATGTGGATTAGCACAGGAGAAGGAGTCTCACATACTGCCAGTTCGTGCATATTGGCTGCTAGGAAGCGGCTTTTATAGGCTTATTGACTCCACATTGTCCCACGCTTCCTGCTGTGTTTGCCATGTTGCGGTGTACATCCAGACAGACTGCACATACACTGGATGAATTATTTTGCTCTTTTCTGATGCTGAGTATTGTTCTCTTCCAGTTAATGGCACAGCTGCTGCATCCGAAGCCAGTAACACGTCTTGCCATGACGCTGCAGCCGCTCCTGCAGGATCCCTCATATCAGATTGCATGGACTCTACGACTAACACATCAGACACAGCAGCAAGTACCACTTCTGAAGGTGTCGTGCCAGCTACTAGCGCTGCTCCTGAACCTGCAAGGGCTACGGACTCTGTGTCATCCCCTGCTGCTGGCGGCTCCAGTCCTGAAGCTGCAAAGCCCAGGCAGTCGTCTGTTGCTGCCTCGGTGGATCCTGTGAGACAGCAGCCTGGCAGCGCTGCAGAGCCCCTGCCACCTGGGTACGCTGATGGGCTGAGCTATTGTAATGTGTCAATGATCCCAGAAGAGCGCCCTGTCACTGGTGTCACAGCAATGTCTGCAGTGCAGGGACGGCGCTCTCCAGCTCTCCTCCGCTCATAGGTTTCCCTGTGGTCGTTCTTTATTGCATTCAAGATCTTGTAAATTAACCCATCCTGGTTTCCTACTGTTATGAGATGACAATGATATCGTAAAGGCATTGTTTGTTTGCGCCTAGGTTTCTAAATAAGTTTTCTGAAATAATCCCTTCATTATTCAGTATATTTGCTTATACCAGTGTCAGTCACTGAGGCCATTTCCTTGTTTCACTTGCCTTATGTCCTGTTTAGTAAGTGCTTGTATTACCCATCTTGTGATGTTCCTCTGTTATTCCTTCTAGAAGTTTAGGAATAAATTTAGAATTGGGTGATCCCATTGTGGGTGTGTCCCAGCACACACTGTCCAATCAATGCTGCCAGTATTAGACCATGTAGGGATACACCCCTTTGACAACACCGTTGTCAATTATTCATACGTTTTGAGGGTCAATAACCGAGGAATGGCACAAGGTAGATTTCTAAGTAAAGGTGCCCCAGAGCTGGGGGATGCAAGTATTTACTAATATAGACCGGTCATGAGAGCTCTTGAAGGATGGGTTTCAATATTCCACGTCATTCAGGACTTACATATTTCCCTGCTATGTTGTAACGTAGATGCTTAGGTGTAGGTGTTTTTGTTTGTAAGCCAATTGGCCACTAGTCACATTTGCCCACTAGTAACTTTGCTGTCCTGAATGATTCAAATTGTCCTACCACTTTATATGTACAACACATAAGCAGATCTATGTATTTCCATGGTTACCGACTGCAGACAAATCCTGATTCTTTAATCTGTCGTCTTAGTTTGTATTCAGTAGGTTGGCAAAATGTAGCAGACAAGTGGAAGGGAGTTTGACTTCAGCATCAGACTACACAGAGTTGGTTTGTAGTCTGTAACCATGGCGACAATGTCGTCTGCATAGGAGCTGTAGACTCATAACTATGCCAGTTCCTAGATGTCTAACACTGAAACACATTCCTAAATTAGAGACCGTGCCATTCTGTACTGCGCCTGAACCCTGGTGATAGGCATCTAGGCTTGAATCACCCATGGAGTGGATCCCAAAAGAATTAAGAGGAGAAAAAGGAGAGACTTGACCCTTCTGCGTTATGTCTCCACTTCTTCAGTAATATAGCTCCCATGCCAATGAGCGGGCTCCTGAATAGACCGGGGCAGGCGCAGTTAGTAAATATTGATTGGCCCCCTTGGCAAAGTATAGATCACAGTTTATGGCAGTGCATGGCCTGAAAGTGATCAAAGTATTTCCAGCACATAAAACATACCTCCGATGTGTATTTGAAGAAAGTGCTGTGTTATCCCGTACCTTACCTCACTGGTCTGTGCGCCATCAGCCGCTGGACTGGATTTGTTGGGCTGGTGAGCTGATCTGCTACGCTGCTTGTGATTTATTATAGTGTGCAAATGGAACGCAGAAAGTGTAGCTTGTAGTTATAGAGGACCTGTCGTGTCCTCTAACACCTTCAGTTTTATATACCTTTAGGGTATGTTCACACTACGGATTTTGAAGCACATTCCACCTCAAAACTCACTCCAAATTCTGTCTGGAATCTGCCTCCTATTCATTTCAGATTTTTTTTTTTTTTTTTTTTACCCCGCTCGATCTTCAGACATATTCTGCCCATTAACTGCCATTGAAGTGAATAGGATGCAGAATATATACCGCCTGGATGTTGCAGAATTTGTAAATTCTGCACCGGAACTTGGTCCAGTGAAAAAACTCACCTGAAGCTGACTTTTTCAGCTGATTTAAACCTTTTACCTGTGTGAACGTACCTTTTTACCAGTGTCTTTTTTTTTTTTTTTTTTTTTTTTTTTTTGTTTTTTGCTTAGCACTGACTTTTCCAGAGATAAAAGATGGTTACTTTTGGCTACTGTCTAGTAGGCTTTCTCCACTGTCACGTGGCCGCTGTTCAATGCCCAGTGATGAGACAGAGCTGGAAGCTGGGCAGCGAGGAGCACCCACCTGGCAGTACACTTGTATCGGTAACCAAACGTAACGTCCACATTCTCTTTGAATGTCGGTTGCTAGATGGAAAATAAAAATGCCGTGACTCCATAATGATGTATAGGGGTTTAGTGGACACAGCAGGGCCTCTTTAAAGGGGTTGGCAACAACTCCTGTCCATATGCCCTATTAGGAAGGAGGACCCTAGGTGACCCCTGCTTCTTCAAAGATTTTTGTCTCCCCTTTAACTAGTGCTTATAATCACTAGTGCCATGCAGCCTTAAAGGAGCCCTACCATTTACATACATACATTATACAGCGTGACATCTTGTTTATATAGTTAGCTGTGAATGATACAAGCCCAGACAAAGGTGAAGAGAAACTCCCATGACACTTCCTGTCAAGTTCAACACGGTCATAGACACCTTATGCTGATTCAGTTCAGTTACAACATACATGGCTGTCAGATATATTTTATATATGTATCACACACACTCCACTCCACTATCAAGCCATGTACATTTCGATCCACCCCAGGTCTCTCTGACCACACTGTACATGATTTGGTCATATATGGGTCTCCTTCCATATTATTACTTTGATAAAGTTTCAGGTTTCCCATTAAATGGCTGATTTACAGAATATAATGATCCATTGACACTTTCATTGCAGATGGGAGCAGCGAAAGGATCCCCATGGTAGAACCTATTACGTTGATCACAACACAAGGACTACAACATGGGAAAGACCACAGCCTTTACCACCTGGGTGAGCCCCATATGTACAGTCTAATGTTGTATACTATATACTAGTATATCTGTAATAATGTGATCAAGTCTCCAGAGGACATGACAGAAGTGACTGATACGTTCCACCTCTCGCACCATAACCTACTGGGAGAGCAGGCATCACATGACCTCTCCACTTTCTTATTTACGCTAGCTGTTGTCCCCATTGAATTCAATGGAGAGGTGGCTACTTGTGTGTAGCTCTCCCCTTTGAAATCTATAGGTGTTATGCAAAGTGCTAAGCACTGCTGTGGAGATGCTATGAATCTTGAATATGGGAGTACTGCTTTTAAGAGTTCCCAAATGGTGTGTGTGATGTGTGTATTATTTTTTTTTATTTTTTTTATTTTTTATTTTTTGTAAAGTCCCTTTTGCATATATAAAATATTTATCGCACATCTACGGTTTTGTTAAGAGAATCATTGTGCAGGATGTAATGGGAGCAGTTCTGGCGCTGGCTCTGCGGTTCCTATTGATTTCAGTAATGTCTTGCAGCAGGAGTGCAGTCTGTACTGCATTATCCAGAGAACCAGGCGGCTTATAAACCTCACCTGGCAAGTCCTGCACAATACTGATACCTTCACTTAAAGGGGTATTCCCATCACATGATGGGGGAGTAACTTGCTGTACAATGGAGTCTAACTGCTGGGACCACCATCAACAAGGACTGTTCCATTGTCTGAATGGAACAGCAGGTTGAACATGTGCACTCTCCCTCAATTCATTCTCTATGGGACTGCTGGAGATGGCAAAGTACAGCACTTGGCCACAGTCGCGCCACAGAAGTCTATGGAATGGCCACTCATGTGACCAGACACTTCATTGATTTGGGAGTATAAGCGACCCTGTTGTTGTGATGAGCGTGAGTCTCAGCAGTCAGATGTCCACGGGTCAAGTGTGTCCCCCACTCCCATGGATAAAGGGATAACTTAAAGTATCCAAATACCCCTTTAACCAGGAAAATAATTTTGCAGTGTGTGTGTGTGTGTTTTTTTTTTTTTTTTCTCTCAAACTATAACACACAAATTCATTTTTGCTTTTCAGGTGGGAGAGAAGGGTTGATGACCGTGGTAGGGTGTACTATGTTGACCATAACACTAGAACTACAACATGGCAGAGGCCTACCATGGAGTCTGTCCGAAATTTTGAGCAGTGGCAATCGCAACGCAATCAACTCCAAGGAGCTATGCAGCAGTTCAACCAGCGATACCTCTATTCGGTAATTCAGATCCATAAGGGTATGTTAGTACAGCTGAATTTGTGGTGGATTCCGCCTCAAAATCTGCTCCAAATTCCACCTGAAATCTGCCTCTCATTTCACTGCAAGGCACATGGATTTTTTATTTTTTTTAGCAGATATTAAGAATCTGCACCAAAATCTGCTTCAATCCCTGAAGAAACCACTTTCTGCCTAACACATTCAGCGTTATATTGTGGCTGTGCCTCATTAAATGCCACAAATACTGGAGCAGATCTTATATCTTATGTCTGTGTTTCTGGTTCGGCCCATTCAGAAGAATGGATGAGTCAGTGAAAACCACAGATGACTCCTGGATACCAATCCGGGCAGTGGCGTAAATAGGAATGGCTGGGCCCCAAGGCGAACACTTGACATGGGGGGGAAGGGGCCTCCCCCCTCCCCCCACCGAAGCGGTGACTGGTCCCCAAACAGTAAAATATGCTCAACAGTGGCCCCCACACAGTATTATATGCTCCCCGCAGTGGGCTCCACCCAGTAGTATTAGCTCCCAACAGCCCCCCTCTGCTTCGGTGCTATTATAATAGTTTGGGGTCTCCTCAGACCCCAGAGTATAATAATCGGAGGCCCAGGGAAAGTGATTAAAAATAACAAACATTCATACTCACCTCACCTTGGCATCCTCGCTACATCCTAGCGTCTTCAGGCCCTCTTCCGACATCACTGCTGAGGCCTGTGATTGGGCCTTAGCGGTCATGTGGAGGCGCACTGACGTCATTACGAGGCTGCGCCCCATGTGACCGCTGGGGCCTAATCACAGGCCTCTTTGACATGATGGAAGAGCGCCGGAGAGAACGCTGTGCCCAGGAGAGGTGAGAATATGTATTTCAGTCACCTCCCCTGGGTGCCCTGCCCTGCCATCTACTGTATTGGAAAGGGGCCTGCAATATGCCAGGGCCCCTTTCCTGTAACAGTATTTATAGCGGTCGGGCAACCAGGCTTTCTCCGACTACAATCATAGTGGTCCGAGGCCCGGCCATCTCCAGCTGGCCACGGGCCCTGTACCCTACCGTGTCCGGTCGCGGTCGTTACGCCACTGGCTTGTGAGGTTCGTGGTAGCGGCTGCCACAGGGCTACGGGCCCCTGAATGTCCCGGGCCCTGTGGCAGCTGCTACCCTGGTATTTACGCCCCTAAATCCATGTCATCCATGCCGTATCTTGCATGTATACGCACAAAGCATTCGTTCCTATTCTAGCGCTGAATCTATACTTGGTTGCATTGTAGACTAGCTATCAGTAGTTGAGCTGGTAGACCAGACATATTGTTGCATCAGTATTAACATGTGAAATGTTGAATTCCAGGCATCAATGTTATCAGCAGAGAACGATCCCTTGGGACCTTTACCACCAGGCTGGGGTAGGACATTACCATTATTACATTCCTCTGAAAGCTGGCCGCATGATAAAACTACTCACTGCACCATTTGTTTTCCAGAAAGAAGAGTGGACTCTACGGATAGAGTGTACTTTGTGAATCACAACACAAAAACTACCCAGTGGGAAGACCCTCGAACTCAAGGGTAGGAACAAACCCTCTATTTGCTTGTCATTGCCTTTTATGGTGGAGCTGTCACATCACATTGCTTCATTCCATGTTCAAGAAGAGACGCTTTTCCTTTTATTTCAATATCCCGGTGTTTGCTTCAATGCTGCGCACTTACAGAACCTAAACATTAGCGCTCTCTGATGTGTCCCGGTTTGCTCCCCTACACATGACTTGTGTGAATAGTGAATTAGATTGGTCTTCCAGTCTGTATGAGGAGGATGGATTGTATATGAAGAGATGTCTTTAATAATGTGGTACCTGTCACCTCTAGAGAGGCTTTTTGGGACAGACCAAATATTAGTTACCAGTTACATCATGTCGATCCATATCGACTCCTCGCTGTTTTTAGGATCTCTGCTTGCTGGTATTAAATGGGAGCTTTTATCCCTGACTTCAAGGGCTCAAGAATCTGCCCTGGTATATGATGGTCACAAGGTGCCCTTCTCTTATGGACAGTAACATAGGAGGAAATCTGATGTCAGCGGCCAATTTTAGGCTGAACATCACAAATGTGAATCCATTCTTTTTTTATTACACCATAAAAACAGAAAAACCTCCAGGACTTTTTTTTTTTTTTTTTTTTTTTTTTTAACCCCTGGATGTTCACAATTCTAGTTCCCATTAAGTCACAGCAAGTAGAGATCTGAAGTTTTCATTGCAAAGTGAATAGATTTTCTAGCTTTTTTTTTTTTTTTCTCTCCAAAGATCTGCTCCATTTTATAACTACATCCCTCTAGAAAGTTAAAATTCTTTGCTATGGGCCTCTGCTTCAACTTTTGTCTGTAGGTTTTTGTATCTTTGTACATAAGGCTCAATAAATCTTAATTCCATAATATATCTGAGCTGTGTCCTGTTGGGTATACTGATTCACTGTGCAATGTGTGTGAATGCCCCCCTATGAATATAGCACATAAGTTGACGTTGGAAAAGTACACATTACCTTCTTGTACAGGAGTTTGACTTTCCTTCTCATTTTGCTATGAACATGCATGTAATGTTGCCTGGTTAGAGCAGGCCTGTTACTGGCTGTCCACCATACCAGCAAACCTTCCCTTCTTTAACTTAGTGTATAAGGGCTGGACAAATCCCAGGAGCCTAGCACAGGCTTGGCCAATAGGAAAGGGCATATTGGCTCCTGGAGTGGTGTAACTGGCTCACCCCGTGAGAGGGTAGAGGGTGCACATACGAATGCTGGTGGCATGTGAACTGCTGTTTGTCTCCCATCCCATTCCTTTCCTTTGCTTATAAAATAAAAAATGTCCAGAGCAGACTCCACTAACACCCAGTTTAACCATATAAAGTAGGTTGCTATCGCACGTGGACAAAATTGTTGATACCCCTCGTTTAATGAACGAGAAACCCACAATGGTCACAGAAATAACTTGAATCTGACAAAAGTAATAATATATAAAAATTCTATGAAAGAGCAAATGAAAGTCAGACATTGCTTTTCAACCATGCTTCAACAGAATTTTAAAAAAAGAAAACTCATGAAACAGAAATGATGGTTCCCTTAACTTATTATTTTGTTGCACAACCTTTTGAGGCAATTACTCGATTCCTGTAACTGTCAATGAGACTTCTGCACCTCTCAACAGGTATTTTGGCCACTCCTCATGAGCAAACTGCTCCAGTTGTCTCGGGTTTGAAGGGTGCCTTTTCCAGACGGCATGTTTCAGCTCCTTCCAAAGATGCTCAATAGGATTTAGGTCAGGGCTCATAGAAGGCCACTTCAGAATAGTCCAATATTTTCCTCTTAGCCATTCTTGGGTGTTTTTAGCTGTGTGTTTTGGGTCATTATCCTGTTGCAAGACCCATGACCTGCGACTGAGACCAAGCTTTCTGACACTGGGCAGCACAGTTCCCTCTAGAATCCCTTGATAGTCTTGAGATTTCATTGTACCCTGCACAGATTCAAGACACCCTGTGCCAGATGCCGCAAAGCAGCCCCAGAACATAACAGAGCCTCCTCCATGTTTCACAGTAGGGACAGTGTTCTTTTCAAGATATGCTTCATTTTTCCATCTGTGAACATAGAGCTGATGTGCCTTGCCAAAAACTTTGATTTTTGTCTCATCTGTCCATAGGACATTCTCCCAGAAGCTTTGTGGCCTGTCAACATGTAGTTTGGCAAATTACTTTTGTCAGATTCAAGTTATTTCTGTGACCATTGTGGGTTTTTCTTTCATTAAACGAGGGGTACCAACAATTTTGTTCACGTGTGTGTGTGTATAGAACATTGGACAAAGGAAATGTAAGAGGACCTACAGCTCTCCTGACAGGTTTGTATGCATACATGCTGGTATCAAATCACAAGGCTGGTGCATTCATTGTAATGGCCCTCTGTTATTCCTCCTGGAATGTATGATTAAAGAGGTTGTCCCATTACAGACACTTATCCTCTATCCTGTGGATTTGCGATAAGTGGGGAATCCATCAGCAGACCCTCAGTGATCTGACAGTCATCAGGAGAACAGGGGACTGAAAGTGAATTGTAAATGAAGCGCCAGTACACTTGTGTGACGAACACTCCAGTCACTGTTATGGGGCTGCTGGTCACGCAACCACACTGGATGTTCAGGGAGGAAGCAAGGGGACTTTCAACCCCCATTCTACTGATCACTTGGGAACCCAGCAGTCGGACCCTTAATGCTAATGCTCATAGTCAAGTGTGCCGTCCGATGCTCCTCTGAGGGAACATCCAGTGATCTGTTCCGTTGTGATAAACATAGAGCAGGGCCTATCCTGCTCTGTATCATTGGAACAGAATGCATTGCATCGGCCCCATTGAGGCAAGTATGTCACAGAATAGCATGTGTATAGGGCCTTAGCTTTGTAATGGGACAACCCCTTTAAGTGAGTGTTAAAATTCCTCTTTGCAGTAAAGCGTGTATCCACACAGTCTGACATTGTCCAATCCGTCTCACCGTGTAGGCAGGACCAGAACAGATAGGTGGACCGCTACAACAGCAGACACCTATGGTGACCAATGAACTCTATTATCTGTCGGGTGTCCGTTCTTTTAAACTGAAACCGCTAGACGAAAAAGTTGGACTTGCTGCACTTTTTCGTCCAGCGATTTTTCACACATACTGCAACAGAATCTCCAAATGGAGACTCCAAAGCAGATGTGAACATAGCCTTAGCGATTGATATATTTCCCAGAGGAATAACAGAGGAAGGAAACAAAGCATCATTCTTACAAAAAGGTGTTCCAGCCTTGTTGCTTGTTGGGAGAATACCAGTATATGCGACCACAGATATGTCAGAGCTGAGTGATCCTCTTTCAATTACTACTGGCAGTGCATAATTTTTGTATTAATTGTCAAACCATGCTGTTATTAGAAAGGCTTCTTATTAATGGTTGCTCCCTCCCCACAGTTTACAAAATGAGGACCCTTTGCCCGAGGGCTGGGAAATTCGGTACACACGAGAAGGGGTAAAGTACTTTGTAGATCACAACACAAAGACCACTACTTTCAATGACCCCCGGACTGGAAAGTCATCAGTGTAAGTAATGGGAAGCATGAGCAGCAGTCAGCTCTGCGGCGCGGTACAGTTTGTGCTGGGGAATGATGTGAACAGCGGGGTTAGGAACACACAAGTGGATTTGTCTCTTCCCAGCAGTGACTATGGCAGCTGCAGACCATTCATTACTTAATGATAGACTGTTGGAGAATGAACTGCGGCCTCCTGTACCAGCCGCCATCTTGTCCCTCACGGGGATAATAATCCGCTGATTACTTGGTATTCAGTGTGATTCATTCATTCACTGCCATAGTCACGTGTGTGTTCCCGACCTTCCAACATGGCCGCACTGCTTATTTACATGTGTGATTTACATATCTATAGAACTGTATAATACACATGTGGCGCTTTTATATCTGCTCATTGTACAGTAAGGCAGCTTTCTGTGGCGCCCATGTGAAGAATATACATACAGCATGTATAGATCGCCATCTGCAGTGTGTGAATCATGTTTTATTTAACTTTGGCTCATCCGATATACAGCTTTATTCACACTGGCATTCTCATGTCATGTCGTCTCTATATGAATACAGTGCTTGGGGGGCGGGGGGGGTGCAAAAAACTATTCCAATAATTTTCAGTAGGTTTAGAGTTACTGGAGCACATGTACAAAATGTCTTTGCTGCTAGCAACCAGTCACAGCTCAGCTTTCACTTTACCGCAGTGGTCGAGGATATGAAAGCTGTGCTGTGATTGGTTACTACGGGCAACAAAGGCCATTTTGTTTAGGCTGCTTTGACAATTGAAGCCCAATGGGGGAGATTTATGAAACTGTTTTTGTTCCCAGAGCAACCAATCGCAGCCAAGCTTTCATTTTCCAAGAGCACAATCGAAAATAAAAGAAACGCTGTGGTTGGTTGCTATGGGCAACATAAGTCTAATCTCCAGTTTTCACGTATCTGCTCCATTGTGTTTGCCATAGTTGTATGCTGTGTATCTGTCCACACTACAGCTTCTATGGACCATATTGTCTATAATGAAGACTTCACTTCCATAATGGCTGCCTATTAGACATGTATGTATACAGATAAGATACACAGCAGCGGTTCCTAATATCTCAGCTTGGTGACAATGGGGGAGATTTCTGAAGACTGGCGTTTTTAAGAGGATGCATCTTGCGTCTTTTTTGGGAAAGTGACGTGGATGGAGCAATTTGTGTCGCATCTGGCGTTAAGTCAAACCCAAGGTTTGCAAGTTAAAAAAAAGTGCTCCCATTGGGGAAGATGCACTATATGTGTTTGCCTGAATGTGGCATAAAATGCACCAAAACGCTGTTTGTTTCTGGCGCAAAATGTTGCATCTGTATTTTACATAGATGAGGTTGGATTAAGACAAGTCCAACCTATAATCCTACAGTACCCTACAGTGTTAATCCAGAGGAAGGCGAAAAACCCATTAAGCTTATGCCAATTGCCCCATTTCAGGGAGAAAAACTCCTTCCCGACCATCTTGTCCGACTTGCGTGACAAGGGGATGTGCCTTTGATAAGTGTGTGTCCTAGTGGGAAGGGGGGGGCACGGCTTGAAATGCAACATTGTGTGCCAAAATAGTTTTTGCCAAAACTACTGCACAAAGTCAAACCATAGGTGGTGTAAAGTCTTAGGCTTGGTTCATATCTGCGTTCTGGTTTCCATTCAGGGAGTCTGCTTGGGGTCCCCCGAATGGAAACCTATATGCATTAAAAAGCGGTTTACCTGGGGAAACCCGCAGACCCCATAGACTATAATGGGGTCCATGTGGTTTCCGCACGAAGCATGCAAGCAGCACTTTTCTCTCCGTATGTTTCGTGCGGAAAACACATGGACCCCATTATAGTCTATGGGGTCTGCGGGTTTCCCAGGTAAACCGCTTTTTTAATGCATATAGGTTTCCGTTGGGGGCGGGGGTGCAGTTTTGTATGCCAATAGATGGGGGTTCTGATTCTCCAATCCGATGATTATAGAGCAGATCCTATCCTGTCCTGTGTATTGGAATGGGACGGAACGTCCCCTATAGAAAAGAATGAAGCACAGAAGGCATTCAGTTGACGCTATGTGATCAAGTGCCTACCTTTAAGATATCCTCACCCACTTGACCCACACAATCTGGGTGCATGAGGCCTCAGACAGGCAGTCTATCTCCCACATTTATTGTACCTTCTGAGCCACCATGATAGATTTGGCAGCTTTTCTGGCTGTTTTGTGGTCTTAGTAAATGTGGGCCAGTGTTGTGAAATGATGTATACTATGCATTTTCACAGATCCCATAACCCTGTCACAACTGGCACCTGTGGTTACGTGCTGAATGTATTTTTATACGTGGTTTCCCATTAATACCACCTAGCAGCTATACTATGGGGGACCCCATAATATTTTTGTTCCTATTTAGTGGAGTAGTATGAAAGCAATGTCTGAGCATGCTCACAGCACAATCCACACAAGTCTGAGGGAGAGAGATTACAGGTATAGATGGCTCTCCAAGTGTTTCTGTATTTCCCTTAGACTTGTATGGAGTACGCAGTGCACTTGCTTAGCCACACAAGCTATATGGATTGACCATGTGGACAGGTTGGGAGCCCCTGTTTAGCCGCTGCAGTAGAACCTACTAAAATGCAGTACTTGGGTTATATTCACACTATTGTATCTTAGTCCACTGTTTTGATCCTTCACAGGATCTGAACAGACTCAAACTAATAAGGAGGATGTGGATGGAGCACCAGTCTTGTTTTTAACATTAGAGTGAAGGGTGACTGATGCAGATGGAGGATGCCCTATAAGCATCCGTCATTACATTAGTTTGAGTCCATTGTTCTGATCTTATGACTGACCAAGACAACAGACTAAAATATGGTAGTGTGAACCGAGGAGTAACTTATATATGCTCCTCTTAAGTGTCATTGGCAAGTATAAATCTAAGTAATCCTTTTCTTATCCAAATATACTATAGACTCCCATACAGTTTTTGGATTCTTCCTCGCTGTTCTGGTTGCACCTCCATTATCACTTTCATTGTAGTATTTCCTGCAAATTGAGGCTCTTTCAAAGAAAAAGAAAGTTGTGCCCCCTGTTGGGAGGCAGCTGTCCTACAAGTCAGTGGCCAAGCCTTGTAAACAGGTCTTGGGACACGACTAGAATGTAAGACTTTGTTCCGACATCTGTGAGGCAAAATGGCAGGCAAAAATAGACCTGTTGATTCTAATGCAGCCATGTGACAGCCATTAAAGTGTCCTCACATGGCGCTGCAGATTTCACCTAAATCACAGAGAAAAGTCCTGCGAGGAGGACTTTACACTCCGCCGCTTTCAGTATAAACTCGGCAGACCACATTATAGTCTTTGGGGTCCACAGGTAACCACTTTTTAAGCGGACAGGCTCTCAGTGTTTAGGGTCTCCGAATGCTAGTGTGAACCTAGCAAATTATAAAAAATTGCAATGTTACTTTGGTATTTTAAGGTCCACATTGCCCTTTGCTGGTCAGAGTGTTACTGCAGGTTGTTACATAACTACATGTCATATCATTGTGACTACCATAGTATTTGGATTTTATGGGGTTTTAACCTATAAAAGTTCACATTACATTTTATACCATTTTAATGTTTGGGGCTGACGCCATGCATGCCATAGTCTCCTACCCTGCTTTATTACTGGCTCTTGTGTGAGTCAGTGTTGGCATAAAACTATGCATGCACCTTGGCTTCAGTAGTATCTTAGTGTATGCCCAGGCTCCTACTTGCTCATTTGGCTGCTGAAGAAAAAGTCCTGCACTCCACCTGCACAAGAAACTGCTTTTGATCTTGTACAGTCTCCTAGAAATCAGCATGTCTCTGTGATCCAAACTGGTCTAGAAGATTGGATCAAGATGTTGAGTTCTAGGTTGAAGCTCATCTGCCATGAAATTCCGCACATGCCTTTAATATAGTGTGCAGGGATAAAGCTTCAGAATGGCTTTGTATGCTCTGGTAGATGAAAAATTGTGGTGTTCAGAAATTCTAACAAAAAACGTAACTTGTAGGGACAGTCCACCTTTGCATCCTTATTTGGTGTCTTTTTGTTTTTTTGTTTTTTTTTTTGTGTTTGTTCCAATTCACTTAAAATGGAGATAGTTTCACATTGGCCTTAACAGGGCTTTCTGGCCCCCAAATGTACTTTTCATACCCATGACATACGCACAGGATTAGGTCATCAGTATGTGATCTGTTGGGGTTAGACACCTGGACCCTGCACAGATCAGCTGTTCTAGCAGCCTCCATGTGCTGGAAGCTGTTAATGGATAGGTGGTGTCTACAGTGCTGCTCCCATCCAATAGGAGCTGCGCAGCAGCCCCATCCATTATTTAGTGGTCGTTCCGGTGAACTGCAGCACCTCTTCTAGTACTTGAATTGGAGATATGCTGCACTCACCGCCTGTCCTTCTAGCTGCCTCTGGATACCGGCAGCTGCTGAACAGATGATCTGTGCAGGGTCTGGGTGTCAGACCCCAAAAAATCACATACTGATGAAGATGAAAACTTAAAGGGGTTTTTCGGACCCAAATAAATTTAAGTCTAGTGTTTTGTGTCTACAGGTGCTGTGCATACCTGTATATTTCCATGGTAACAGACTACAAACATACTTTTTGATCTATCTGTCAGTGTCTTACTGCTTTCAGCCAGTTTCCTAATTATTACTGACATACATTCCAAAGTTGGCAAGAAGGGGACAGATGTATGGTGATATGTCTACAGACTCATATTATACAGAATTTGTAGTCTGTTACCATAGAAACATAAGTGCTTAGGAGCTGTAGATACAATACGTTTGGAGATATTTAATTGAAACAATTTACAAATTTGCTTCAATTTCTATTTTGGATGCATTGAAACAATTAAAAAAAAAAAATAAATTGTGTTTTGTTTTGTTTAAACTAATTTTTCTTTTGTTTTGCGTTTTCAGGACTAAGGGACCGCAGATTGCTTATGAACGCAGTTTTCGGTGGAAGCTTGCCCATTTTCGTTATTTGTGTCAGGTAATCATTTTTAAAGGTGGCTGTGTAATGACAAATGGCTTGACGCCAGCGGGCAGAATGGTCCATCCTATCTGTCGGGGCAGGCTGTGATTAGGGAGATGGCATTCGTCTTTTCTCTCAGTTCCGCAGTGTGTTCTGCTGGCTGTCCCAGACTTTTCAGACATGAAATGCTTACTAATTTCTAAACTTCTTTGCAGTCCAACGCCTTGCCGAGCCATGTGAAGATAACTGTTTCCAGACAGACGCTATTTGAAGACTCCTTTCAACAGGTACATATTAGTGGTAAGAGGGGGCTAACCACCAGGGACCCCTGCCATAGTAAACAGAATACAGCAGATGTTCAGCATACTGGTATATAGCCATCATATGCAGCCGCAGATTCTCAATCTCTGATCGCCTATACTCTTAGAAGACGAACTGATGACATCTGCTTGTAATATACAGTATGTAGCAGAGCTGAAACCATGATGTAGTGTGAAAAGTGAAAGGTATGCGTGTATGGCTCTGTTCAGACAACATTTTTGTTGGAAAAACATATAAAAAGGTTTCCTGTCCCTGCAGGTTTCTATGACCAAATTCCTGACTTGTCATAGTGATATGTCACTCTGTGCCAAGACCCTCGCTGATCGCTAGGAAAAAGACAAAGCGCTTAGCGGAGTCCTGTACCCATTTAGCTCTGCTTGGTTATCATTGGAAACCTGATGTATAGGTTCTTAGAAGCCCATAGACTGTCCATGGAGAGATACTAAGTGGCACAGTGCTTCTTTGTTATAGTGATCAGTAGGCATCCGGATCACTGTGGCAAATCAGAATTAGTAAAAATGAGATGTACCCTATAAAACTAACATGCCCTCGTACACATACATTACATCAGATATATGGTTTTCTGGGTGTTAAATATCTATGGCCTCTCCTTTAGGATAGATAATAACTAATAGTTGAGGTCCAATGATCAGGAGACACTCCTCATGTAAAAGTCCATTCACAATGCAGATCTCTTACCTAGTTTTTGCGGTTTTTCGTTACGTTGACTTATTTGTATAATCTACCTGGTAGACAGAGGAGCTGGAGCCAGTAAATTGGGTTACAGGTAACTACATATCTATTTTCCACATCCCAACTCCAACTCCTTCTTAAAAGGCTGACAGCCAAGGTCAGACAGAAGCAGTGAAGCCGCTCTAGTAAAACTAGTGATTGGATTCCTAAATTAATTATACAGTATTAATAATTGTATAATTTAAATACATTTATAATTTTTATTTTGAAGTCAGTCTGGATCCACTTTTTTGACTACGACTCCACAGCTGCTGGTAGGGGGAGGGAGGAGAAGGCAGGAGATATTTCTTTAAAGGGAATCTGTCAGGGCAATTTGGGACACTAAGCCACACACATCCATATGGACCTGGGGTTTAGTGTCCCAAATCACCCTGTTATAATGCAATCCATGGCCGCATTAAAAATAAAAAAGCTTTATACTCCCCCTGCCGCTGTACTCCCTGCGCAGTTCTTCAATGACGCCAGAGGAGTACACCTCGGCTTCAGTGCGCATGCCCCGTACCTCCAGCAATTGCACAGTGAAGCCGGGGTGTCCATCTCCAGCTTCACTGAAGAACAGCGCAGGCGTCGGGAGCACCAGAGATGGGTCCGATGAGACTAATCGGATCCTTATCTAGGTAAGTATAAAGGTTTTTTATTTTTAATGGATTGCATTAGAACAGGGTGATTTGGGACACTAAACCCCAGGTCTCTAAGGATCTGTGGGTGGTTTAGTATCCCAAATTGACCTGACAAGTTCCCTTTTAAAGGCTGGCTGACTATAACTAGAAGCTCTTGGGTCACAATGCAAAATCTGTGACTGGGCCCAAAACTGTCCTTGTCATTTATAGTCCTGGTCTCTATATGGAGCAGGAGGGCATTTTGGGTCCCATCAGTCTCAAGGGCTCAATTGTGACTGCAGTCTCTGCACCCGCTCACTCACTACTCCATGAGTGTAGCTGCTAGGGTCAGAAGAGGTCAGGATTGGTCATGACTTGCTGACATTCATACATAAAGCACCAGAAGTCTCAGCTAAGCTTTGATTTTCGAGGGATTTGCTTTAGTGTCTACGCTTTGTACTGTATCCGTGCAGTCTACTGCCATGCAGTTCATTGCTCTTCATAGTGCGCAGGGATCAGAGTAAAAGCCGCCGTGACCCAGTTTCTTCATTGCCTTTCACATACAGATAATTGTGCTCAGACATATTAATATTCATGAATTCAGGTTTCCCTGTATAAAAAGCGTAGACTCGTGGAAGGTGATGAAAGCGACTTGGCAAAGGTCTCATAATTTTTTATTTTTTTTTTTCCCATCAAGATAATGGCGCTGAAGCCTTACGACTTAAGAAGACGATTATACGTGATGTTCAGGGGTGAAGAAGGTCTAGATTATGGAGGCTTGGCACGGTAATGTTCTTACATGTGTATAACCTCAATAAAGCACAAGATTAATGCAAGAAACAAGTCTGTTGGGCTTGACACACCTGAAGACTTAAGATGTGATTTAAAGGAGTATTCTGGGACTTAATTGATGACACTCGCAAATCAACAGTTTAAAGCATCAGTTTCACAGGCCATGTGTGTCACATTTATCAGTCACATGGCCTATTCGCACCTCAGTCCCATTCAAATGAATGGGATGAGCTGCAAAACCCAGCACAGCCACCGTACAAATGTATAGCGCTGAGCTTGGTATGTACTGAAGCCTGAACAGGTGGCCCTCAGATGACCAGCCAGTTTTAATTGATGACCTACCCCAAGAATAGGTCATCAATTATTTAGTCTGGGAAAATGTCTTTAAGGCTGAGGCCTCACGTTGTAAGCAGCTTTTTTTTGTTGCAGATTTTTCTGCATTTTTTTGAGCCAAAGTCAGGAGTGGATTGAATAGAAGGTAGAAGTATAAGAACTTCCTA